>VXAC01005629.1:203769-246269 GCA_013399225.1 Rhipidura dahli
CCACCCCCAACATGCCCCTTTGCCGGAGGAGAGAAATGTCATTTATCCAACCGGTTTTTTTTACCCCCATTGTTTCCTTCATTTTGAGCCCAAACAGATTAACTTGTCTTTTTTTATTTCTGATGAAATGCTGTGTGAATGGGGTGTCTGGGAGGGGAGAACTTCTGGCTGGTGCTGCCCGCTGTGTCATTCGAAGGGCGGGTTTAGGATGATGTCCCCACTGAAGTGCTGAAGCCCAGAGCCACTGGAAGGGGAAATTTGGAATTTCCAAAGCCAGGCCTTGGAAGGAACAAGCCCATTTTTGGGGTCAGGATGACTTGTCAGCTGGGGAGGCTGCAAAACCACTCAGCCCAAAGAACTGCAAACATGCAGCCTTGAAGACAGGGCAGTGTCTGCCATGACACTCTAAGGAAAAAGAGAGATATTCATGGGGAAGAAAGAAGAAGGAGAGAGTTTGAAGGAGAAAGAGAGAAAGAAAAGCAAAAACCAAGATAAAGTAATCAGAAAATAATTTGGGAAAAAGAGCAGAACCATAGCGCCCAATGGCTTTTCCATTTGACTCTGGCTGATTCAAACACAAGGAAGAGTGGTTTGCTCTCCAGGCTTAGCCCAACATGCAGGCTGCTCTGGCTGCTCTGCCGTGGGATGTGTGACACAGTGGGGCTGCAGCATCACAGGCTCCCCCACCACACACTCCAGGTTTTTGTCCATTATAGCTGCTTTCTTTTGTTGTTATGTAATCTCTGATAATGAAAGTCCAGTTTGAAGAGGATGCTTAATGTGGTATTAGTCAGTTGAAATATAAGTGTAAATTACATGCCTGCAGCTAGAAAAAAATGGTTACAGCAGAAAACATCCCTCTTTAGTAGCACAGTATAATCAAGAGAGCTGATCAAAAAAGAATTTTGATGGACCAGTATTCCACTGGAAAATGCAGAATCCTCCAAACTGAACCATTTTCTGAAAATGTTAAATGTTGACTGGAATTCTTGGCAGAAGTTTGAACTGACCCAAAATGCAATGGATTATTTGGTTTTGCTTTTCTCATTATATTTATAAGCTATTTTGTTTGTTTCAGTGCTATCAGAATGGAAACTTTAACATTATTTGCATGCCTCTGCATTGAATTTCCTTCAGAATTAACATTCTGTTCTGCCCCATTCTGTCCACTTCATTTTTCATTTCACTTCATGATGAAAATAAATGTAGAAATAACAGAATATCCTGTAAGTTGGACTTTCTACTTTTCTATCCATTTCTAGAGATCAGCAGTTCTAGGAGGCAATGGAACATTTTCCCCAACGTTATGACAAGGCAGAAGATGTCACTTGGAAAATACTTACCTCTATTGAAAAGTGTCTAGTTATTGTAGAATAGGCAAAGTTCTGAACCATCTCCAAAAAAATACGGTTGAACACAGCAGGTTTGTCTACACTGATGTCCAGAGCCACCCATGCAGTGAAGGGAACTGCCATGCAAATGTATGGCCTCAGTCACATCATTTGGCAAACTGCAATCAGTGATGCTGATGGAAGGAGGGGAGAGGCTGCAGCCCTCGTGCCCCACTGGCACAGGCATTGCTGTCTGAAATGCAAAGATTTCTGGGAGCTGTGTCTGCATTGTTGGTTTGCTGCCAGGGTTTTTCTGCTAATGTCTCTCTGTAACCTATTTGAAAGGTTTTTATGGAGGTATGTGGAAGTGTTTTGGACATGTAACAGAGAAAAGATGAATTCATCCTTGGCTTGCAAGAAGCATGAGCTGCATCACCCAGCCATGAGCAGGCCTGCACTAAAGACCATCACAGCAGGTCTCGAGCTCCTGTTTGCCTCACTGAGGTCTAGGTTCAGGCTGGCAGTGCAGGACTACTGCGTGGTATCAGAGATGGGCACCCTCCAGCTGAGGTGTGCACCAGCCACCTTGAAACCCTCTGGGCCCAAGGGTGGCACAGACAGGCACTCTGAGCTGGGTTTGATGTGTGTGTGATGGCTCCACTCCGAACCAGGTTCCCTCCTGGGTCCAGGGGATGCTGAAAGAGCAGTGTGTAAATGACAGGGAGCTTGTCCCCAGCTGTTCTCTGCACCCTGGAAGAGTGAGTGCTTCCAGGCATGGACCATGAACCTGCAAACACTCACACAGTCCTGTTCCTGCAGGTTGCATTGGGCTCAACACTTTGTCACCCAAGTTTGAAGCAGACCTCTTGCAGGACACCCACCCAAGCACTGCAGCATGCCCCAGCCAGGGTGGTCACAGTGTCTGGCCACTTGTTCCTCTGAGGAAGGAGCTCTTGGAGTTCAGCACTTGCATCAGTGTTGCAAGCATTTTCTGTGCCTTTGAAGCTGCGCTTATGTTTCTCACCGGTGCCTCAGGGAGCACTCTGTGAAGCTGAAATAATGTAAGATCTGTTCTGCTCAGGGTGTTTCACTCCCTGGATGGTAGGAATACTACAAGAAGACCAGATCTTGCAGTATTTCAGCCCCATAAGTGGCTCCTTGAGGCAAAGAAAGACTCATGAAGAAGAAACACAAATACAAATACCACGATATTTGGTTTCCCAGTGTGATCTTTCGTCCTCTTCTGCTGTTTGTGTGCTCACTAGTACCCATGCAAAAAATAAAATAAAAAGAACCACTGTACTCACAAACCAACTGTATGTGAACTGGATATTACAGGGTAAGGCTTATGATTTCACAAAATACTTTCACATACACATAGAGGCATAGATGGGGCAAAATAAATATAAAAATTTGTCTGTGATTTTGTCATAAGATATATGTGGGTTGGGGCCCAAATGCATGATATTATAGACAAAAGCCAGCTCATGTATGTTCACACACAGAGCCACCATGGAACATCTTCACATGTGTGTCCTGAGCTGCGTCCATAAGCATTGCAAAATCAGACAGAAACAGCCCCAGCAGCCTGGGAATTTGGACATGTACATGTTGGAGTGTGTCTTACAAAGTGTGCATAGGGGCATAATGAAATGTGCGGTTACCATGATATACAGGACACACGTGTGTCAGAAATTGTATGTCCACGTGTGTGCTGCCGAGGAGAGGAGGGAGCAGCCAGCAGGGGTGCTGGAGGCCAAGATTTGCAAAGCTACTGAGTGCTAACTTCAGAATTTGCAACTTGTATGAGGAAAAAACCCCATCTTGTTGACTCCTGTTCTGCTCAGGAGCTGTCTGTGACAGCCCAGCTGCATTTGGGACAGCAAAAACACCACCATGGGTGGATATGGAGGGCTGTCAGTAGGCCAGTAGTTTGGTACAAGGTGAACCCAAATCACATGTTTCTCAATATCCTGGGTCTTTTTTCTGGAACCTGCTTCCATGTGTTGGGCTGGACAGAGCAAAACACAAGAGACACCTTGGGGCAGGAGAGGTACAAGACTGGAGCATGAAGGTCTAAGCCTGTGTATGGGAAATGGTTCTTCTATGGACATTCCTGAGAAAATGAGTGCTTGTTCAGAGACAGGGAGGGACTGGACCTCCTATGAAAATAAAAGAATGGTGGAAAGTGCTAGAAAAAAGGATACCCTACTTTGGAAAACCCACATTTCTCAGCCAAAACTTCTATTCAGAGGGATGGTTGGCTTTTTGCCTGCCAGTTTGGCATGCAGAACTACTGTGATGAGTTGTGTGTAAGGTATTATTTTCCAGCCAGGTTTGTTCCTGGCTGTGCTTCACTTTCATTTGTTCTTTGTCATTTGTTCTTCTTGTCTTTGAAACATTTTAATTGCCTAATCAGTTTGCAGAGTCAGCAGCCTGTGAGGTAGCAGTCTCTCTCACACATACGCAGGCCCTCCTCCCCATGGAAGTGTCAGTGACTGAGGTGAGCAGTGGGCACCTCCACTAAGGTGGAGGCAAGGACCAGACTGCAGAGCAGTCAGAGAAGGCAGTGGTGCCCATCCAGACAGCAGACAAGTTATGGATGTGGAGCTGCTTTGTGTGATGGTGGTGGGACATCGAGCAGTGGGGCACCGCTGTCCTTGGCTGTGTGGAGCTACACACCCAGGGACAGGAGCCAGGCTTCATCTGAACAGTGCTGAACAAGATGCCCAGGCATCTTGGTGCCTCCTTGCAGCTGGGATAGGCAATGGGGGTGTGTAGATGTCCTTCTGGAAGGAGAAGGAGGGGCTCTGATAGAGAAGCCCCATGCCAGTCTGTGAGAGGGATTTGAACTTCACAGGATGACTGTGTTGGTGGGGCACGGCCCTCTGTTTGCACAGGGCTGGGTGGTGCAAACAGTGGTGCTTGCTGCTGCTGTCCAGAGACAACCTTGGAAATTTCCTGGAATTCCAGGGCTGGAGCCAGCCCCTGCTCTGGGGAAGGTGGATGCTGCGTCTCAGTCCATAAAGTCCCCAGAATGGGAGAAAGGGGCGAGAGACACACAAAGTCAGTAGTAAAAAGAAATGAAAGTCGGCAGCTTGCCACAGCGGAGTGCAGACTCTGCAGAGCTGCCTCTTTTATTGGTGCCCAGACTGGAGGGAGGTTTATGCTCTCAAACAAGCCAAATTGGAAATGGAGCACGGGCCAGAGCCCTGCAAGCACATTGCTGCCCATGGTGCCAGGAAGGGTATGTGGACACCTGATATCCTCTCCTTTCCCTTACCTTTCTCTTCTCTTCTCCTCTCCACCCTTCCTCCTTTTCACCCCTTCTTCATTGTCCTTTTCCATGCCTCAAACCTTCCCCTTCCCATGGCTGGGCTTGCCCCCCAGAGCAGACTTCCCCAACAGCTCCTGTCATCAGCTAATACTGAGAACCACTTTTGGGGGTGGGAATAGGCCAGTTTGCTCAAAGACAGCCAGTCTGGGTGGCCCAGTGATGTTGGGAGGAAGTATCTGTGGCCTTCTCTTTCTCCTGCTTTTCTGCTAAATGTAGAGGAGCAATTTGTATTACAGTGACAATGTGTTGCATGTCTGTCCTCACATTTCTGTCATCCTGCTACTAGGATGAGAGGATGGGTGCAAGACATGGAAGAATCAGAGCAAACAGCAGACATGACATTGAAGGCACAGAGAGGGGATCGGCCCATTGCCCAAGGACCTGGCACACAATCTATCATGGCAAGTGCTGGTTAGCAGCTGCATGCCAGATATGACAAGAAAATAATTTGCTCATTAATGCAAATCTTAAAGTCATAAAGGCAATAGGTGGGGAGAATTGGGTGTTCATTCCTCAGCAAGTTCCCCAAGTCTGTGCTGAGCAGGGCATGGAGACCACTGAGATGCTCCAGGATCCAGCTCTGACATGCTGAGTCTGTTCTGTGACATCCAGGTATGTCAGTAAAAGAGCACTAGAGACTGCAGGTGAGAGATCAGTCACCAGTTTCTCTGGGGACCTGAACTCTCTTCTGCTCTCCAGCTGATTTTTTTTCATGTCATTTCATTTATCCAATGCCTCAGTTTGCTGCCTGCAAAAAGCCCAAAGGGATTATGACATCTGTTGTCACATTAAAGCACGGTCTTGACTATGAGGAGGTCAGGTACCATGGTGGGACCGTTTACAGTCTGAAACAATGCTCCCATCCCACGTGGTGCTCTACAGCCTCGTTTCATCTGATGGGAAAAGGTCCTGCTAAAGTCAGCTCAGTGCTCGTGGACTGTCTTCCAGCCAGCATGCAGGGAAATTGTTTGCTCTCTTTCTTTCCTCCAGTTTTGGCTGTTGAAGCAAAAACACATAATAAAGTAAAGAGGGTTTTAATGACAATCTGCCGGCATGTTTAATATTCCAGCTTGAGGAATGATCCAGTTATGTACTGGAGCCAAGGGAAAGGATGTCATTACTTCCAGTGCACACTGAATCAGTGTCTTTGCAAAGAGAAGCAAACAGGTCAGAAAGGACCTGGCTGCTCGCCACTGACCCACAAAACAAAGCCATTGCTCCAACAGAATATGGAGCTTTGGATTCGAGGCTTGCTCTCCTGTAGTCACTGTGTCATACAGATCCATGAAGAAAGGAGCACCTGGGTGCTCTGTGGAGCTTTATTGAGTACTTTTCCCCCCTGCAATGCTCAGTAAGGTTTTTTTCTGCTCAGGAAAAGGCACACAAAGTTTTTTGTACAAAACCTTGGCATTCCCCAATTCAGGCCTGAGAGAGAGATTCAGATGTGTGCTTTTGCTGCACTTCTTTGTAGCTGAGACTCTCACCACATCTGCTGGATTTATGGCCCCAAATTGGCTCTGTCATCCAGTAATCCTTCCTGTGCACACAAATATTTGGACAACTCTCATTGTTTCAGAAGCAGACTAGCCTGTGTGGCTCCACTGACATTACCTACTCTGCCAGGCAGGTGGCTGCAGAGAAAACAGCTTATTTATATAGTGCATTGGAATGACAGAAGTGGATTCTTGATAGCAAAGATGATGAGAGACCTCTGGATACAAGGACCAGTTGCCCTTTTCAGCCCAGTTGGCAGTGGAATCTAGTCTGCTATCAAATCAACACTGCATCTGCCTGGGGCAGAGCTGGATTTTGAACTGACTGGAGATTGAATCCAGGGTACTTGTAAGGGTTCCACTGCTTCCAAACACAGGGGATGAGGCAGAAAATCAGATGAAGAACCTAAGGGTTGTAATAACATCACAGAGTGCAAGTAGAGCTTCTCAAGAACCAAAGCTGCTGGTGGGGCAGAGTCGGAGACCTCTGGCAGCTGAAAATTTACTGACTGATGAAAGTTTCCCAGCATTTTGGAGTAGTAGGATTTGGGAGACAGTGTGCAGTAAAGTTAGCAAAATCCCAGCAGGAATGTAACTGATTCATAGTATTGAGTCCTTGTCCGAATGGAAACAGGTCCACAAGGCCAGATGCTCAGGCTCCAAGTGGAAGCAGGGTTTGTAGCTTGGTTGGAGAAAGGAAAGATCAGCTTGGGGGGCAATGCCAAGTGAACGTCTGCTGTCTTTGTTCTAGTGGGTCAGAGCCGAAAGTGTCTAAAAAAGGTGGAAAGAAAGGGTCTAGTTTATGATGCCAGTGAAGGGGTATTTACGAGTTTCAAGGAGCCCTCTCTTTAAGACAAAGTTGAGCATCTACTTTTCCCCAGGTGTTCACATCAGGCTCTCTCCTTTTCAGGGGCCAGGCGGTCTGGTGTAAACCTCACTCCCTGCAGTAGCTGTGCCACCCTGTGCTAAGGATGCAGTCCAGCACATCTCACAGAGAGGCAGAGCTCGTTTCTCTCCTAATCGAGCAGGTGGTAGCAACCTGGTATTTCAGGCGTGCTACCTCCATTCCCAACCATAGCTGAACTCCTGATGCAAGGAGACTTTACAAGACCCATGAGAGATACCAGAGGCTGACCCTTGCTGTCATTGGGAGGGAGGAACTTTCTGGTTACCTCTAAGCAAAAAGGACAAAGCATTATAAAATATATTTAATAAAACAAAACACACACACACACACAGAGGGAAAAAAAAAAGGAAAAGAGGCCAATGCACAAGAAGGTAATGTGTTCATTTGAATAATGGGCAAAATCAAATTAATTCTACATTAAATAGTTCTGAATAAAGGGTTTAAGTCAGCAGTTTCAAACTTGTTTTCCTTAATTACTTTCCGTGTTTAATGTCATTAAGAAGATTAAAAATTCATTAACAAGAGTAGTAAAGTGGCAAATCAGTAAAGCTATCACTCCAGGTTAAAAACTACGCTGAGGTTGACACTTTGTACACTTCCACAGGCGTTGTGTGGAACGCTCCTGGGGAGCTGGGGTGGCTGTGGGGAGTCCTTCCAGACCCCTCCTGCTAGGCAAGCCAGGGAGGTAGCCAAAGGGCCAGCCTCAGCTGGATGTGGCAACCACTTCAACCATTAACTAAGCAAGACAGAAGGCAGCATTTAGCAGGAGGGCAGCATGGACTATGAAAAGTGCAGCAGTATAACCCCTGAATATGGCTAGCATCACAAACAGACTCAACCATGGAGAATGGCAGGTGTTACAGAGCAGTAAGGCGTGCTAAGGCAATCCAACTGCTTGACTGGCCTCATGTCCTCAGCCCTCTTAGTGTGAAGACTTGGAGGCACTGAGCACCAGGGAACCACTGGGCTGGCCTGTGGGGATCAGGCAGGATGGGAAGAGAGATTTGGGGTACTTTTAACTACTTTTGCCTTAAAGGATGCAAATATTCCTGGTCCATAGCAGTGGGTACACAGTTTGGGAGCATAATAAGGCTGCTTGTTTAGGGAGAGCAACCAAAGCACACAGCTCCACCAGCTTTGGGAATCGTGCCCATCACTGCACTCCCAAAGAGACTCAGGGTGCCAGATGACACACAGATCCCACTGCAGCCCATCCCAAGGCAAGTGAGAGATCATCTCCACCCAACCCAACTCTGATTTAGATAAGCCAAGCAGGGAAAAGGAAGCCCTTGGAGACATGAGTCCCAAATCACCCAGTGGGCCTGTGCCAGGGGCAGAAAGCAGGCTCTGATCTCTCCCTAGTCCAGTGCAGCAGTCAGCTGGTGTCACCCCACTGCAATACTGCAAAACTGGCAATGCTGGCCTTGCAAAACCAGCTTCCAGGAGTTATGGCATCAGCTGTTTTAAAATGGTCTCATTGTATCACTTTTATTTTCTATTTCTTGCACTCTTAAGGGGTTTTTTATTTATCTTTATCTTGAAAAAGCTCCATTCAGGCAGACAGGAGTGCAGAGCAATGCTTGCTCTGCCTGCAGCCCCACATTTGCATCATGGTGGCTCCCAGCCACCTGTGTTTGGCCATGTCCCATCTCTGTGATGTGCAACACACAGTGTGGAGGTTCTGGTCTCTTGGGTTTTGAGGCGCAAACACCAGGATTGCAGAGCTGTGCCTGGGAATGGAGAGGGAATCAGAAAGCCACAGAGCTGTGGTGTCATACAACAGAGCAGCATCTGCGCTGCCCTGGCATCTGGTAAAGCACACAACTGGCAAGAGTGCTCTGCACTGTTAGTGCCGGACAGCAAGGAACTGGCTCCTACACCAGACTGCCCAGACCCGAAGAGCAAATTATCCCCAGTTCTTAGGAGAAGAAACTGAGGCATAGGAGAGTGATGGATATGCATTGCTCAGTGCCTCAGGGGAAACTGAAGTAACACCTTTCTGCCTTAACTTCCACATGCCTGTTCGTAGCTCAGGCTTCAGCAGCATCATCCTTACCTGGAAAACAGTGGAGTCCACTTGGGAAAAACCAAGACCAATTTGAGGTCTGAAGCTGTAAGAAGTAATAGAGGCAGTAGAGGGAGTGAAAAAACCCCAAACCCTTGCACACAAAAGTGTAGCTAAACCCAGGGACATACATGAGGTCCCAAGACACACAGCAGGTGGGGTTGCAGGAGAAAGGGGTAATCTTGGCTGAAGGTAATGGGAAGTCTTTTACATGTCATGCACCAGTCCCTTTTGCCTGCCCCCACAGAGCTCCTGAGAGCCACCCCACACACACCCCAGACCCCTGCTGTGTCACAGAAACAAATTCCAAATTGTGCTGGGTTTACATGTGTTTCCTAAGATGCTCTGATCAGCCAAACCAAGGCAGCAGGGGTCTGTGGGCTGCCCAGTGGCTGAATTTTCTTCTTTTGCTTAGCAGAATACACAGAGGTTTGACTTCTTTCTGCTCAGTTTTGGAATGGAAAGGTTTTTGTCTTCAGTTTCCAAATTTTCCTCGGATCAGGAACTCCTAGTCCTGCTCTGATGATCAGTGAAACAGAAAAACACATTTCCCCCCTATTTTTCCCCAGCTTTGATGAGGGGCTCCCATCTGCAGGGCCACATGTTTGTCCCACTGCTCCCTCCCAGACACTGCAGGATCAAGCAAAAGCCCATTCTCACCACATCTCTTTGTTCCCCGGGGAAGTCACAGCAACCCTGTTTTGGGAGCAGGTGGGAGGAGGGAAGGACCTTTTTATTTATTTTTTTGCCCTCCCCTTTTATTCTTTTGCAAGCTTTAATTATCGAAGGACTGAATTTGAGCTGTTCCTGTCTTCTTCCTTCCTTCCCGGACAGCATCTCTAACAAAGGCCCGTGGTTTGAGTTTGAGGAGGTTTTTTTTCCGTTTTCTTTTCCCCTCCAGAGATCTAAGGCCTGTAATGAGATACCAACACCCTCTCCTTCCTACAGCCCCCAAAACAAACCCTCCGCCCCGCCAGCCCCTCCCTCTGCTCCAGCATCCCCTCCCGTGCTCCCAGGGGAGGGAGGGCACCCGATACCAGTGCAGGGCTGCCGGCCCCTGCAGTCCGTCCTGGGAGGTGAACAGGATAGAGTTACAGGGGAGAGCAGCTTGCAAACTGCCTCTGCTTTGATGAAGCAACATTTCATTATCTCCCTCTCCCCCAAGTTCTTCCACAGTGAAAAAGATCTTCTCTTGTCCAGGCTAATTTGTTCCTTTTATTTAATTCCTTAACCTGTGTGCAAAACTCTGGTCACGTTACTCTATCACCTATCTCTCCCAGTCTGCTCCCAGTGCTGTGAAATGCAAGGGTAAGAGTCTCTGGGTGTCCTTCTTGCTCCCTATGCCCAGGGTCAAATCCTGGGATGTGAAGCCAGAGGGACCTGAAGCATAAATCACCCTCAGCCCTCACTGATCAGCTTTTGTCAAGGAGGCAAGGTGCCTAAAAAGGTGTCTGGAGGTTTGGCTCCCATGGCTCCATGCCTATCTGAGAGCTGCCAGGAGCAGTGCCTGTGCTCCTCACCACCCTAAGTGTGGCTACACAGCCTGGAGCAGCTGGGGAGGAGGACAGACGGGAGCAGAATTCATCTGTCCAACACCTCTCTGCCCTCCTCTCAAAGTCACCTGTCCACAGGTCTCTACCTGGAGAGACTTGGTGGTTGCTGAAATCCTGTTTCAGTTTTGCACTGGGAAGAGAAGGAAGGAGTGGAAACCTGTCAGCTGTTTTATTTGGATATTTTCCTCGTAGCAGAGGAGTGCTGCCTGGTGCCAGACGGCTGCATATCCCGGGGCAGTGGGAACGAGCTGTGCCCTGTGCCTGGGTGTGGCCTGATGGCTGATCTGCCTGCGCTCCCCCTCTCCTCCCGGATGCAGAGGCTCAGAGTCTTCACAGAGGGATGGTGGAATGGGCAGGGTGTAAGGCAGTGGAGCATCCCTGCTCGGGCTGCGGCTCTGGCTCTGCAGCCAACGCAGGACTCTGTAGGGGAACAGCCACGACCGCCCCAGTTTGGGTCCCCTGCCATGAGCCCAGGGGCTCAGCATTGCTCATTGTGGGGCACAGTCCAGTGTGCCATGGAGGTGAGATGGGATTCTGGTGATCTGCAGCTGCTCTGGCCATGGATGGGGACTTGAGGATAAAACCGCACAGGGAAGTCAAGCCTTTCCCCCTCACCTTCCTCCGTGAGGAGGAGGGCACTGGAAAAAGGCTTTGAGCAAGGGGCTGTTGTGCAGCAAGGGAGGGCTGGGGAAAAGCAGCCGAAGAGGGGAGGAGAGCAGAGCAGAGCAGTTGCCAGGCTGCCTTGAGCCAGAGATTTTCGTGGAGGTGCAAGGGGATGGGAACATGGAGGATCAACATTGTCTTCTCCAAAGAAGAAAAGGAAAAAAAAGGAGAGAATGCAGAAGAAAGACAAAGGGAAACAGGACTTGTTGGGAGGAAAATGGGGACACTGAGGGATTGAAGCAGGCTGGGATCCAACTTAATAAGAAGCGAACCAAAACAAAACCCAAACAAAAAGTGACTGGAATTGGCGGTGGGCACCCCCTCCCCCAGGCAGCCATCCCCAGAAGGCAGTGAAGCTGCCTTTTCAAACAGCCGCCTCACAATAAATTCATGGCAGCCAGGGCCGGGAAACAGGCTGCTGCAATTTAAAGGAAGCGTGGATTTGCATATTGAATTAAAATTAAGAGCTAATTATGCAAATAAATTATGACATTTGGCAGGAGAATTTGCTTCAAGATCATTTATTACGTTCTTTTTATAACAGTGCGAGCGTTTAACGGTCAAAGACAATATTTTAAAGGAAAATTAACGCAAGATTATTAACCTAAAAACAATTCCACATTAATGAGATGTATTTCTCTTCAACTTCTCACACCTGGCTGCCTATTGATGCCCAGCCAGGACTGTCTCTTAATAATTGGCATTTTTTTTGCAGGCAAATATTGGATGAGGTGGTGAATGTTGCTTTGGACAAACTCACTCAGGAAAATTCCTTCAGGGTTTTAGCTTGCTGGTCTGTAAAGGAAAGTTGTGAAGGTCAAACATGTCTCATGTTGTTCCGTGCACTTGTACTGACCAGGTCTGGATGTGCTTAAGAGAGGACACTGTGCTGTCTACCCCATCTGCATGAGAATAAAAGCTCCCCGGCTACAATGTGCATAATTGCTTTTTGGAAGAGATATAAAGCAAAAGTCTTAGCCATTTGTGGTCATTAAAGATCCTGTGCCTCGTTTTTCCCATGATCAGGGTTGTCAACCCCAGTGTTTTGGCTCCCCTCCAGCCCAGGTACTGCTGCCCTCCCCGGCCCTCTGTTGGGACTCTCAGGGGCAGGCACTGCTCTTCCCTTCCTGGGACGCCGGTGTGCCAGCCATGGACACTCACAGTGGCCAGGATCCTCCCACAAGGAGAACAGCTTCAGGAAGGCCCCACAGTGGGGCCTTGGAAGGCTTGCTGGAACCCTGAGCAATTCAGGTACCTCCAGGACCCAAAAGCTGCCCATTCCCAGCCATCACCTGTTACAAACCTCTGGCCCAGGTCCATCACACACAACTGAGGTGGTTCTCTACAGTCAGGTGAGCCGTTGTCTTTCTAGAGGATTGGCTCTTGTTCAAATAGGAAAGATGCCCAACCATTTGGTTTTTTATATGAAGGTATCTTTAAAAAAAATTCTCAAGAAAGACAAGCCATGCTTGTGTTCCATCCAGCACTCTTGCTTTGTCTCTTTCTTCCAAGGAGAATCGTGGGGAACTGGGAGGCTATGTTTGCAGCCAGGTTATAGGAGCAGTTTTTGGGAGTAATAAGAGAGTTGTAGCCAGGAATGACTAGAGTGGAACAAATTAAGTGGTTTAGGAAGTGAGAAAGAGTTATCCTCAAAGGTGGTACAGTGCAGCCTTGCCAAGGAAGAATAGGGTAACGTGTTACTCATCCTTCAGTCATCTCCACTCCTGCTTTGCCTCCAGTGTGGCTGTTGCCCACTGTGATCTGCACACTGCTAGGGCAGGATGGGATGTGAGGACATGGTTCTGGAGTTTCCTTTGGTTCCATTTCTTTACCCTTATTTCTCAAATTGTCCCTTACAAAGCCATCTGCCTTTGTTATAGGTGGGTTTTCCAGAATCCCACACCCTGCCAAAGCTTTAGGGGACTTCACCTAGAGATTAAGGGGCATTTCCCTTCTGAGGCTGCTGAAAGGCGGTCTTTCATGATTCTCCCACATCCACTCCCAAGGGATTTTTCTCCTCCCAGGTTCAAGGTGGAGAGGACATTCCCTGCTAAATCAGTCCTGGTGCACAGCACGCAATGGTGTGCAGAGCCAACCACAGGTAAGAAATTGTGTTGCAGTAAATGAAAGGTTTGGAGCCAGACAAAATGTGTGACATTCGAAGTTCTCAGCTCTCCTCCCTCAGAAAGGCAATTTGTGACTTCTGGACCCTCCTTAATGACCCAGAGCCAGATGGAAAATAATATTAATAATAATAAAAGAAACAAAGAAGGGGCTGGCGCATTTTTTAAATAAAGAAATTTCCCTCATCTTGCGGTTAATTTAAAAGGTTTATTTCTTGAAATGAATCCTCTTCATCAAATCTCCGATCCTTGAAAATCAGTGCAACCTGCCTCTGTGGATAATGAATTGATTTGTAATGTAAATTATATAAAACACCCTCCCCGCCAGCATTTGTGTGTGAGTGTGTTTAATCTAAAGCGTTTAAGTCTGAAAATGAGCTTCTCCATCAAAAGTCTCGATTCCATTTACATTTCTTGCATACGAGTCAATTTGTGCCTGACCCAGTCTATAAATCACTGCCAAGGAGTGCTGTGTCTGTACCTCTCCTCTTCCCCATTCCCCTCCCCTCCTCCTCCCATCCTTGCACATGCAATGTTCAAAAAGGCGCCTTTGGATACTGCCTATAAACGGTATAGTTCCCGGTTCTCTGGCCAGAGGCTGACCAGTGGAGAAGGAGCCCCAGCTTGGAGAGGTGTGCAGTGTGGGCACTTGACAGGTGGGTGAAGAAAGGGGAGGAAGGGAAGTCCTTCTCAGCTTCTGCTGGCTGCTCTGAAGGAAAGGTGCCCATTCTCTTGGTGGCTCCCTTCCAACATGTGTTTGCTTGGCCACCAAAGGAGTCTATGGCTTAATGGCACTAGAGGCTGAGGTCTTCTACTGGTGCACAGCAACACAGCCCTCTAAATTCCATGAAATGGGAATTACTTGCATTACCAGAGTCTTTAATCCTGTCTTTATCTCCCCTGCTGTTGACCATGCCAAGTTTTATCCTTCATCTCATCTCATTGGTGAGATGACATGGGCCATACCTCCTTATCTCGCCTCCTGGTGCTAAAACCAGTGGGAGTAGCCTCTGGGAGTTAGGGGCTCCCTTTGCTGGTTGGAATTCCATATGACGCGTGCCTGTGGACCTTTCAGAGAGCAGGGGAAGTAACCGTGGTGGTATCTTCACTGAAAAGGTCTGCTGACCCTTCTGGGTCCTGGCTTTAGAAGGGGTTTAGTAGCGATGCACTTGAGGGCCAGCAGACCAGGAAGCTAATCATGGACTGTGGTCTCCTCCGTGAAACATCAACAGTGCATGTGAAACACACAGCTTTTCCCGGAACAGTATTTGATGGTTAAACACAGAATCTGAACAGGATCATCAGCCCATTATTGTCCCTGGCACAATTTAAACTGATTTCTAATGTCAGGGGGAAGATGGAATCAAGTTTTGGACCATCCATGAGTCCATGGGCCCTGATGGGATGCATGCACAAGTGCTCAGAGAGCTGGCGGACACCATGGTGATGCTGCTCATGATCATCTTAGAAAGGCCATGGTGATCAGTGTCCATCCTGATAAACGAGGACTGGAAGAAAACAAATGTCATCCCAGTCTTCAAAAAAGGGCAAGAAGGAAGACTCAGGGAATGACCAGCCAGTCAAGCCTCAGCTCAGTCCCTGGGAAGGTGATGGAGTACATCCTTTGGGAGGCCAGCTCTACCCACATGGATGACAAGAAGGTGATCAGGAGTAGTCATTGTGGATTCACTAAAGGTAAATCATGCTTGACCAGCCTGATTGTCTTCCATGATGAATCAACCACCCAGCTGGGTGAGAGGAGAGCAGTGGATATTGTCTACCTTATGTAAGTATGTGAAGGGAGGGTGTGAAGAGGATGGATCCAGGCTCTTCCCAGTGGTGTCAAGCAATAGGGCAAGAGACAATGGGCAGACACTGATTCACAGGAAGTCCCACTTGAATGTGAGGAAGAATTTTTTTACTGTGCTGGTGATCATACACTGGAACAGGTTGCCCAGAGAGGGTGTGGAGTCTCCCTCACTAGAGATATTCAAGAACTGTCTGGAAACATCCATGTGCCATGTGCTCTAGGATGAACCTGCTGGAGTAGGGAGGTTGGATTAGATGTGTCCACTGTGTCCCTTCCAACCTTACCCACTCAGATTCTGTGCATTCCTCAGTCTGAAAATGAAAAATTCCAATACACTGTGAGTGAAACAACTTACTGTCTCTTCAAGTTATGGATGCAGCAACAAGAAATTAACAGTTACATCCGCCGAAAAAAGAGCATGACAAATTCTAGAAGAGCTGTTGGAGATCCACATTTCCCCATGTATTTACGCACAACAATTTACAAAACCAATTTAACCAGTCTTTCTTGGATTCTCTAGCTCTCTCTTTTCCCACAACCTGAAAATGCTAAGAAATTAGAACATCAAATCTATCCAGGTCTCCAAAAGAGCTTGAGATGAAGAACCAGACCAGTGGCCACCTATCCTACCCAAGGCCACTTAGTGTTCTTTCTGTCCAAGCTTTGACTTGCCCTGACACTGCTACCTCTGAGCACCCCATAAGAAGTGAGCTCCATCCATTGCTATCTGTCTGGTCTGTCAGTCACCAGAATGAGAAAGATTGATGTCCAGCAAAACAAAGTGAAAATTCAGATTGAGTCAGGAAGGCAGCATGAGGTAAATCTTCCAAAAAGACTTATATTGGTGCTTATTACCAGGAAAAGGCTTCCTCTCTGTGCCTAGTTTGTTCACCTTTGAAATAGGGTTAATGCTTCCCTTCTCCCAGCTTTCCTCAGTTTACATATCAGGTCTCAGAGTGTGGGGTGTATGTTACTGTGTGAATGTGCAGCCCTGAGCATGATGGGCTTTCTGGTGTTGGAGGAATCCTATGAGCTGCTGTAATACAAATAGTAGGAAGAGTTTTTCCTCAAGATTACCCCAGGGGATTGAGGTCAGGCTTTCAGTGAAGGAAGACACAAACCTATTACCAGTTTCTGTGGGGACTAATGCAATTTGCACTTTGTTAGAGGAACTCACAGTGATTTGTACACATTAATTACTCCTTGCAGCATCCCAGCTGGATAAATATTATTACCTTCATTTTACAGAAAGGGTAACTAAGATGTAGAGAAGTTCATTTGTTTGACTACAGCTGTACAGTGTGCCAATGACAGGAGCCAGAAATAAAACATAAGAGGACTGATTGTCAGTCCCTTCCTGCTCTAAAACTGTGGGTTCCAAATATTTTTTTCCCAGAACATCACAAGCAAAGAAGGCAGCTCTGCCTCCCAGCTGGGCTGGGTAGCACTGTGGTGGGGACTGGGTATGGGGGGTGGCACACGAAACACAGCCTGGGAAGCACCGCTTCGAACCCCAGCCTGCACAGCCTCGCAACGATGGGAGGAGGAAATGAAAGTGCAATTAGCTGGAAACAAATGAATTTGCGTTGCATATATTTCCCAAGCTGATGGGTTGGCGAATGAACCACTCGTTATTTCATGGAGCAGCATCTCTAAAGATCTGTAGAACAACTTGGAAAAAACCCAGCTTTTCTGTTTTGACATTTTTTGCAATATTTCTGAATGCTGTCTGCCCTAGTTCAAGCATAGCTACTTCTGTATTTCCATTTCTTTTCATGAAAAGGAAATGCTGAAGAAGTTTTGTAGTTGTTTAGTTGTTAAAACTTCTCACCTCAAATTTTTCAAGGTCTCATTAGTGTTGACAGTATCAGCATATGGCCCACAGAACTAAAATGTTTTATAATCTAAATATTAAGCCATTTTTATTCACGTTTTCCTATTTTTCTTGTACTAGGTCAGTTTATAACAGTTGATGTTCCCCTGTCCAGAAATGTTTAACTTCAGCCAGAGATGCAAAATGAAACAGACAACACAAAGCAGCATCAAAAATAGGAAATAAAAGTGAATAATGGGTTGGATCATTAATTTGTTTTTTATGGTTGTGGAGGGAGAGGGGAGAGTACCTTTAAAATCAAAATCCTTCTTTTCTGAAAGAGCAAAACATGTTCTGAAATTTTCCAGCTGTCTATAATATGCTGCATTTTTCTTATGTGGTGAACAGAGGAACTAGGTACTATCAGCAGCAGGTAAGGCTGCAAGATGGGACCAGAGTGATTAAGCTCCTGTGTGTGCTTCCCAGAGGTGGCAAAATGGGTTCTCCAGATAAGAGGGGTCTGAGAGTATAGCAATAACAGTAGTATTATATTATTTTAGTTCTTATTTAGTCAGTCTTAGTTACATTTGAACTGGTATCCTGTAGAATGATATTTTTCAACCTGTGGTCTGTAGATTCCTGGTAGAACATGGACTCCTTGCAAGGAGGGTGAAAAAAGTGATTTAACCAATGCTCTCCAGTGGTGAGGGCTTGTGAATTTTCTAGGGGGTTGCTGAGCCTTCTTGAGAGATTTTCTAGGCATCCACAAATCAAAGCAAGTTGAAAGACACTACAGCAGGATAATGTTATATTGATTGCTTTGTTTTTGCAGAGGATAGATTTTGTTTAATCTTCCCCTTCCTTATATTGCTTGACACCATTAGTTTTATCTTAACTGACATCAAATATGAAAAAATCATTAGAGAAGAGACTTTCTAATGTGTTTTGTACTACTTTTGGCTGGGTGATAAGAAGTATTTTCTGGGGCACGGTAGCTCTTTAAAACAATACTTGCTAAAAAAGAAATCAGGCAGGACAGAAAAGCATGGGCTTGACATGAGATCTTACTCAGTGCAAGTTTTAGAAGAAACTGGGGATCAAAATATATTGGGAACCTAGAAACTATGAGGCTTGCCCAGAGCTGGACAGAGGGAGACACAGAGTCCCTCCGTGGTCTTGAGAGCCCACTGATCTCTGCCCATCCCAGCACGATGGGGCAGATGGGTGCTACAAGGGGAGCCTTTATTTGATGAGGGTTTTGGTTTGTGGTGGGGGACGGTAGGAAGCAGTTCCTCACCCTGTCAGGGACAGACGGCTGTGCTTTTGGGATGCGGTGAGTGGGATGGGGCAGACTTCCCTGGAAAAGTGTCCTCCCCAGCGCTGTGTCTCCCGCTGCCTTGTGAGCCCCCGCTTCCAAACCTGCACGTCCCCAGGCACGATCCGACCTGATGGGGAGCCACGAGGGACTTTGGGGAGGGCGACAAACGGACGCAGCTTCCGCCCAACAAACCCAAACTTGTTTCTCATCCTCTTCCATCCTTCACAAATTCCTGGTGCCTGTCACCCCGCTGTCCGCTCCGAAGGTTTTAATAAAAAGGGAAACCAACATTTGACGTGAGCACAGTAGGGAGAGGAGAGGCAGTGCGGAGGGAGGGGAACAGACAATGTACCCATACGGAGAACAGAAGGATGCCAGAGCAGCCGCATTCAGAGCCTGTCCCTCTCTCCTCCCTGCGCCCCACAGCCTCTTCTCCGCCGACGGGTCCTTAACATAACAAGTGAGCCGAGGGGGCGGCCAGCCCTGCGCTCGGCGCCCCCGGATTCCTCCGCCCAGACCCCCTGTCTCCCAGCTACTGATCCCAGGAAGCGCCAGGCTCTTCCCTGCTTCCCGGGCGGCACCATTGTCTCCCAGCTGCTGCAGTGGGAAAGGATGCCCTGGGTCCTTTCCTGAGAAAGACCAGGAAAGCCTGGGGCAGAAAAATGCGTATATTGTATACGTATATGCGTATATGTATGTGTATATGCATATGCAATAAATAAAGCAAGCCAGCCAAGCCCTTCAGGCAATTTTAGCTCCGTGTATTGTTCGGGAGGAGGGGTTTTCTCCCTCCCCTCCCCTCTCGTAATGAAATCCCCCAAGCCCTCCTTGTTTCCCCCCCCTCACCCCCTGTGACCAAAGGGTACTCACACAGGCATGCGCTCAGGGATTTTGTCTTCGCAGCTGGAGCTGGACAGGCTCTCAGGACGGGGCAATCTTTTATTTCCTAAGATTATCAGTGACAGAGGCTTACCTGTAAACCCCTCCAGAGCCCCTTCAAAGCCCTCATTGCTCTCTTCATATGCTGGCCATTTGATTCGGGGCATCCCTTCACCCCATTTCACCCAGACCTACCCCTGCCTTCTCCTACCTGACCCCTGCAGTCAGACACATGTACACCAAGCCTGGCCGTGGCTGGACGGATGAAGGTGTAAAATTGCTGGATTTCCTCTCAGAGCCCCAGGTCCTGGCCGTGGGACCTTCTCCCTGCACGTACATATAAGTACAGATACCTCCATCCCCTGCCTCCTGGGGCTACCTGAGACACGCTTGGCATGGATGGGGCAACCCACCTGTGTGTCCCCATGGGTGGGTGTAGCTGCCCCTAGTTAGACCTGTCCCTGTAATGCTTGTGGTACTGTACTGAGGCAGGACAGAAAGCAGAATCCTGGCAAATGACTAGACTGTGATCCTCCTCACATCATCCCTGGTCACTGCCCACGCACTCCTGGCCTCACACCAGCTTCCCACTTGCTTTCCCTGAGCAGCACTGAACTGGCAGCGCTCCTGGGATCTCCATAGAACAGAAGAAGGGCTGTGAAGGCATGTGGAGCCACACAGCTCTGAAGGCCACTAGCCCTGGGTGCTCCCCTATGGCAGAAAATGCAGGTGAGAGGCTTCACCATGCTTGGTTCTGCTCACCTCCATCCCTTGCCCCAAACCCAATTTCTGTACCCAGAGAAAATGAGTTCTCCTCCCCCACTGTCTGTTTCTTTTTGCCTCCCACATGAAAATGAAAAAGTGCACATGAAAATGCTGACGGATTTCCCTGATCACTAGCCATGCTGGCTAGTGGCTAAAGCAGTTCATTTCAGACCCTGTGCAGGTATTTCTTACCATATATTATAGTGAATAATGTATCCCCAGCCATGCAGCACAAGGCTTATAAGGCTATCTCAGTATTCTGGTGACAGCTTTAAACCACTCGACCATTGACCATTCAGGTCTCATGGTTTATAGAGTCACCAGCACACCTTGACAGGGTTATAGCCTACTTATTGGTATAAAGCATGGTTAGGGATACATTATTATAGCACGTTGCCTCTGAAACGGGGCTGTGTGCCACCGATGGCCTAGAGAGCCCTTGCTGGTGATCTGCAAAGGGCTGGGTGATGTGGACAGCCCGATTAACATCTACCTGCTAAACCACGATGTGCGATTGTTGCAGTCACCTGAGGGACAATGTTCACTCTCAGATCCTGGAGGGCCAGAGGTGCAGGTGGCTCTGACAAGAGGTGGGCTGCAAGGAGCTGCTTTCCATCAAAGCACCCAGCCATACCTGAAGAGCTCTCTTTAACAGCGGTGATCCAGCAACCGCTATGCAGGTTGCCATGAGGATGGGAAATTCTTTGAAGGCTGCTGCTTCCACACTACATGGTTTACATCCACCTTTTCTGGACTGTTTCTGGTAGGATGCAACCTGACCATCTTGCTTCTCTACAAATGCCAATTTGGCCTGGCTCATGCTGAACACTCATTAACAATTACTAGAGTTAAGGTAGTTAATCACTATAGCTAAGGCTGAAATCTGACTTTTCTTCTGATTCCAGATCCCAGGCCTGTGAGCTTTTCCCATCTCCCACAGAAAGGTTTCTTCCTTGTTTCCATTGTTTCAGTCTTGCTCCCTAGGTAGTGATTTTTTTATAAAGTTTCCAGGGATTGTTTGAATTACCTTTGAATGCAACATGTTCTTGGTGCTGTTGCAGAGCTACAATTTAACAAACAAGTCAGGTTAAAAATGTTGACCTCAGGTCACTTCCTGATTTCACTTGATTTGTTAAATATTGAGCCAAATTTGGAGAAAAATTACCTTGGTACTTTGAAAGCCCTCAAAACTGGAACTCAGCAATAATGTTTTAAAATTTCTTTCCTTGCACTCCCCCTTTAAGTGCTATTATAGGAAGTATTTGTTAAGGATATTTCAGTTATAGGACTAGTTAAATGGATCCATTACGGAATTACTATATGCCAATGTTCAGGTTGCCTCTGAAACAAATGGACTCATTTTCTCAAATGTTATGTTTAAGTCTCAGTGAGCTCTCGACCACAGCCCCATTTGACATATGCCTCTTTATTGTCTTCTCTTAGTTTCCTCTGCAGCCTTGATCCTACAGAGATTTATGCTTGTGATTAACTTTAAGCATGTAACTAGCCCCTCTGATGATTTCAGTTAACAGTGTGAGCATCCTCTGATGGGGCTGAGGCTGCCTCAGCCCCACTCTTGTGGGTGCTGCTGCCGGATGTGCACAGTTTGGTATCAGCCAGCTGCACAGACCTGGCCTAGGTCAGGCATGCTTGCAGCATTACATCTTACCAAGTTAGCCAGTGCACACACTGCACAGCTTGTGTGCCAGCTTCAATTTTATTCCAGCTTTCTGCAAGCTACAAGGGGATGACAGGCGGTATTTTAAGGTATAAAGCCAGAGTCACAGACAAATAACACCCAATGTACATTGAATCTGTCAGGAGAAGCTAACCTGTCAGCACGCCCTGAAAGGATCTGCATTAGTAGATCAGCTTCACATCAGATCAGCATTTGTGTCATGTGGCCACAGTCTTTCTGACCCAGTACCTGGAGCCCTAAAGCCTGACTTTCTCGCCTGTTGAATCCAGGCTTCAGTAGGTTTAAGACAGCCGGGTGATGGCTTACCTTTGCACAGTAAGTTCTGCTAGTGTGAGGCTTTAGTGGAGTTTTATAAAAAGGGAGATAAAATCCTGTAACATATAGGTGTGAGGCTATTAGTCTTTCCATAGTCTTTTTCACTGAAGAAGGGGAAAGCACATGATACTGAAGACAAATAAGCAGATAAACTTTGGTAGATGTACATTTTTACAGTCTTTTCATTGCTTGCACAAGCTGGTACAAATGGGAAGGGGGTGTGAGATGGCACTGACAATACAGATATACTGAGACTTAGTAGGGACAAATTGGTTGCTTTGCATTCAGCTTCTCAGTTCAGGTTTCCACTTCAAGCACAATAAATCCCTGAGTCCAGGATGGCATCTCTCCTTCCCTTAACACAAATCGCTTTGCCAGGTGCTGAGCTCCTGCCGCTGGGTCATGCCACACCAATACTAAGCCAGGAGTGCAAGGGGAGGAACCAGGCCCACCTCCGTAAAAGGACAGATAGATCATAGTGCAGATGGAACAACCGAGGGATACACAACTAATTATATGCACAAGTGTGGGGTATTTATTACCGCAAAATGCTTACAAAATTCATAGGCACCTAAGACTTATGATGGCATTATCCACCGCCACTGGAGAATTAATGGGCAGCCTTTTCCCTGTGCTAAAGCAGACAACGGAGGGGGGTACTCTGTCATCCAGAGGTGAGAGCAGGGAATGAATGCATAGACAGTACTCCCCTCTAATGCTAATGGACCCTAGCACTGAGATTAGATTTACACCCTCCCTCTAAATGTACACCAGGGGAAGGCAGCTCCCCCAGGCTGCCTTCCCAACAGTGTGGTGCTGCAAGAGCTGCTCTCTGCTCACCCTGCCTTGTCCCCGCTGGCCTCCACACTGGCCAAGTCCTGCTCCCCACATCTACCATGGCTGGATTTGCAGAGAAGGACTGTGCACGTTTTCCTCTGGCAAGTACCCCGTGGCAATGGTGAGCAGGGCAGCACCTGTCCCCCAGCACGGTCCCACGGGAGCCCCCAGCTCAGTCATTCGCAGGTACTCACCAGCCCCCCACGGGTGCTGAGGAGCAGCTGCTGCTGCAGTCCTCAGCACCATGGGAGCACCACACCGTACTGCAGAGGGTTAAACAGTTCTTTGATAATCTCAGCTCAGGAACAAAAGCGTGGACAAATTACCCTTCCCCTTTTCTTCCAGCATCTTTGCTTTGGGATGGGAATGGGATTTTAACCTGAGGAATAATAAACCTAACAACAGGGAATGTGTAACTATTGATCTTCAGCTTGCAGAAGAGGCAGGCTAAAGATACTCAGGAAGAGAAAGACAAACCATCAGAAAAGTTCTCATGGATACATTTTTCCATCATGGCTCCATGTTTGGCCCAAGTCCCTTGAGCAGACCCAGCGCTAGCCCTCAGCTCTAGCCCTGGAAGGAGCTCAGACTCAGAAAGCACAGCCCTGAAGACTGGGAGGAGCACGGTGGTGCTCACACACCTCTCACTAGCACAGCCAGGAGCGCAGGCACCACAGAAAGTGAGAGGAAGGACTCCTGCCACAGGTTTTGAACAGCCCAGCTTTGCAAGAAGCCTTCCCTCCTCCCTGGCGGTGGGATTGCTCCTGGGCAACATCACCCCACGCGCGGCGGGAGTGACCACAGGCCTGCTAAAGAACTCCCTGCAAATAATTCACACCAACTTGTTTAAAGGAGCAAATGGGTTTAATTATTAGTTACAATCTTGTCAATAATTATCACCCCATCTGTGGGTAATAAATGGCAGCTTCTCACAGACTGCATCATTAGAGTTTAAGGACACCAATGGGGTGCATTAAAATGCTGAGGAAAGCATTGATCTGGTGTAAAAATGCTCCTTACAAATTACAGACACGGGTCAAGCCCGCCAGTGAGTCCTCCCTCTTCCCATCTGATGCCAGCCTGCCCTCTCCTCTCTCCGTGCATCCTCCCAGTACCCCCAGCCCATGGCTGCTGGAAAGACAAAGACCCCAGCAGACCATGGGAGATCCAGCCTTTACATAGGACTCTGGGCTTTAAAGAGTGAAGGTTGTGCAGGTAGGACAGGACTGGTATAAAGCACCACAGCTCCATCCTGGTCAGCTCTGCTGCTTTATTCCCATGAAGGGGCTGGTCATCTCCACAGCAGTTTTTATCCAATGGGCAAAAGAAGTAGGATAATATAGGCGATGTTTCCCAAAATGCAGCTACTTCTAGGGTGGAAAAGCATCACTCATCACACAGTAGGACTTCTTGGAGGAGAAATGAAGAAATTATAACCCCTTTTTTGGGGGGGGGATGTTCTTTTTTGGTTTTGATCTTTTTTTTTTCCCCATTCAAACTGCAGTCTTGAATATAGGCCGGCAGAATGCAATTATCCAGGCTGGAATTTGGCCAAAATGCTGGGGCTAACAGTCCTACTGTTTCAAAATATGCCACAGTACCCTAAATGATCACATCTTGCAGGATTTGATTTTGCATTTCATCCAAAACAAGAGTAGGATAAGGAAAAACTAGTCTTACGTCTCTCTGCATCTACTGAAAGCTCAGCCCAGAATGGCTCCTGAAATTCTGTGCAAAATATTGAAAGCAGTCAGTGGTTTTATTCCCTTTTCAAATTCTGTGCCACCAGTTTCCATTTTTTTCAACAAAAAATACATCAACTTTCAGAAGGAGAAGTTTGAGTAAAACAAGATATTTCCATTTGAAAACAAAAAGAAAAGGGTGAAGGGGATTTCTTTCATTTACAACAGTATTTTAGATGGACTTTCTGGGGTTTTTTTAGGTTTTGTTTTTGTGATTCAGTCTGTTAGGACACACAGAGGATTAAGATAGCTAATGGACAGTCTTTATTGGCAAACAAAACTAACACCTAAATGCATGTACAAGTGGTAAACTCTTCATTAAAAAGAGAGCTACATTGACAGGGGCAGACTGGGCTACAACTGAGCCACAGTGTAAATAAACCTCTGCCAGGGCCCAAACAAACCTCATGTAACCATCCCTCCCATGCTTGCAACCTATTCCCTTAGTACTAAATAGCTCCAAATGCTCCCTGTTGTTCTGAATGCTATGCAAATATTGGCAGAAGGACGCACGCTCTGTTTTAAAGATACCTCAAATACAGCCATACCAACCAAACTTTTTTGGAAAGCAACATCAGGAGTTGAAGTTTCTCTTTTTACTTCACCAAATGAAATTTATCTGCAGATTTAACTGTGTTTTTAGCTGCCTCAGTCTGTGGTAGCTCTTGCTGAATTTGGCCAATCATCCCCCGCAAGGGAAGAATAGGAAATGAAAAGGTAATTTTGAAAAGTCAAAATATTTCATTTTGTATTTTGGAAAAATAATCATTATAATTGATTTTTTTGTGTTGAAATGTCTTCCCATTGTGAAACACAACTGTTTTTTCTAAAAAGGACAGTGGCCATCTGTAAAAACACATCTCATTAAGGCAGGAAAAAGTACAATGTCCTTCTGTTTTACTGGAATATCTAGAAAAACTTCCACCATAGGTTAAACAGGGGAAATCAAACTCTCTTAATTTTCAGTTGGACAAGTGTAAGAAAATGAATGATAGGGATATTCAGTAGCAATTTCAGATGCCACAGTTGCTGGGAGCCCACAAGGAGAGTGTGGAAAATCCCATCAGCTCTGCAGCATCACCAGCACGTGTGTCCTACAGCGGCTTCAGCGTCCCTGCTCTCTGCACATCACTGCTGGAAAATATCAAACTCTCACTTATCCCACACGTCAACCACACTTAAAGGAACTGTCCCAGTGCTGCCATTGCCCAGCTCACATCTAGTTTCCACCACATCCCTCTCTGGTGCTGAGGGAAATATAAAAAACAAAAATAAACTGGATGAAGGAAATGCCAAGTTCAGTTCTTAATTTATAGCCATTCATACTCTACTCCTAAATATCATGGTGATTCCTTTGATTTTCTGAAAACGTACATGGATCCTAAAAAGCTGTGTGACTTTTTGGCATCCTGCACCAGAAACTAATTATTCCCATGTTGTAATGCATAATGCACAGTAAGGTCTGCATGAGAACTGGAGCTGGCCACTGCACAAACACAATTCCACCAGCGAAGCTTCCAGCCTCATTCATAGTACCTGCTCTTCAGTTTTGTTCCTGTTTAAAATATGCCATGTCACTTAATTGACAGATTCCATGCCACAAGCCGTTTGCAAACACACTTGTTTGAAGAAGATATGCCCTGGCTGATCTGGAAAATCCCAATGCAGTGTGTTCAAAATAATTCAGAATTGATTAATGACAAGTTGAGCAAATAGAGGGAATGAAGAGCCTGGCACAGGATGTGGTTAGGTAGAATTGGCTGTGTTCACTCCAACTAATTTTGTATCTTCTTCCATTTCACTTTCTGCAAAATTCCCAGCAAGTCACTTTATGGTGAGAGATATGTTGCAAACCAGAGTGAATGAATAGACAGAGGAGAAAAATCACAACAACACATTTAAAAATTTCCTGGGTAAATATTTGCATTGGAAACTGGACCTCAAGATTCACTGCCTGCAGCCAGGGGTCAGAAATATTACAGGTCCACTCAAAACAAAGGCAACTTGAAACTGGGAAGTGGTCAGAGTCAGTGCAACCTCACCAGTGTCAGGGAACTGTGTCTTTTATTGTAGCTGAAGATCCTAACCCCGCATTTGTGCACATACATTCATGGGTATTCACATATTTAACGCAAACACACACAAGTGCGGGCACTCACACATTCTTAAAATGTATGTGCATATATTCCTATATTCACAATGAACTGTTTATGAGCAAGCTATCAAGAAAGAGTTTTCACTGAAATTATTCAGTGAATGACTTCAAACAATGAATACATTGCAGGAAATGGCGATTGGCTCCAGAGCAATCCACAAGCAGAAAAGAAAGCATAAGCAGTTGAATAAATGGGTGGCTATGAATTACTCATTTAGCTGCATTATCTTCTTGTGGTCCAAATTCAGCAAATGTCTAAACACCCACTTCCCATTAAGAGCATGAATAGTCCCATTGATTCAATAGGGTTATTTTCTCTGCCTTCCATGGGGCAACTCAAATACTGAAATTTAAGCAAGTGCTTAAAGTGCTTTGCTGAATCAGGAGGTATGTCCACACTGTATATACCTGTGTTATACAGAAGGTCAGATTAGCTGATCCAAGAATCCTTTATGGTCTTAAGATCTATAAATCTATGAATAAAACCAGTCTTTGCTGGAATTGCTTCTCCATAACCTTCCTGAGCACTGAAATTCATCCACACCCCAAAAATATTAATAAAACACTCTGTACTTAACTCTTTTCATATTATACTAAGTACGCCACTAAATAAACCTCTTAATATTCCAGTATATTTTGCAATGAACATTTTCCCGGTACGCAAGAGCGGTTCCTCCTTTTGTGCCATCCAGAACACAATCCCCATGAAATACTGCAGTAAACATTTCTCTGAGTACTACAGCAAACACTACCAGCATTAGCAGATTAACCATTCCACTGAGCGCCATATTAAGCACACGTTTAAATACTGAGAAAAGATGTATAGCCTCCTCTTTCCACTGCGCCTCGTTACCCTGCCGAGATCCATATTTTTCTGCGCCGAGTCGACCAGCCCTGCATGTACCTGCTCTGTTCCCTCCCCTCCCAATGCTTCTCCCTCTCTTTTTTCTCCTCTTTCATGTTTTGTTCATCCTAGACCTATTCTTCTGGCTTGGAAAATTTGTCAGAGGCCAGGGAAGCCCGGGATAAAAGGGGGTCAGAGGATTTGGCACATTGTTCAACCACAAAATCAACAACAAATCTATACTGTGTGCATATTTCTGCCTCTCTGTCTCTCTCAGCATTTGCCGAAGTCTGTTGATGGAGAAATACAGGTTAAGTGTGGGTATCCCCTCCCTGGATCAAAAGAATGAAGTAGCAGGTCTTGACTGGTGTAGTTTGGAATTATAGAGCATTGTTTGGATTTTACAGGTGTACTTTAATGTCAGCAAAATTACTGTGCTCAGAACCTTCAATGGATTCATCTTTAGCAAGTGTTTAAGAGCCACTGACTCATCTCTTGTTGCTGACAAACCATCTAGATTCAACCCCTGGTTCTGTTAAGCTTTTCTCCTTTCCCTCCTCTCTCTCTTTTTTCCTCTCTTTTTTCCTTTTTTTTTTTTTTTTTTTTTCTGGCATTTTAATTTTTAATAATTTAGGGCAATGNNNTTTTTTTTTTTTTTTTTTTTTACTAGCAATTTGATGTTTGATCATTTGAGGCAATGAGGCGGAGGGTAATTTACGTTATCAGGGAGGTATGAGGGGTGCTGGGAACCCAGACGCAAGGCCCATTCGCCTGCTAAAGCGCCATCGTAATGTAATGAGACTCCAGTCAAGTGCAGCTAGTAATGGAGAGGAACATTTCCCATTCATCTGCCTACCTGAGACTCCACCGAATACGACAATAACTTTTGCACGGGAGGAGCAGGGGGGGACACGGTAAAGGGGGGCCAGAGTCCCCATGGCATGACTCCCTCTGTCTCATAGAAAAGCACCACAGCCTCATCCTTTAGACCATTGAGGGAAGCAAATTAACACAAGTCAGGAAGTCACAAAATCGGTCGTTGGAAGTGCTTAACCCTTCCCACGTCCTTTCCAGTAGGCACCTGGTCAGCACAGACTCCCAGTCTTTCTCTGGGACTGGGTCCCCTCCTTAGACTTTCAGCTGTTGCCCTGTCAGGGCACAACTGAAGCCTTGTGCAGAGGGAGCTTGGAGAGGATAGGCCCACCAGAACAGGCCATTGGGAAAGTCCCTGTACATCAACTAGCAAAAGTTGTAAAAATGAGGAAAACAATTTCCCAGAAGTGCTCTAAAGCTGTTTTCCTCTAAAGGAGTTTATAAAGAAAGCATTTTTCCCTGATCGGCCCTAGGCAGCTCCATAACTTCACAACTGTGGCTTCCTATTACAAAACCAGAGTTTTGACAAACCCCTTCCTTTTGTTTTCAAGTGTGGCAAACAGGACATTGGAATTGCATCAACAATTTCTTTTAATACCATTTTCTAATATCAATCAAAACCCAAACAAAATCTCAATCATACCCCACACTCCTGGTGCCATAGATGTCCACCGCTGGGATAATTTCATTCCCTGTGGCTTTGTCAGAGCAGCCCCCTCCTGCTGTGCACTCCAGAGAAGCAGATATAACTTCACAGTGTCCTGGGAGTGGCTGTTCCCATGACAGGGTTGAGCATACTCATATGACTCTGACCATCAGGGAAACTGAGGCACAGAGTAGTGCTCCATGCCATGCCATAATGAATAAAACCCCAGAGTTTATGTCTCTTTTCAGAGAATGAGTACCCAAGGATGATGGGAGTAATTTCTGTACCTACCCCCCACCTCCCAAACTCTGCTCCTCAGCCTTGGCCCTTGCCTGTAAAATCTTCCTGGCTGCAGATTCACTTTCCACTGTGCCTGTGTAGACAGGGCCTCCCAGCTGCACAGTAATAACCACAGCAGAAACACCCACCACCAGCAATAACAATGATGCACGTATTCAAGTTCTCACAGGCAACCCTGCTACTCTGCACACTTTGTTTGCGAGCTGAGGATAATTATAGCTTGAGGGAACCTCCTGGAAGCAAACAGATCTCCTGGTACGAAGACCTCAACGTATGTCAAGGGGTGTAGGTGGCATGAACAAGATACAGGGGAAGGAGAGATTAATTTCCTTCATCAGCCTGTCCTAAGCTTGCTGTTTGTTCCCAGAACCCAGCCTGAGAAACGGAGAGAGAGGAAAGGAGAGGGGGATCTGAGGTCTCTCCCTCCCAGCCCTCACCAAATTCCTGCCACATGGACCCTTCCAATTATATCCACGTTTGAAAGGCTGCTGTCAGGATGAAAGGCACAGAGCAGTAATGAACTGACGATTAATTTGCAGTTGGCTCACCCAGTGCGTGAGTGTCTCTCAGGCTCGCTGCATGCGGGTGCTAAATATGACGATGTCAGCAATTGTCAGCCAGAGCCAGGGTTACCCTTAATAAGAGTCCCTCTCACTGCTGCCTGATTGCCTGTTGCCAGCTTCTGGGGGCTCCAGCCCGGCTCCCCATCCTTCTGATGGCGAGGGGAAGTCCGTACCAGCCTGGCAGCTGCCAAAGTAGCAAGAGGAAGGGAAAAGAAATGACCCTCTCCCCTGGCAAAGCAGCAGGAGCAGCTGCCAGTGCTAACTGCCTCTGCCCATGCCAACTTTGACCTGGGAGAGTTACGGCTTATGCTGGCACAAAAATAGCTCAGGATGCAATTGCACACGTGAGCACCAGCCATGCCTGAGCTGGGATCCCTCGCACCTCCAAAACTGGCAGGAAATTTCACAGGCCCTTAATCCATGTTAAAAACAAGCCTTTCACTCTCCTCATTTAAGTCAGCATCCCCGTGTCTGAGTGGGCGTGATAGCCAGGGACTGTGATTGACACCAAGTTGCAAGAGCTGTTGCAGAGGAACACCCTCCACAATACCCTGCAAAAGTGTACTGCCAGCAGCTGGTTTTCAGGTAATGCATTAAGGGTTGATGCCGCCTGATGGGGTCTGGGTCAGGACCTGCTCAAACATCCCTGCCAGCCTCTGAAGCGAGGCGAGGGGCACACAGTTGGGAACCACTCTGTCGAGCAGTCTGTGAGAGCACATAGAGGGATCTGAAGCAGAGCTCCAAAGAGTTTGCAGGCTCACCAGCCAAGATGTGCCTGTGTGTGGGAGGGATGCAGTAGAGAGCACAGGATTGACAGGGCTGGGAATACAACCTGCATCTTCTGCATTAAGGGGCCTGTCATCAGGCCGCAGGGGAATGCTGCTTTGCAGAGGGAGGCACAACACCTGCTCAAAAGACACAAATATTCAAAGTAAAGACCAATCCCTTCATGTTGCACAAAGACACCTCCTGCATGTTCCCAAGAAATCTGGGGTGTGCACAATGGTCCTGCATATTCCATTCACCAAACCCAGACACTCATCTTCTTTCCTCACAACAGGAATGGAACCCAGACCTGAGCCATTAGCCACTACAAGTATTTTCTTCAACAGTCTGAAGTTTGGCACTCCATATTGCTGGGCACCTTTGAGTGTCTGGGTTCAGGAGGGTCATAATAAATCCTGCTGTGGAGCAAGCATTGTGTACTGAGGGATGCAAGGCAGGGAAGAGGCAAGAGCCAGGCAAGGCTCTTCAACTGATGTGGGACACTGTGTAGGGCATTAGAAATGTTCCTACTGCAGCTTCCTTTTAGACTTTAGGCCCAAAGGCCTGTAAAATACATTTCATGTCTCTCATTCAGTAGATAATCATCTAGATTATTAGACATGGCTTCATGTGATTATGTTGGGATCTGAAAGGTGGATGCACTGATTTCATCCTGGGCATGGACTTCTAGAGCTTCACAGGGCTTATGAGAGTGCAAAAATCAGGTCTTGCCATAATCACAGATGTGTTTTTACCATGTAATTTCTGCCATCAGAGCTGGCATTTCAGGCACTGCTACTACCATTGCTCTCACTCCCTCCCCATGTTGTCCTGGCAGATGTACAGGGTGTCCTGCCAGTTGGACACAGCCCAGGTCCAGCTCACATCTTCTTTTAAAAAACTTGCTTCAATGAGGCCTTCCTACAAAGATGCCATCCAAGCCGCTTTTCCTGCCCACCAGGCATGTCTGGGCCTGGGAGAGACACTTTTTGGCTTTCCCTGCTCCTTCCACCCTGCCTGGCTCCCACTGGGAAGAGACTCAGTGGCCATGCCGTGTCTCTGTGCAGAGCAGGAGGTAGCAGAGTCATGGCACCAATGCCGCTTGGCAGGACATCCTGGTGACACTGCATCCCTGTGAGAGCCAAGTGTGGTCCTTGGAGAGCCGAGGGCTCCTCTGCAAAGGAGACCTGAGCCCTTTAAGGAAGAGAGAGAGGAGCAGAAATCAATTGTCTGCTCGCCTTCCTCCCCAGGCCCCCCTCTCCCCCTCCTCCATCACCACCACCACCACACATGCACCCTATTCACCCTGCTGGAAGGTGACATTTGCTATTAACCTTATATTGGGCCATTTTGTAAATCAATGTCACTTACATTTAATAACAAGTGTAATCAAAGGAATTATGCAAATTTAATTTGATGCTTCTTGAATTATGCAAATCTGCACCACATATAATGGCTTCTGACATGTGCCCAGTTGGAGAACGTTCCATTACCTCCTCTCTTATTACCCCTATTATTATTTTTATTTTTTTATCCCGTGGGGGGGGAGCGAGAACGGAGGGAGCAGCAGTTAGGCTTAGTGGCAGGGGGGACAAGCGAGTGCAGGGAGAAGAGAAGGGAAAGAAGAGGGGTAGTGGAGAAAAGTGCTCCTTTGCCTGCATTTTGAGTAGAAAAGCCTCCTGAAGGCATTTCTGTTATTGTTATTGCAGAGCAAGGAGAGCGGGATGGGGGGGAGCGGAATGGGGATGGGTGGAATCATTTCCCATGAATGGCTTTGCAGGCAATAATACTATAAGCCTCTGAGTCTAAATTACTGCCCTTCCAGTCCTATCTCCAGCACAATATTACTCTCCTTGGCCTCTTCTTCCTGAATCACCAGGCAAGCTGGGGGAGGGTGAGGAAAGAGGGGAACAGGACCCACGGAGTGGAAAATGCAGAACAAATGGGTGAAAAGATGTTTCAGGTTTTTGTTCCATGGCCACCCCAGGTGCCCCCACATTCTTATTCCTTCTGCCAGGGCCCCAGAGGAATAACTGTTCTTTTCCCCTTTGCTTTCCCACCAATTGTTTCCTTGCATGTGACCCCAAGGTCAGGAAAAACAGCCACAATAAGCATGTGCCTCAGTTTGTAATATCTTTGCAGTAACCTGCAGTATCTTCAGCCAGCAACATCCCAAGTTTCTCCCTTTGCAAGGACTTCAGTGTCTGTAGCACCTGAAGTCAGTTTGGACCAGCCTCTGTTTCTTCTGCTTGTCAGAGATGGCAAGAGGATTTGGTGATCACAAAAGGGATTTGAAAGACAGTGTCCATGATGGTAGTGCAACATATAATGCTGGACCACATTTTCCTCTGCTATTCCTCACAGAAACTGATGAGTGACTCTTGCCACGATAATTTGTACAGTGTGACATTGAGAGAGACCACTCCCATCTCTGTCTTGGTGTCCTCACACTCGTGCAAAGCAAATAAAGAAATCAATCTGTATTTTAGAAGGAGGAGAAGGAGAAGAAAATACATGTGTAAAAGTCTGTGTAATCCTCTAATGAGAACTGATACACACTGTGAGGGCACAGTACCAGAATGGCACCATCATTTATACAAAGCAAAGAGTCTCCTTAGACTTTGAGAATTGAAAGGCAGAGAGTATTTCTACATTTTCCAATTTACACTTGCCATGTTTCCTTCCAGAACTCTTCCAGAAACACTGGGGTTTTTTTCTTCTTTCCTCTAAATATCTCTCCTACTATTACAAAGATCTACAAGCCCTGCAGATTTTTCTCCAGTTGAAGATAATTTCCAGAAACATACTCTGCATTTATATTTTGAACACAATAAATTGGAAAAGATGTCCAGATTAATTTTTTTCTTACCTACCAATAATTCAAATTCTTTTAAAAGCTAAATAAAAGGGATTTTTTTCTTTAATGGAAGGTTTTTTCATCTGCTATCAAAAATATACTCACATAGAAATACTGGTGAGAGGAAGCTGTCCCTGATCTGCCCAAACTGAACATGATTTGAAGTTCACTGTGGAAAACGTCATGTTTCAGCCAGTCCTTAATAGTATGGTTACCACCAATGATTGGGTGGAATGGATGTGCTCACCCCACTTCAAGGCTAACACCTGCTGGCCTTAGAAAATAAATATATAACACCCAGGGGATGCTGCTGACATTGCTTTTCAAGCCCTGATGGTATTTGGCAGCATGACCAGCAGCTCTCCAGTGCCATCAGCACTCTGCCACTGCTAATTCTCTGCAGAGCCCATATAGGAAACAAGGGTGGACCTCGAGAGTTGCAACTGTGGGTAGAAATCCAGCTGGGAGGTGTCAGTCCAGCATCTTCTCTGCCTCTTGTTCAGGGAGCCCAGCCCTGCCCTCTCCAGCCCCCAGGGATGCGCTCTCTGAAGGCAGGGTGTCAGCAGCAATGTCAATAGTGGTGCCTACACTTGCTCACCTCTTCCTGAGGTTGTTGATTCACTGCCCAGAGACAGTCTCTGTCATTAGAGGCTGAAGAAAGGAACAAAGCTCATTTCAGAGTCGGATACACCAAAAACCTCTCAAGTCCTCCTCAGGCCAAGATTTCTTGAGTGCACAGAGGATGTTTGCTTTGCCTTGTCTTGCCTTGCTTTCCCAGCATACGATATTCATGGTCCTCATGGACATGGGTATAGTTGGGACCCATGACCATTTCCTGATTCCAGGTGCTGCACAAGCAGATCAGCAAGAGGGTGCCCATGGCAAAGGGCTGCTGTGGGTGCCTATCCCACATAGCTCTCGGCCTCAAAGGTCCTTCAGGGAAGCAGGTTAATGAGTGCATGGAGCTCAGCTTGTCCCTGGTGACAAACCTGCTGAGGTCAACAGAGGTACCACACAGCCTGAAGGGTCCTATTCCTGAGCTCAGGAGGTGTGTGGCAGATGGAAGCACCTCTCCTACAGAGAGAGCTCAGCACACAAAATGCTGTTTCATAGCTGGTGTTTCTGAGCTTATCTCTCCACAAAGATTCTCAGGAAGATGTCTCTGAATGACTCCAAGCATAGATATTCCAGGACAAAAGAGTCGATGTTGGAGTTTGGAATAGCTGTCAGGAACAGTTCTGTGGGGCTAGAAAATGTCCTGTACTCTACACCACAGCCAGCAGCATCAGTCACAGAGCTGAGGCATCAGTGACTGTTGTAATGTGGGCTCACTGCTCCCTGTGTTCCTCTACTCCAGCCCCAGCTGGAGGATGCCAGGTACAACAGAGATGCCAGAGTAAAAGCCTTTTCCTTAGGGAACCCATTTCCTGGAGCTTAGGTCCCAGTGCTGTAGGCTGAATCAGAAATAGGCAATGCAAAGTTCCTGAGCCGAGGCTGAAAGACCTTTGTGCCATTGCTGGGACAGGGAATTTGCCTGCCTTGAGCCCTGAAGGGAGCATGCTGGGCTTCCCCAGGGTAAACAAATAGAGTGGGGAAGTCATAATTGACACAAGGGCTCTAAAAGGGCCAGCTCCCAGCAGGAGTCCATGCTGCTTGAAGTTTCCTTGCTCTCCCCTTCCCTGGAAATCACAGGTCATTGCTTGCAGCCACCTCTTTCCCAATAAAACTGTAACCAGTGAAGAGCCATAAAAACACTGACGCACAGAAAGGCTGGGAATCTGATCTGGTGAGAAAGGACACACTGACAAAATGACTATGAAACATCCTGGGAAGAAGTTTGGAGGGATCAGGCTGGGACAGTGCAAGATAAGCGCTCCTGGAGGAAGATGGTGATGGCTTCAGAAGCAGCAGCGATGGGGGTGAAGGAAGCGGTGACACAGTGCTGTGACAGCTACCAGTGGTGTGGAGGGGAGTTTCCCAAGAAGACCTTATTCATTAAGATAAACTTTTAAATGAGAGCTGAAGAAGAAATGAAATTATGGAGAGTCCTACAGGACTCTGCCCTGACCAGCTGTCCCACTACTGCCAGGGCATACAGGAGTGAACAGGTGTCCTGCCTGCTCCATGCCTCTGTTTCACCACTAGAAAGGACAGACACTCACCCCACGGGCTGGAACAGACCCCTTCAGCAATGGCTCTTCTGCAGTGTGACTCCACTGACATCAGGCAAAAACCTCTTGCTTAGCTAAGAAGAAAGGTACACTGTTGGTGATGCAAGGATGGAAGATATCCCAATTTATCCCTGCCCTTGAAATGACAGGGTAGTGGAAGTTTCACTGAGAAAGCACCAGAATTTCTCCTTCATTTTAGGGCAGATGAAAGGAACATAGCAGTCTCATAAACAGGTAAAGGTCACATAACAAGCTAAATAGGCAGATCACCTGATTTTTTACAATGAACTAACCACATAATTTGTTGGTTTTATAAGCTTTTAGGCTCTGTACTGCATAATTTAATTACTAAAAGAGTTCTAGGAGTTAAATATTTGGGGAAAAACTATTTTGAGGACAGGCATTGCCTTCCTATAAGCACGACTGGGATTTGTATGGACAGAGTCTGCCAATGCCCCTTTAAGCTGGCAGGAATCTGATGAAATACAGAAGCAGAAAACTGGGGCCCAGAGGGAGCCAGTGTCTTCTGGACCTCCTTTTTCCCAGCACCCTGAAAGTTTTGGTAGACCCTGCTGGCATGAAACTCCGCAGACTGCTTTCTGCAGTGAGCTGGGAAGAAACCCTGACAAATGTGTTAATGACAGCAAGAATCTCTATCATCTGGTGGATGGGGAAAAACAGTGAGGCCCTGTGGAGAACTGTCTCTGTGTCCACTTGCTGTAAGGACCACTTACCACAGGCTGCTGGCAAAAGTCAGCATCACCCTCCTCTGGCTTCCTCTTATGGTCCATTCTTTCCTTGTTTGAGCAGTGCCCCCACGCCTTTGTTTCCTGCATCTGGGCCGAGGGATGACGAAGAGTTTCAGGGCATCACTCTATGCCCAGCAATGTCACAGAGTCACCTGAGTGCTGCTTTTAGCTTGGTTGGAGCAAAATCACACCAGTGTGATCCTGTCAGGATCACTGGAGCCTCACAGAGGGTGAGTCCTGCTTGCTCAGCCCCTCTCCAGCACATGATCCTGCATGCAAAGAACATGAAGATCTTTTTTTATCTATCTTCCCATTTAATTCCTGTCCATTTTTCATTCCTCCCATTCCTTATTCCTGAACACATGGGTGCAGCTCTGCTTGTAGAAATCCCATGGAGTTATTCCTGCTGCATCCCAGGATAGTTCAGTAGTGATGGGGATCCTCTAATTTCTCACCTTGCACCCTTTCCAAGAAGCTATCTCATGGCACTTCAGGAAGAGGGATTATTTGATATTTATTAATTTATTGAAGGGAAAGAAGAGGGTGGAAATTGTAATGAAAGGGACAACCAGCAAGATGGCAAGGAAGAGAGGTTAAAAATGAAATCATCATCTAATTGGCCTGCAGTGAATTATTCACATGTATAATCTTTTTAAAAAAAATTCAGCACAAGGCAATGCAAGTAAATGCTGTTCATGTTTAAAAGTCATTTCCATAAGTAAGTGCAATTTCTCTACTGTTTGCCCCTGTTTAATGAAGTGAAATCTTGTTTGCATTCCTCCCAATTTCCCAACGAAAGGCGCCCAAGCGTTTGCACCAAAATTACTTGGCCCAAATTAAAACCCTCCAACATTTCAAAAAAAAAAAAAACCCCCCAAAAAAAAAAAAAAAAAAAAAAAAAAAAAAAAAAAAAAAAAAAGAGGAAAGGGGGGAAAAATCAGACTTATTTTTAAAATGCCTTAAGTGCATCCCAGCATCCTAATTTATTTTTAGACACTGGTTATTAAGAGTAGTAGTAAGTTTCCCCTTCTCTCTTGCTTTCTCTCTTATTTAAATGAACTTAATGGCAATAGATGCAAATGTCTGGAAGAGGAAAATAGTTAACATTTATTTATTCTTACTGTTGTCTCTTCCCTGGCTGGTGTCATTAGAACAGTTCGTTGCATCCCATTCGCTCCCATTAGCTCTGCTATCAGAGCCACCCAGCACGACTCCAGCACGGCTCGAAGTGCTTTCTGCGGCCCACATAGGGACTACATCATCATCTCCGAGGCACTGGCTTAATGACAAGAAAAAAAAAATCGGAATATATTGCACAGCGTTCTGGGGAAACAACAACAAAAACCGCTGCTGCCGTCGCTGCCACCCAGTGCCACATCCCCTTGACCCGGGGCGCGCGTCCTGCTTCAGCCGGGCAGGGGACAGACAGACGGACCGGCTGCGGTGCCGGGGCAGGCATCCCTTCGCAATTCATTGATCCGGGCAATGTGCACAGAAATACGCCAACGGGGACCCGGAGTGCTTGGAAACGCGCTCGGGAGGACCCAGAGAGACTGGAATGGGTTCAAACAGCTGCTCGTCGCCAGCAGAATCATCACCCCCCAAAGCAGGGCTGCCAGCCGGCTGACTCCCGGCTCCCTGGTGCGGGCAGGGGCTGCCAGCCAAGGCTGGTGGTGGGATGGAGGGTTTTCAGGCCCTTGCTGAATGAACCCTCCTTCCCTCCAGTGCCCCTTTAGGAGTATTTCCTAAAGCAAACCAGACCAGCTCACATGCGTGAGCCACCACATGAATCTCAGGGTCGCGTGGCTGGAGCTGACAGCTCCGGCTGCCGCTGGTCCCTGCCATCCTGCACACGTTGTCCCAGCCAGTGGCCACTGCTGCAGAGACAAGGGACTTTGCCCTAATCCTCCCCCAGGGAGCAGGGGCTGAGGGCCAGCCCTGGCAGGTGACAGCCCAAAGAGGCAGATGCCCCAGTGCCCAGGAGAAATGGCCAAAATCCACCCTCCCCCTGAGCAGTGGTGTCCTTTCTGACCCTCTGAATGTGGAGGTGGACCTGGCCCACACCACAGGGACAAAATCCCTTTGCAGGCAAGAGGAACACAACAGGTCTCTCACCCAGAGCAACAACAGGTTTTCAGGTCCTCTGAGCCCTTCAGCCCTCAGGCAACACACAGGTGAGGGTGGTGGCAAGTGTCAGAGAGGGAGACGGGGTCTCGCTGACAGCCCCGGCTGACAAAGCAGCGTTTGGGAGGAAGGACATCAGCATCTGCAGCGCTGACACATAAAAGAGAGGCGGAGGTTGTTGCAGGCGGGGACGGAGCCGTGTGAAGGGCCCTCCCCTTCCATAAAGTTGACATTGTCTCCCGTGATAACTTTTCTGCTGAGGTAGGAGACACTTTACTGCAGAGTTGCACACAGCAAGTAGCTGCCCTCCCCCCCGCCCCTTCCCATCCTCTCCCTTTCTCTCCTTCTCCAGCATCATTTACATCCTTAATTAGCTGTAATTCTGCAGTGCTCATTAGGGAAGGACTGGAAAATATCAAGGAGCCCACAAGCAGGGGGCTTCAGGGGAGAAGGAGAAAGAGTGGGGTGCAGGCATCAGCCTGCGAGGGTATACCCAAGGCTGGATGGTGGAGTCAGAAGCCAGGAGCTGCTTGCTTAATTCAAGTGGGATGGTTACACTGGTGTAATTTGGGAGTGCTGATCCAGTGGTGGCATTAAAGTGGCCACATTGTCCCACCGAGAAAGGCAGAAGACCTATCCAGAGAATAATAGCATCTCACCAAGTGGAGCTGCTCTTTCCTCCTTGCGCACAGGTGATAGCTCTCTGCTGTGTTATTCAGTGTCCCACACTTCTAAAGCCAACAGACACGTGCAGGAAGAGGCAATATTCCACTCCAATGCAGACAGCTACACAAACCTGTCCTTTCCTGCAGCCTCATCAGGAATTATCTAGCAAGGAGATTTTCCTGGAAAATTGCAGCTGACAGAGCTAAAGAACTTGTGCCAGGTGGGTGACTGCACTGCAAACTTTCAGTCAGAGGAAGAAAGACACAAAAATGATCCAGAAGAAAATCTGAATGAGTTGTTAATTGTTTCTTAAAGGAATACTGTCTTGATTTAAAACAAGGAGGCAGTAAGCACTTTGAATTTGACATCAATGACCAAAAATAATCAAAAGACAAAAACCAAAAAACCACACTGAGAAACTAGGGCTCAAAACTATAGCCGAACTTTGCATTCCAGGTTATTGAACAAAATATGTCCCTGAACTCCAAATGGAAAAACATTGTGAAGTTTTATCATTGCTCCAGATATTTGATATAATTACTCTGGGGAGCAGCAGCAGACCCAGGTAGTTCCCCCTTGTCCTACCACTACATACTCTTGTAAAAAGTAAAGTCTGTCTCCAGCTTCCCTGCAGGTGCTTTTAAGTACTGGAAAGTACTGTAAGGTTATGCATGTAAAAGTCTATCTGGGAATTCAATGAAGTTGATGAGGATGGTCTTTGGAAGTCCATTCTCCTACTTTTCACATGCTAGCCATAATAGGAACCCAGAGGTGTGCTGATGTGTCCCACCAAAGTCAAAATGACCACCAGTCCATGCGGGATTATTTACAAATATGTGGGCATGTGCACAAACAGGCACTTGCACTTTGAAGTATCTTCCTCTTTAACCAGAAACTTCAAATTTCTCTTAGTGTTTATATAAAATTTGCCGTAACAGATAATCAGAATGAGCAAACCTGCCAGAAAAGTGAAGAGAAGACCCCAGTGAAGTACAACTATATAGAAATGCCTAGAACCTTTGTAAAACAGCATTTCAGGGATTCATATCATTGGCTCTGAGGATTAACACATGATAACTCCCTTTGCACTTTCCCAGAACAGCTCATTTACATCATTCAAGCAAAGAAAAATCTGGCCCACCTTTCTATATTAACATATGGCTTTTCCTGTAGTGTTTGGTACATAGATTTCTAAGGTTTTTGTGAAGTAAATAAAACTTCCAGCTCCACTCTATTTGGGTTTCAAAGAAGTAGCAGTGGACCAGAGTCTCCCTGGATCTCATTATGGTGCTTTAAAGAGCATCTTCTCGGCACTTCAACGGGACTGTTTAGTCAAAGTTTTCAATAGTAAATTGACAATGACAAACCTTCAGAACAAATTTTACCCATTGCCACTCTAATATTTGGGAATAAACAAGATAAGGAAAATAAAATGATAGATCCACATGCCTCTTAGATATATTCAGCTGGAATAAGGAAAGACGCCTCCCCTTTTCCTGGCTGTGGAAGACAGTTTGTTTAAACCTGTGTGTGGCCTTGCCATGCACACATGACAGGGGCAACTAGCAGGATTCTGCAGAGGGTAAACATCTGCTCCCAGACATCCACAGAGGAGTGTGGAAGTGGAAAGAGCTGCTTGTATTCCCTGCGTGGCTCACAACTGTGAAGGGCAGCTTCTGGGCAATAGCTCACGCTTGCGTGAAGCCACCTGCACTCTCCTGCTCACAGCAGTCAGTGATTTCCTTCAAAATGGCTCAAAGGTGGCTTTTGTAAATTGCCCGTTAGTGAGTACTTTGATACCTAGAGTACCAATGAATGGTGTCATTCCCACAACCTACTTACCATCATTACATTTTCCTCTTCTGTACTTCATCCTTCCACTAAGCCTCCAGGAGCAGCAGGTATCTGCCTTTTACCTTGTAGCAGTAGTCAGGAAACCTGAGCTCAGACAGAATCTGGGGTGAAAGGATGCTAAGCAAAATGTTTAGAGAAACAGGTAAAGGATGAATTACAGATATGATATTCAAATATGAGCTGCCTTTCCCACAGTTTGGTGTCAGAGCTGGCTGTACAGAGGATGAGCCCAAAGCATAAAGTTGTGTTTTACATGTCTGTCAGAACTGGAAGCAAATCTGCACCAGGGATGGATGGCCCGGTATGAGCAAAGGGAAACAAGAAAAGAGGAACATACTGACATGCACAGAGGCATGGTGTGTGTGGATAGGCATGTGGGCATTAAATTACATATGTGTATGCTTATTTGCATGGTCATGAGTGTGTTGGGGTGTGCCTGACTCTGCCCTTAACCATGGGCACATGCCAGGAAGGGGAAGGCTACTCCCCAGGCTGCACAGCAGATAGGTGTGGGTAAGAGTTTGTGGACAGCAACTGAATAGCTTGAGGCATCTGCTGTAAGGGCTTATTTCCAGTACAGAGTATTTTCCCCCACTAATGAAACAATTTCTGCAAACCTCCCTCAAGTGCCACACAGCAAATGTAACACCAAGAAAACATCAGGGAATATTTCTGGTCACTCAGACTGTGGTAACTTGAGGAGAAAGCCTAGCCCATGAAAAGAAACCACTCGTGTAATTTGCAGAGATATTTGGCTGACTGAACAGCCTCGCACTTTGCAAGTATTCTTTCAGTTTGCAGCAGCATTTTCTCCCTGATTCTTTCACAGTCTTGGAAAAGACACAGATTTGTTCCACTCTAGCTTTCCTGGCATTATTGCATCTGGTGACTCCTGCCAGGAGAAGCTGAGAGGAGCAGAGCTCTGAACTGGCCCACCCTGCATCCCCACACTTCTTCACACCAGGCTGCCTGTAAGGCTGTCACAGTCAGGGTCCTTCCAGCCTTCACCAGCCCAGCTCTCCCCTCCGCACCCCTGCCCCAGTTCTGCAGCCAACTCAAAGCTTCCCCTGCCCTTCACCCTCCTGATAGGACTTGGCTTGCTCTCTTTGGCCCAGGTCCAGACAGAGTTTTTGAGCATCTCCTGCAGAAACGGGTCCTCTCTCCCAGCATTCAGAGCCAAGCTTAACAGTGCCTCCTGCTGAACCTGCTGGCGTGGACAGCACCTCGCTCCATGAGCATCCTGTTCTGCCACACAGGGACTCAGGCAATGAGAGGGAGGGAGA
>VXAC01005629.1:251269-265039 GCA_013399225.1 Rhipidura dahli
CTTGTCAAAATTGTATTGATTTAATCATCTGCAGAAATACACATTCTGGGTTACTGTAGCGTGCACCGTGGGTGCAGTTTAGAGCGGCAACCACTCCACATGCTCGCTTGTTGGGTCCGAAGGTGACGGAGTGCAAGACAAACTGCCTTCTAATTCTTTTTTTTTTTTTTAAATGTTGTATCACAAAGGGCTATTAATCCTTTTTTAGCTTTATTTAGGACTTAACAGTAAGCCAAGTAGCCATAGGTAGGCTAGGCTGTTTATGTACGCATTCCAGAGATGGGAAGGGGGAGGTAATTATTTACTGGCTTCGGGAGGCAGGGAGCTGAGCTGGCAGCTCTGCCGTGGTCGGCACGGGGGCGAGGATGGGACCTCGCAGGTGCCAAACAAATGACACCCCAGAACCCCCACCAAAGGTGGGAGCTCCTTCCCTGGCTAGGGAGGAGGAGAATGTGACTACCAATTCCTGGCTCCTGGTCAAATCCCTCCCAGCATAAATCACCCGATTAGATATCCTTATGATTTCAGAGCTGCCAATATTCTGGGACCATTTCACCCTGAAAAATAAAAATGACACCAGGTGACAGCAGGGTAGCACATGGCTCAGATCCAATTCATTTTCCACTTTGCAGGCCCAGGGAATCAAAGTTGAAGGGAAGACACAGAGGCTGGGCCAGCCACCGGGGCCAGCTGAAGGGGCCAGGGGGAGCATGGTGAAGAATGAAGCCATTGTGATCCCCTTTCCTCTACTCCTGGAGCTCCCACACTGGCGACTCTGCAGGGATCACTGCCCCTGTGGCATGGTCACTCTCGTGCTGCCGACCCTGACTGGCAAATCAGCCACAGGCTCGTGGTATTTGGCAGCAGTCTGGGCATTAATGGAGTCTCCTACTAAAGGGATGGCGTAGGAGGGAGAACTGTGTGGTATGAACAGGTGAATGTGTGTTGTTGACATCGTTTGCGATTCAAAGTGCTCTGCAGTGTCAGGAAAACATTTTCCCCCATTAAACAAACAATCTGCCAGACAGTTTCAGGCTCTGTCACTCCCTGTCAGTCTCCCCAGCAGCAGTTTGGCAGGTTCTGGCACACTCCCTGCACTTTGATCTTGCAAAAAGAAGCCTAGCACTCCAGAAGGGGAGGTGGCCATCCCTGTTCTGTGACAAGCCTTCATTTACTGTGGTCAGCAGGAAGTCAGAGGGATGCTCTGTCAAAAGGCAAGGATATGGTCTGCACTGGATTCCTGGAGCAATACCTGGCCCATGGCAGAGCCACATGAGCAAGCCCAGGGAAGCTCTTGTACACAAAGAGAAAAGGGCTGGGTACCACTAAAAGGTGTCCCTCCCTGTACCTCAAGGCTGATGAGGCTTCAGTGACAGGAGCACAGGTCTTAATCCTGGCCCTGGCACTTCCTCTATGCACAGCCCCACGCTGCTGCCTGTGTTTCTGTGCCCTGCCTCTACAGACTGCTCAGGGCAAGTGCTGGCACACACTGATGTTTGCCCAAGGCCTGGCAGGGCAGAGCCCCACTGCCTCCAAGCACTACCTGTGCTGGGGGCCAGGCAGGGCAGCAGAAGGGGTGGGCATCCTCTGAGGGGACACCCAGCAAGGCTTGTCCTCTGCAAAGGGATGTTGATGCAGCAGATGAAGTGGTTTATCTGCAAGGACACAGCATCCTTTCAAAAAGTAGCAAATGCTTTCTACAAGTTATTCAGTTACAGGTTCCAAACTCCCAAACTACACAAATCTCCTGAGAAAATGCAAGTCAGTCAGAGAGGAATCTTGGAGTCACTTCAAACGTTTTGCCAATAATTCATGCAATGAGATTAAAAAAGCCATTTCTTCCTTTGCCAAGTACACAGAGAGCAGAGTGTTCTCTATTGTGTAGGAACATCACAGCATGTAGCATTTGACAAGGAAAGGTCACTGGGGAGGGGCCACAACTCCTTTTTTAATAGGTTGCTACCGGTGTCCTTTGGAAAAACTGGTTTTACTCTGCAGCAAAGGCCATAATTGAATGCCCAGCTAACTGGGCTGAAATACCTGCCTGTGGTTTCATTTAAAGACACTCTGTTGGAAGGTTCCCTGCTCTCGTATCCGACCTGGGCTCAATTGTTTAGTAGGTAAATCAGCATAGATTTATCATGTCTGAGTACTTCAGTGCTATACTCCACACTGCAGCACGGGAAAAATACCAGGAAGAAGAAGCGAGCTGACAGCAGAGGGTCGGGTTCAAAGAAGTGTTGGGGTATAATAGACCTGATTTCCCCACACTTCAAGGGACAAATAGCATCTTTTTCAAGGGAGTGAGAAAGCTGCTGGGATCTAGCCCTTAGTCTGATGCAGCAGTGCAAAGAAAGAGAGAAATAGGAGCCACAAGAAAATGGCCAGAATCTAGTGATGCTTCCCAAACTACTTCTTCACTTGCACTGACAGGTGGATGAGGAGCAAATTCCAGCCATGGTAGATCATCTAGTCTTCACTAGATTATCTATCACTTCCCTCATTCTCTGACACAACTGTTGTAGCCCCACAAAAATGCAGCCACAGCAAACAGACAGGCTGCCACAAGATGCAACAGGAAGGTCTTCTCTGGAAACACACAGAAAACCTCCAAAAACAGTTTGCTGAATCTAGTGTCAAGATATAGGATGGAATAGGAGACTTCAAAATACCACTGGAAATTTTTGGCAAAAAGCCACTGGTGTAAGCACAGCTCCTGAGACAACACAACAGAAACATAGATCCAAAATCCCCTCCTACTGTAATAAAATTGGAGCCATTTCATCATGACCGATTTCATTGTGTCATTATTAATTTATCCCATGTAAAGTGAGAGATGACCCTCGGCCCCCAGGGGATTTAGAAAATGCTACAGGAGTGCGAGGAGCATATCAGGGGGCTCTGAAAATACCACTAGAATCTGTCTGCAGAAATTCCCCGACAATCTCAGACACAGACCATCCTTGCAGTGAGACACAATAGCAGGACAAAGTCAGGCAGAAGGGTTATTAGAGGATCCATGGAAGTAAGAATGCAGGAAATACCAGGCTGTCCAGCCAGTGGTCTGTCTAAGCCCATAACCTGTCTCCAACAGTGACTGTAATTCAGAAAAAAACCCACACTCTGCAAGAGGTAATTATATAACAAGGTACAAGTAACAAGATTTTCATGCAACTTCCTCCCAAGCACTGGCAATTTCCAGCTGGCTCCCCCACAGAGCAAATCCCATCCCAGAGCTGACTGTACCTTTATAATTCAGGATTTCCTCATGATCTGCCTGAAACAGCCCATCTCTTTTTGTATCTTTCCAACATCATGGCCTCATCAAATCATTGTGCTGCAGAGTTTCGTCACTAACAATGCACTGGGCTGAAATTAAAAACAAAAAAGTATTTTTTCTACCAGTAGTGAGTTACTGCTAGTTCAATTTCAGTGGCTGCCAATCACTGATTTCTAGAGAGGGCCATGAAAGGCTACTTGTTTTGTTACCAAGCAGACAGAAGGCATTCTGGTAGTTGTTAAAGAGTTTCTAGGAAATGGCAGAAGAAGTAGAAAACCCTACAGAAATAGCAGGATGACCTCCATTTTTGTGTGTCTGTGGAGGGACAGCCTGGTGACTCCAGCTGACAGTAGACCCCCTGGCAGGTAGGGAAGGCCTGTTTGCTTCATAGCTGCAGACAGAATTAACACGTGGAATTTGTTCTCACTTGTAAACCTAATGAACTGGGCTAATGCAGGGGTGTCAGTAAATCTCACCAGCTTCTCTGATAGTTACAAAAGAGCCACTTCTTCACCTGAATCAGTGAAGTTTGCACCAACATCTGAGCATCCTGCCCACTGCAGCTCGCATCGTTTCATTGTGGGACATTACGGAAATCCCCAGTGGAAATACTCATTGTTGTATTGTGGGAAGAGACTGAGATTCCTGGGAGACAGAAAACAGATCCCCATTAAAAATTATAATTTTCACCTTCATAAAGGAACTTTCTTAAGATGCATTGCAGTGAAAGAAGCTATTACAGGACCATTCAGAAAATCTGTAATGTGATGTCCAATTTCTAAAGGTACATGGTGTCAAAGTCTGCCATGAAGCCAATGAAATTTTAATGTTTATGACATGTACTTGTCACTGCTGGCCAGCAAATTCCAGAAGTAAAAAACACCTAAAATTCCAGAATTTCACTTGATGGCAAAATATTAAAAAGCTCCAACAGTAGCTTGTGTTGCACTACAAAATGGCAAAAGGATCAGACCAGGTTTAGGGATTATGCAATGGAGAGCAGATGAGAAAAGCCCAAAGAACGACAAAGGGTCTAGCTTTTTTTGTATCTGTGGATTACAGCCTGGGGGCTCCAGCAGGCTGTGGGACCTGCAGTGCATATAGGGAAGGACTTGCAGGACTCTTGGAAGATACCATTTATTATTCAGCTGGAAACACAGTTAACGCCAGTGGGATTTGGTCTCCCTCATAAATGTGAACAATTTTTACTTAGAGCAGTCAAGTGACCAAGGGCTCCTTCAGCCTGTGGGACTACAGAGTACAGTTTTAAGCAGTTTTATTAACTTTAGTTTAAATCACTTCCAGTACTGATCCCCCTAAAGATCAAAGCTGCTCCATCATTTATACCTGGCAGGCAGTAAAATCCTTACGTAAATCTGTAAGTCCCCTTGTTAAGTTTAACATTCATCACTTAACACCACTTAGCAGCCAACCAGGGAAGAGTGTGCCTGCCAGGCCCAGACAGTCCCATCTGCATCTTTTGCAGCAAGGATCCAAGGAGTGAAAAAAGAGTCAAAGGCTTAGTCCAATATCTGCTCCTGCAAAAGACACAGATGGGAGACGGCCCCTGGAGAGTGCATCTCTGCTCCCCATTTCCTCTGTGCCCCCACAGTGGCTATGTCTGAATTCCTTAAGCTACTAGGAAATCTCAGAGAGCTACAGAAAACATTTTGTGCCTAATGATGCCTTCTTGGACCACAGTGTCATCAGACACTACATGTCCTGCTAATGAGCTTCTCTCTGTGCAGTGTGGAGCTGCACTGAACTGAACTCTCCCCATAGGACGGCACGGCATGAACTGGCAGATTAAACTTTCCACTGGACCAGGGACAGTTGCAAGGCACTGGGATGGCATCCAACTTCAGCTAAGTGGAGTAGGGATTGAGAACATGAATTTATAACCAGCAACCATCAATGAGGCGTAGGGAGCCATGTGTACAGCATACACTTGGGGAAGAAGACGGGGGACTAGGGAAGAGTTGATTTCACCTAATGTAGGGCAGACAGGACATGAAAGACCATATCCATCCACTAGAAAATAGTGTAGGAAAATACAGAAGCAAGACCATCATGACTTAAAGAAAAAACCTTGAAAAAGGTCAGAAAATAGGTATGTCTGACTAATACTTGAAAGCAATGCTTCCCCTGCTCGGATTTAGGAAATATGTCCTGTAAAGCCAAGGATGTTCAGAAGGAGATCCAGCAGCCATAGGCAAGGGCTGTAGTAGCAATAAGGTAAATGGTCCATCCCTAAGAGATGTCAAGTCTGGAATGCAAACTGTGAGAGGGAGCAACGAGAGACAATGATCTTTAGAGAGTGTAGTAGCAGGAACTGCACAAGATAACAAGAGAAAAACTATAAGATGAAGAGGTGGATACCATCCAGAAGAGAACTGCAGCTACCTCACACAACAGTTTCCATTCTACTTGGTCTGCTAGAAGTGCAGAGTCTCTGCTATGCAACGTGCCAAGCCATTTTTTTGGGGGGAACACTTTTTCTTGAAGTTCCCTCTTCTTTTTATGTCTCCCTTTCCCCTTCCTTCCTCTCTGCCACTCCCCGCCTCCCTCCAGGCAGAGATATGTTTCTCTCAGCTGCTTCTGCGCCTGTGACTTTACTGCATGGGGGAAGTCAGTCCGGAAGGTCACCTCTTTCATCAAGTATTCTATTTGCATCCAAAATTGTATGTACATGAAAAATGTGGTCGTGTGTTGCACCTAGCTGCAGACGCAGATGAAATTCTGTGGAAAGCCTGATGCACACTAACCTTTGCAGATGGTGCAGCTATTGCTGAAAAATGGATTGCTTAATAAAGCATATCATCCGACATATTTGCTGCTTGGCTAGCCAAATAGAAGTTGTTTTTTGCACAAATTTCCTTGTCAAATTTGTCAATGTTCATGTCATTTTTGCTTTAGGTCACAGAGCAAGGTGCAAATTCTTGGCATCTTTACTAGTTGCAAGCCAATTTTGGCTATTTCTAACAATGAAGTGAATTTCTCTGAGGATAAGACACTCGCTTTATGGGGAGGAAAGGAAAACAGCAGGAAGTGGATAATTTTTTTTCTGGGATTTTTTTTTTTTTGTTCCTTTCTCTCTTCTTTTTTCTCTTCTTCTGAGGCATAATATTTGCATTCACTTATGGACTTTGTTAATCCATAGCAGAAAGAGACCTTTTAGCCTGTTAAATCATTTATTTTGTTTGACTATATGGTGCATGATGCACAGAGATTTTTTGCACTGGTGTAGAGAAAATATATCCCTTTGTGCAGGAAAACTTGCAAGAGAAGAAAAGATCTATTCCTTTGGCATTCCTAGATGTGGAAGTCAGGGGATTCTCCCCTTCCAACTGTCTGCTAGAAGAGTAATGTTTTTAAGCCTCAAAACCTCCTAGACTTAAAGGAACATAATGTATCTGTGTTGTTTGTTCTTCTACCTGCTCCACATCCCTTGATTCTGCCTACAGACACATCCTGTCCCCTGCTCAGGTTTTCAAGCTTATTCCCTTCTTCCTGGGTTTCAGACCTTTTTGCCGCATGGTGCCTTACCAGTCATAGTCACCACAAGCTGCTCTACTCAGAAGCAAAATTGAAGATTGTAATTTCCCTGCTTACTACGACAACAACCTCAGCAGGGGCAGGTTTTAAAAATGCACTGCACTGCCACAAGGAAACAGGACCAGCCTCAGGCACTGGGGCACAGTTCACCAGGAGGGCCGCAGGGAACACGGGCGTGAAAGCAAACGTGGCGCATGTGCCAAAGGGCTGGAGCCCCATTCGAGCCCTTCCTCCACACCAAATCAGGCCATAGGGAAAAGGGCACTTCTAGGCCTTGAAAATCCCTCAGAAGACCAGAGCCTGCTCCTCCAGCGGTGCTGCATGCAGTGTTGGCAGCATGCACTTTGGGATACAGAGCTCTACATCCAGCCATCCACCTCAGAATACCAGAGTTTGCCCTGCCCTCTGCAAGGAGGGCTGCAATTTTGGTGTCAGGCGTGCAGTTTAGTTTTCATTTTGGTTTTTGTTCAGTAACTCATTGGATATGGCGTTTCCCATTTACTAGTAACAGATGCATGCCTCTCTGGGCTGTGCTACACTCCTGCAGCAATTACCTTTCTCTTTGGAGGATCCATTTCTCCCTTTATTCTCACCCTGTACAAAGTCCTTTATCAAGCATACCTTTTCCAAAGATGCACCATTTGCCAAGTGCATCCTCCAGTGATCTATTCCTATAAAATTCCTATTAAAAGAGGACTTTGCTGGAGGACATAGGCATTTGACATAATCCCATTTGCCTCCCAAATAAGATGTCCCTTCAGAAAGAACAGTCTTCTGCAAGGAACATTTTATTTACAAGGTTTATTTTGTTTGCAGGTGTATTCCCACTAGTAACTTTTCCACTGCACCATTTTTTTTTAAAGGTCTTGTTTGGTAGCCAGATAGCCGAGACTGCCTGTGATAAAGCCAGCACAAGTGATTAATAGCAAAGTCTCTGCCATTTTATTATTAATAGCAGTGTGTTGACTCAATTAAATCCAGCCTGCTTTTTTTGGCAGGCCTTCGCAATTATACATATCATTATGGGCTGCAGCCCAAATGCATCCTGGGAGTAGACCAGAACTCCACATTAACTTTTCCTGGCTCTCTCTTTGCAGGTTGGCCACTGTAACATGTGGGCTATAACCAATCCAGGCTGCTTCAGGGATGGCAGACAAGAGGAAGAAGGACAAATGGTGGAGGTGAGGATCACACCTAGAAAGGGCACGCTCCCCTACAGCCATAAACAGCTTGGCAAGGATGTCCTGTACCCACCCCTCCACACTGATCCCCATAAACACAATATAATCTGTCTGGACAGTACCTTTTACCAGCAGGGGTGATTTTCCAGCACGCTGAGGGGTGTGTTCAGTAATCCCTTCCAAAACAGACTTGCAAGCAGCTTGGCCTAGCTTGAAGAGGCACTGAACTGAGGTTCAATCCTTTATTTTGAGAAAGGCTCCATCAGACTGTGTTTCCTGGAGGTGAGAAACTGATCTCCTAGTAAAGGCAGAATACCCTAAACTCAAAGCACCCCAAAGTATGCAGTAGGCCCATTCTAGTGCTGAATACTTGCTGCTACCTTTTGAAAAATCCCAAGTAGCCTGTTGGGAGGAAAGCCAGTCACGGACCTAATGCGTAAGACTCGGACCAAGTTAAATTCTCAGCACTGATAATGAACTCCGTGTATGATTCCAAGTGATCCTATATATACAAAGTCCTGGGGCATTTTCTGCAGCCTTCCAACTCAAGAGATCCATGAGTTATTCGGATCAGTCATTATTTGGGGGCCTAAATTGTCAACAGAGATGCACAGACAAGGCTAGGTTGTCTTACCTTGAGTTTTGAAGAGAGCTGGGGACCCTGAACAACTGGTGAAATGAAGCCTTGTGATTTTCTCACAGCCCTTTGAGACAGCCCATCCATAAATTGATGTTTTGTTAATCATGGGAGAAAGCTCCTTTTGGACCTGAATCTCATCAGACTTGTACATAAAGCACTTATCACCAACAGAGCTTGATCTTGCCATCACTCAGATAACAAATCACAGACATGAAGTGCAGGAGGAACAGCCAGATCTGGCCCCTTGCAAAAGCAGCATATGTTGATCAGAAGCACTGACCCATCACTGTCCTGTGCAGACTGGGTGGGCTTTATCTTCCCGCAACCTGCTAACCAGAACAGGCAACTGCAATGATGCACTCTAACATGCATATGGTCTATGACACCTCTCACTATGACTGCTGGATTTTTCTTCCCAAGCCCACTGCTCTTTGCAGCTGTAGATCTGGATTCTTCTCTCCAATGAAGCCTGGAAATGTCCCACCTTCCTGTAGACACCAAGGACACCACCCTTCATCCTGTGGCACTATAGGAGATCCCAACAAGCCACATCTGAAGCCCCACAAAAAGGAGTAGGTCCTGTTTCCCATTACCTCAACCCAGAGAGCTTCGCAGCTGAAGGCTCTTTTCAGCTTGTGCTACTTCATCTTTCAGAACCCATTAAGATAGGAGGGCACTCTGTGCTTTCCATCCCAGCTTGGCCTGTCTCCATCCCTGTCGTCCAACTGGTTTATAAGCTGGCATCAGACAATCCACAGCTGTGGGGCTCTTGCTAACCAGGGTGGAAGAGTTTAAGTGCTTGGCCTATAATCTCCTCCCAGTGCCTACAATGCAGTTCTGGAAATAATTCTGCTGCTGGACAAGGGAGTGCAGAGGAGCTCTGCCATCTATATTCCCCTGTACAGCTCTCAGCAATGCAGAGAGGATATTTGTTCTCTTCTTTTTTCAACAAGAATCTCCTTTTCATTTTTAGATAGCACAAAGGAGGGGTAGGAAGATGGTGAAGGGCCTTGAGGGGAAGCTGTGTGAGGAGCAGCTGAGGTCACTTGGGCTGTTCAGCCTGGACAGGAGGAGACTGAGGGGAGACCCCACTGCAGTTACAACTTCCTTGTGAGGGGAGAGGAGGGGCAGACACTGATCGCTGCTCTGTGGTGACCATGACAGGACCCAAGAGAACGGCCTGAAGCTGAGTCAAAGGAGGTTCAGGTCGGATATTAGAAAAAAGTTCTTCACCCAGAGGGTGGTCGGGCACTGTAACAGGCTCCCCAGGGAGGTGGTCAGTGGACCAGCCTGACAGAGCTCAGGAAGTGTTTGGACAATGCTCTCAGGCATTGTGTGACTCTTGGGGATGTCCTGTGCAGGCCCAGGAGTTGGACTTTGATAATCCTTGTGAGGCCCTTCCAACTCAGGATATTCTCTAATTATATGGTATATGTCACTGACCATCTTATGAAGCTGGACAGAGTAAACTGACTTTTTTTTGCAGTATATTAGAAGCAATATTCAATTCCCTTCCAAACACAAATGCTTTCCCTATTGCCTTATAAACCAGACTTGACCCACATGACAGAATGGGACTCAAGCATTACTCCTAAAGAACCCAGCCACAGTTCAGTACAACAAGGTTTAATTATCTAGAACACCACATATCCTGTTCTAGAGATGGGACTAGTGACTTCCAGTGTGATGTCAGCAATGCCCTCAGCTCAAGGCCTTTTTATTTTTAATTCCAGAGATTTAGAGAGGCCCACTGGTAACAAACCAGTGATTTTTACCTCAGTAAATAAGTGTGTTTTCCTCTGAGATTTCCCTTAAACCCAGGATGAGTGACCGTCTCAGAGGAGAGGGTGACCTCCTCTCCTGAGAGACGAGATGATCAGACATTTGTAAGGGTTGTGGCTGTCGTCTCAGGACCAGTTAGTGGGAAGTGAGCTGTTATTGCTCCTCTGTTATCAGTTACGGCAGGAGATTCCTTGCCTTGTGGCTGAGACTGCATTGTACCAATGACTCACAGAACATAACTAAACCATGTAAAATGTCATCCTGTGTTTGCCATTAATAAGCTTTCAATTAATAACACAAATTTCCAAGAATACCCCGAGCTTGAAACTCCGTGCTGTGCTGTCTAGCAGAGCCAATCAGGGCGCTCTTGAAGCCATGCTGTAATAAAGCAATTTTGCTTTCCAGGAAAGATCACTCCTTGCTGCTGCAGCTGGAAAACCCCAGCTCATGCACATATACAGACCATACTACCCCATATGGGAGAAAACATCCTGTTACTTGGAGGATTGCAGGAAAGCTTTCAAACTGAGGTGCAAAGCTTTTCTTTTTAAGTATCACAAGACCTGATTCTTCTTACTTGCTGATATAAGTTACCCCTGATGTGCATGGGATTTATCAGCTGTACTAAAAGGAAGACAAGAACTGAAGCTGTGTTTAGGAGGGCCATAGCCAAAATCCAATGCATCCAAAATCACAGGTACTAATGTGAATTAACCAGCTGACACCAGTTTTTCCACCTCAGGTGCAGTTTTTCAGAAATCATTGTTTACACATGAGCTTTTTCCTGTTGTAAGCACAAGTACACAGGAAACCATGGGCAGGTTTAGGCTTGTACTAAACATACATCAACCCTTCTGAAGGTAGATCTAAAAAGCATGACACAGCCTGGCCATGCATATGCCCCTCACATACACAAAGGCAAAGACAAGGCATTGCCACCTACCCTGGCCCTGCACCCTCTGCTGCCTGTACGCAGTGGCTCACCTACCTGGAAGAAATACTTCTGTTTCTGGTATGCAAAGCCACTCAGCATCCCCAAGGGCACTCTCTTTCACAGACACACAGAGCAAGGCATCTTCCTTATTTCTGCATTATTTGTGCAATTCCTTCCCTGTATCTACAGTCAGGTACAATCCCTCGCTGTCTGTACACATCTATGTCCACAACATACCCTGTTGGTACTCAGGCATGCAGACAGACAAGCTCTCTCTCTCTCTCACACACACATACCTCTCCCACCCCCAGGAGGAACTCCAGGTATTGAGAGGTAATCCTCCCAGCTCACAGAGCCTGGTGAATGGAATAATTAATTTTCTGATGAGCATGAATATCACGCAAAGGCAGCCACACGGATATGGTGGAATGCTTCCAGCCAATATCCATGCAATCCGGATATTGGGATTCACCCATCCTCAGCCTCTGCTCTCAGCAGTGCTGACGGCAGCAAAGCTCAGCTTGCTGCACTGATTGGGAAGGCCTCACGGATCTGGCTGGCTGGCCTGGGTGGTAGAAGACAGCTGAACTGTCGTGCAGAGCCTGCTCCTCCTCACCACTAAAGACAGGGAGACCTTGCCAGCTCCCATTCCTTAACCTACTGCTCCCACAGGAAGCTTGTATCAACTGCCTACCAACACCCAGCCCCTCTCTGGTCTCTGGAGCAGGGGAGAGAATTGCACAAGCAGCATCAGTCTGCTCAAACCTGACAGTCCTCCCCAGTGGTGAATTAAGGGCAAGTCCCTGATGCAAGGACATGAATTCTCCGGGCTACAGATCAAACTTCTCTCATCCTTAAGTAAACTTGTTCTCCTCTATTTTACAGTTCAGGGTTAAAAATATTTGTGGAATGCAACTGCAGACACTAAATCTAGGGAACAGAGGAAAAGGGAGCTTAAAGAAGAACAGGGGATGCTGGGCAGAACAGTGTTCTTAGATAGTGGTTCAAACTGCACCCAAACCCAGAGGATTCTGAGTTACAGAGCTATGATACTCCTAGAAACTAAGATACACAGCTATTTGCTTCTGTGCAAATGTTCAGCCAGTGTTGCTTTAGCATAATTGACCAGTCTAGACAAACAGAAATAACAATCTTAGCATGCTGGACATCTGAGTCCCAATCCCAGCTCTGTCTTCAGGTTTGCATGTGTTCAGCGATTAGTTACCTCTGTTCCACAGCTGTAAGATTAACACAGAAATATTTGGCTTGACTGTTTTTCCTGTGAGCTCAGATCACAAGCTCATCAAGAACTGTGGTCAAGAGAGATCAAGACAGTTGCCATATAAATAAAAGTATCCCTTGCTGCAGTCACAAAAGCACAAGCATATGTGGCTAGACACTTGCAGGCATGGTTTCTTGCACATTGCATGTATAGCTATGCTCCTTGCATGGTGCCACACACATCACATCAGCAGTCTCTGCATATATCTCACCTCTTAAGTGCTTTTATCTTGGAATTCCCATCAGGGAAGAAAATATCTGGCACAACTCTTTACAGAAGACTTGAGGCCAGGAACTTACCTATATGGTCTCAGATGGGAATTTGCTGAGGATTTTCACATGAGTTAAATCTGAGCTAAACTTCAGTGTGATAAAATCAACTTCCCATTGTGTAGGTTTGGGTTCTATCAACCTTCCCAGTACACTTGGTTCTTTGAATTTTTTTATCCACAGTCATGATGCATAGAAATAGTGCTGGGAACTGGCAAGTCAAACACTTCTTTGTATGTATGAGAAATCTTCTAATCTCCTCCTCTTTTTCTCTAAGAGGAGCTAGAAGAAGAACCTAGGGGAATTATCTTACTGTAAAATTGAGGCTTATGAGTAAAAGCAGAGTCATGGAATGAAAAGCTAAAGGTCCTTAGTCATGCTGAACTTGCTTTTTCAGCTCCCAGGGTTGTTGCCCATCCACAAGAGCTCAGTATGTTGCTATTTATATTTGCTAATAGGTCCCACAAAAGAGAGAATAGATTATTGTGTAAGTCATTGCCCCAGTCCAGAATACATTGGGAAATTCCCACAGATATATACAATACAGAAACAAACAATGACATCCAAATATCTGCCAAGTAAAAGATACATCTAGCTCTTCAAACAGTGACATATGAAATTGATGAGGAATTAGTCAAAAGCCTGGATTAGATATGGGTTCAGACTCCACTCTCCTCATGCTAACAATATTTCCCAGTCTTATGTGGATGGGCTTGCCCTTCCCAAGACACTGGGATGAAAAACAAAATAATGAAACAAGCACAAAATAACCCCAAGCAAGCAAACACAAGCAAACAAACGAACAAATAAACACCGCCCACCCCAACCTCACCAAAAAAAAAAAAAA
>VXAC01005629.1:265050-340786 GCA_013399225.1 Rhipidura dahli
ATTAGGAAGAAGAGAACCCCCACCAATTAAACAAATGCCACAAAGGTGGAGTTCTCAAGCATACCAAGAGGGCTTAGGAGTGCTCAGTCAGATGCATGCTTCTAAGTCCCTCCACTGCTTTGGAAGACTTCCAGCCCTAGGAGTAAAATAAAAGGCAGGGGATATATATGGCTGCTAGGCTAATGAAGCCTAATTTTATCCAGCTTCTATTTATTCTTTGGTTTCGCTTCACAGCATTGATTTCACATTCCTGCACCTTTTAGGTATGCATATATATTTCATAAATAGGCAAATGTATATACACAGACCTGAGCATGGGAGTATGTTTATACATGTAAAGCAACTGGGTATTTACAAGCTGTTTCTAAGGTTATAATATCCATTGCTATTATGAACTGCTTCATTAACCTGTCAATCAGATTGCTTTCTCCCTTTCAGCCCTCCCCTGTGTTACTCTGTGTGTTGGAAGTGGAGCATGTGTGTTTGTGTCAAGTGTATTATTTCACACAGTACAGACACACAGACACACATGGACGCACGCCCAGAAATTAATATGGTTTCATTGCTGCCTCCCCAGAAGCCTGGCTCTGGCCGACCCTCTGGACTTCGCCAGCCATGGAGATGCCTCATGCAGTCATTTATCACCCAGCCCCTGGCCAGTGGCACCGGGGTCCCGGCGTTGCATCCCCAGGCAGCCCGGCTGCCATGCAGGAGGAGGGGCACGTCTGCAGCGTGGTTGCAGTTTGGAAGCACTGCTGATGGACTAGTCCCCAATAAACCCCCCAAAAGTGCTGATGTGCTGAAAGCAGCTGACACTGATGGATCTGCTCTCATCTTGCCTTTCAGTCGGCTGCAAGAGAGAAGAGAGAGAGGAAGAGAAACAAAGGCAGAGATTAACTCTTTTGTCACAGAGCTCTGCAGTTTTACAAGGCAAGATAAAGCTGCTGTCCAGGTTGGGTGCAGATGGGACCAGCTCAGCACAGTCTGTCTGATTCTCTATGGACTCCAATTGGGGGAAAAACAGCCTGAAGTGCACAATGATTTACTGACAGGGCCCGTGCTGCCTAACCGAGCCTTGCAACTTTCCTTGCGGTCTCAACTGCAGCCAGGGATACCAGCAGGGATGCCTGGACGTGGTCCTGGGCCACTGGCTCTGGGTGGCCCTGCCTGACCAGGGGGCTTGGACAAGTTGACCTCCAGAAGTCCCTTCGCACCTCAACCATCCTGTAATTCTGTGATTCTCCCAGATCTGCACACCAGCCATTAAACCAACACTGCTCACACCAACACTGCTTTAAGCACCTCACAGCAGCATCAAATCCACCTGGTGCACACCCCTGAGGTGTGACACAAGCTGCTCAGCCAGCAGGGCACACTCCTGTGGATGCAAGCTCAATAAACAAAGATGTCCAGGGGATTAATACACTCCTGTGTAGGAAATCACGGGGTGGATTTTTGTTGTCTGTGGTGCCAGGCATCAGAATCCCCAGATCAAGTCTCAAACTGCCACTTGTGATACTCCTCACTAGAGCCAGTCAGAAAGTTTTAAAATAATTTCATTTAATCAGACCAAGTTTTACCAAACTTGAGCTGATTGGGGAATTGGATCCACTTGGCTCAAGTTTTTCTCAAGAATGCCTTGGTTCCAAGGGGCCCAGATATGAACATCCAGTCTGCATTTTTATGTCATTCAGCTGCACAAGAAGAATTTGGAAGGTTTCCTTCTCTCACCGTGCTAGAAACTTCAGCAGCTGCCAAGGAGCAGGACTTCAAGCTTCCAGATCTCCTCCCTGAAGGACGAGCAATGTATCCACATGGATGTGCCCCACACAGTCACTGACAGAGTTCAGTGCAAATATGGTCAGAGATTCACCCATCTCTTTCAATGCCTTTGCACAGTTGTATTTAACACTGCCAATGCCACAGGTACAGCAGGACTCCGAATTCTCACATGCCCAGCTGTAGGGCCAAATGTCCTCAGAAAGGCAGACTACACTACACGACACCTAAACACACAAGGAGATACATGTAATAATACTAATGTTAATTCTTATTCATAAAAATGTTAACAAAATTCTTGTGCCTATGGAAAATCTCATTTCATTTGTAACCTTGATTCTCCCTGATTTGAAGAGAGGAGGTGGGATACTCTTCCTAGGTAATTCTAAAAACATTTTCTTAAACTTGATCATTTTCCAGTTTGAACAGAAACTTCCAAATAGCATCTTTCAAAAACAAAGTCCAGATTTTTAATCAAGAAAAAGAGAGACACCTTGTCATAAGAAAGCCATTTTACAATTGGGAAACGAACAGCACTACTACTTGCCTGCGTTTTTCAAGCCTGGTTTATTGTGTATTTGTGTGGCACAGTTCACAAGTATTCCTAGGCAAAGCAGTCATCAGGTGAAGTACAAATTACCATGAATAAAGGCAGGAGCCAACCCCAGATGAATGTCAGGGTTGTTCCAGGGTTTTTGTCAAGACTGGAGTCTTGTAGCACCAAGCCCTGTGCAGCTTTACACACACACACACAGAGAGCCTGTCAGATCTGCAATCCACCATCACAAAGCATATCAGTAAAGACAAGTACATTACACTTGGACATGGACACACTCCGAAACACAGACACATCACCACAGCAAAAACTCCCTCTCTCACGTACCCTCTGCTGAACATGCAATCCTTCCTGAAATACAAACAAGATCTCCAAGTCAACAAACCGAAAATGTGGGGCTGGGGGGAAGAGTCTTGAGATTTCTCTTTTCCTTTTTTTTTTCTTTCTAATTCCTAGAGAAAAAAGGGCCTTTTAAAATAAATTAATAGTAAATGCGGTGTTTTCTGAGGAAATCTTGTGGGTTTTGCCACATCATTTCAGTTTTTGTCTCTTGCCCCACCTTTCCTTTTAATGAAAAATTGTGAAAGCTAAGTCAAACTCCCAGAGTCTAAAATGGGCTTGCAGAATATTGTTCCTGTCCAAAGGATGATTTAAAATGAAACCTGGAGTAGATATCTGTTCTAAAGTCTGAAAACAACTTTGAAATTTAAAAGTTTTCCACCGCACACAAATAACAATAATAATGTCACTATGCCAAATGCAGACAGTCTTGGAAACAAACCCACCAAGGTATTATCGATCATCTCTTCACATGTCCTTAATAAAATCTTGGTCTAAAATCTATCTACAATATGCCATCTGCCACACACTGAGATGAAATATGGTGTGTGCTCTTGGCATCTAACACTCTGATGAACCATTTGTGAAATCTCTGCAGAATTTCACATTCTCAGTAGCACACTTTCCTAGAGAACTGATTTTCAACTTTAATTTTATCTGTGGACTCCTAAAAAAAATAGGTATGCCTCTGAAGGGCCTAAAAGACCATCTATAGATTGTTATACAGCTGGTTTGAGCTTGCCTTTCTCACTAACTTTTGCAAACTTACTTAGGAACAGCTCAAGTTCCCCAGGGAGTCCTGTGTGCCGTGTAACCAATATTTGGCACTTTAAGGAAGGGCTACATGGACTGTCCAAATTGAGGTCATGGAGGCTTCCAGTGCCAGGGTTAGCCAGCCCCTGGCTGTAAACACCTCTGAGCAAAACCTGTCTTCCTTTCCATCTCAGACTGCTGACAGGTGCTGAGAGGTGCTTAAGCAGGACACTTGAGCAAATGCCTGCTTTCGAGTACCTGAGGACTGCTGGTGGGATTCCTCGAGTGCTGCAGGCTGGGTACACCTGCACAGGCTGTGGAGAAGTGGAGCCCTTGGCAGCACCTCAGAGCTGCTCCTGCCAGTGAGTGCTGCCCAGGCACCAGAGCTCTGTCCAGGGAGTGCATCCAGGCAGGAGAGGACTCAGCTTTCTGGCCCATGCACCTCAGTGCCCCCCACTCCCAGTGAGACCACGAGAGCCCATTTATTCCAAGATATGAAATTTGTGTTGTTTCTTTATTGTTCTTTAATGAAACCCTGTTTATTCTGGGCTTTTAATTCTTTCCATCTATTATGTTTAGACAACTCATTAACAATCATTTGTTATCATTAGACTTCAATTTTAAGCTCCTTTTCCCAAAGGAGGCAAGGCAGTACTTTTAAACATATTTGCATCATAAACAATTTCTGGGCCCCGTGTGCCATCTATTACCCTGGCCTTTCCTCCCTTCTTAGTTGTGCTGGAAGGTGCTGAAAGAGCCTTAGCAAGATTTTGGCTGAGTCCAGGGTAATTTGTGTTCTCCCCAGGCCTGGAGCCATGGAGGGTTCTGCATTAGGACAGCAACCCGGTGCATTAACAGCAAACTCTCAAAATCCTAGGTCATGTAATGGTGAGCTGCTCCTTCCACGGGGATTAATGACTACATGCTGCAGCTGAATTCATTAGGGCCTGCTAAAGATAGCATGCTAGCCCGGGATAATGTGTGGGCCTCGTTCTGCTCATTTATGGCTGTTCAGCTCCACTGGATTTAGTGAAGTCATTCCTGATTTGCAGCAGGGTCCCTCGTGTGCATGCTAGATAAGCACTACGTCACACTTTGCATTCATTGACAGCTCCCAGTGGGCAAAATTCTGATCCCTGTTATGTCGGTTAAATCCAGATCAACATTCACTGAGGCTGCAAGGCATCCCTTGGATATGAAGTAGCATCAGCATGCATGGAGTGTGGCCTGCATGATGCAATTTGCTTTGGTAGAAGGGAGGTCCCTTAAGTTGCATAGAAAGCAGGAAAATAGTTGCCATTCTCCTCATGGTTTTTCTAAGTTCTGCTCGGTGTTATATTCATCATATACTGCTTATCACCAACCCTGACCAGCAAAATGCAAAAGAAAAGAGGAATCACTAAGCTGGCATCCTTTATGTATGTTTTGATCTCCAAAATCTCATTCCAAATCACGCTCAAAAAATGTTGGACATGGCAGCCATGTCTCCTGTTTCCCACATCCCCATGAGCAAGCCAATGACTCATCTGTTCAGAAGAAGTTTAGCTCTTACTAGTAGCATTGCTACATCATCTCTGTCAGTGCCAAGTCTTGTGCTGGTGCTAATGCATTGCCATTGTTTCAAAACCCTGGAACCTGGCTTTTAAAGTTCATCTGGAGGTGCTACCCCAGGCCCAGTAACATAGCAGGAATGCACATTTCAGAGCTGCTGTGTTTCACTAAAGCCCCTGCACCCTTGAATGGCAGTCAAAAAAAAAAAAAAATCTGCTGTCCAAAGGCCTCGGTTCTGCATAGCTCTAAGCTTGTACTCAGTTTTAAAAACTTGGAGGCCTTTGACTCACAGGCCTTTCACTTGTCCAAAAGCCCTTTCACACCACCAAGTGCAAAGGAGGCATTGCTTGCAGCCAAATTTGCAGGCTAGAGTACACACACAGGAGAATAGCAAGCAGCCTGGACCACCACACCTGTTACAGCTTGCCATATGGATGCTTGCAGCTCATAAGAAAATGAAAAAACTTCCTACACATTATCATGGACTGTTTATGGAGTTTTGACACATCTGATGAACTCTACTGCCTCTACAGTGCTAGAGGTCATGATGAGCCTTTCTGCAAGGCTCCACCCTGCATGCTAAGTAAATTCCTGTAATTTTCTATCCTTCCTGTTGTTATTCTGATCCAATTAAAGTCACTGCAGCTAAGTGAAAAGTCATGATTGGCTAATTGGATTTGGGAAGGCAAAAATACCCATAAGGGGCCAGGTTTAATTTAGGTTTCCACAAAATGTCTAAGGCCACTGGAAGGCTAGAAGAAGCAGCTACACCCTTGGCTGGCTGCAGCTCGGAGAAAAGGGATTAGCTGGTTGCTGAGAGGGCTCCCTGCTGCCTTGTGTCCATGGAGCTTTCCAATTCCGATGCCTGTGTCAGAGTCTTTTTTTTAAAATCTACCTCTTGCAATGGTCCTTTATATATCTCTCCCATGCCCCTTCTAAATCTCTCGTTCCCAGTCTCATCCTGCAGTCACCATCTCTCATGATTACTCCACACATCAGTTCAGACCCCTGCCCAAAAATGCATTTCCCATGTTCTTAAAGGGCACTTCTGTGCAAGTCATGTACATGACTGGACCTGTACTCCTGGATGTGCAGGACTTAAACTTCTCTGAAGTCAAGTGGAAGTTTTACCAGTAAGGTTGAAGAGGTTCACACATGGAGAGCTCTAAACACTTCTCCAAACACCAAGTGGCCAATTCCCTCCAGCTGCCCTGGATGCAGACCCCCGGGGTTCCAATCACATAGTGAGATGAATACAATAAAAGACCCATTTTCATGAGCATAAGTGACCAGAAGGCTATCTGTGATATTTCCAACAGAAGCCATTAAAAAATGGTGTGGCATATCTGCTAAAACCGGAAGTTTCACTGAAATTCATTAAAATAATTAATCATATCATAGATTCTGAGTACCTTCTGAATTTTAAGCTTCTAATACATTCTTAGGCTATTTATTCTGATTGAATGCTCACCTCGGACAAAGAAACATTGAAAAGATAACAAACGGAATGGACAACTGATATTGTCATATTCTTACCTGATTCTAAGTGCTTCAGAAACTTCATGAAACATGAAATAAAAATAAGAGTTACTAACACTACTATCCAAATGCACAGTAAGCCACTTGCATAAGACCAATAACATTCAAAAAATGTATCCTAACAAACATTATACAAAAATAAACAAAATTCAAGGTGGACTCTAAATTCTCAGGCTTGGGACACTTTCAAAATACTTCATATTTTTTGGCCTGGTCATTTTACTTTTCTTTCTTTTTTTCTCTTTTTTTTTTTTAGTAAAATCATGCCTGACAATTTAGAAAATCTCGTGTATTTCCAATCTTGCACTCAAAACACAAAACTAGCAAGATCACTGGGCATGTTAAGAAGCCTGTCTATTAATATTTTTAAACATTTGCAGCGTCAAATACTTGGAATAATCACTTGAGCCATCACCTGACATACTTTTGCTCCTATTGAGATAAAAAAACTAAAGAGGATAAGCCAAAGAAAAAAATACCTTTGCTCCTACCTGCTACTTGTTCTTTTTTTTTTCTTTTTTTTTTTTTTAAGGAATCATTATTTTTACTTTGGTTGTCAACTGCAGTGGAAATATACTCCCTGTTCCACTATTTCTAACCCCCTTGAGGACTTTTCAGGCCCTATTTCAACTGAGACCTTTTTTGCAAGCGTGGCCCTTTCCCCCAAGAATGTTGCTACTGAGAAAAAGTTGTATCATCACTGTTTTTACACAGACGCCTAACACACACTTATTTCCCTATGGTCTTGCCAGTATTGGACCACAAGCTAGAAATTGCCAGGACCTGACTTCCCAGCCCCTCCAGATCTTGGCATTGACTGTCTTTCAGAATCTGGCCCCTGAGGCTTTGCAGTTGGCTCATGAAAAGAAAAAGGGCTCCTCCTTAAAATCACAGTCCGTGCAAGTTCGTGTCTTCCATGAAAATTAACATGCTGGACAGCAGATGGGACAAACACATGCTAGAGGCCAGATCCTTATGCTGGTTACACCAACATCATCTGCAAACTTGAGGGAACAAGGGCAAACAACAGAACTAAAGCAATTTACGTGAGCAGTAGGTTTGCCTTCCTGCTGGCTAGCAGTAACAGCTTGGATTTTTGGGCAGGGGCAGGGAGAGAGAGAAATAACTACGTTTATACAAAATTTCAGCCCACTCCAAAGCTGTCCTAAGAGGACCCATGCTGTGACACTTGATAACTGATTCAGATGCTTTAAAAAACCCAAAGAACAGCACACCACCTCACCACTTGCCAAGCAACAGGCTTCAAAACTGCCTTTGGAGAGCCAAACAGCCCCCAGGGATACAAAGGTGACTAAATTTTCCCCTCTCTTCTCCCAGCCCCTCATTTCCACATCCTCAAAATACCTACTTGTGGTGAAATAATGACAGTGCCTTCTCATGGAAGATTCTGGCAGCACCCTGCAAAAGAGCAAAGCCCGTGGTGTTCAGACAGTGCACAGAAGAATGGTGTGTAACACTTTGCCAAGCACTACCTCCTTGGAAAGTCTTGATCTCTTTGAATAGAAGACCGAGATCCTGAACCAATTTTCTTCCCCTGGCCCAACTGTCCCCCTGATTCTTGGCCTCATTGATTTGAGGACATTCATTCTGTCTTACCATTTCCCTTTCCTAGCCTCTGTCAGGTCACCCTCTAGGTCAGAAGGACCACGCAACATTGTGGTTCTACCTGAATCTTCCTTTTCTGATAAAGTTTTCATCTATTCTTCTCTTTAGGATACAAAGTTCCTTCCACTCAAATTACACATAAATAGTATTTATTCCATTGTGCTTTTCAAAGGGAATTGGCACTTAACTTCCTGAGGATGCTGTGAAAATTGAACTGTACTCTAGGAGCAGCAGGGATTGTGAGTCTATGTAGTCAGACCTGAGACATACTCGTGGATTTCTGACAACAGTAAATTCAGAACAAGCACCTCTGCTTTTGGATCCTTCAGCAAGTACAGCACAAAGATTTCTGTGCTCCCAGGTCAAATGTGTCTCCTTCATGTAAAAGCTCTCTGGACACATCTGGCATGTTATCAGATTAATTTCCACTGAGCTTGATCCAATGTTCATCAAAGTCAATAGTGACATTTCCTGGGTCATGCCAGAGGTCCAGTAATGCTCTATACCTTCCCATATGTAATCATTTAATTACCTCCCACTGATTACTTCTGCAGGGAGCTTTAAGATTTTCAATTCTGCAACACCTCTTTCCGGTGGTCTCCAGGCCAAGCCTTTGCCCAGGAGAAGGCAACTGGCCTGATTCATGTTATAGGAAGGGCTCTGTAGGGCCCTTTTTGACCCACAAGAGGCTCAACAGCAAACAAGGGGAAAATATATTTATCATTACTTCTCTTGATCAGGATCCATTTCCTGCAGGACTCTGAATCAGGAAAGTCCAGTCACATCTCTGTGCACCCACATGCATGTCTGTACATGTGTGCAAAGACAACCAACCCCAAAGGTCAAAAAGGACTGCCACTCCAAAATACAATAAAGCTCTCAGTTTAACTTCAAGGAAAAGGCAAAAGCAAATGATCAGAGAGAGCAAGAAAGCAAGAGAGACAGAGATAAAGAGAAAAAACCAAGGGGAAGATGATTTTCTATCAACAAAACAGCAGGGACAAATTCTAGTTCATCTCATCGGAAACATCTCCTTCGTGTGCAAACACTGCCTGGAGCCAACACTAATCTCCCAGATTAAAGCCTTTTAATAGCAATTAGTCCTCTCTGCACTAACCCACTGGACACTCCACTGCATATTTGGGAAAGGGGGGAGGCTAGAGGGAATGTCACCAACAGTTTAACTCGTAAGTGTCCTGATGTGTCTAAATCCTTATCCTACACACACATTTGTGCACAGGGCCAGACACCATGGCAGTGAAACCTGTTTGGATTGCAGCAGAGAATGGGACCACAACAGCTAGATGTGGGTGTTGCATGTGTAAATACTCAGGTGAGTTGGATCAAGCCCAGATCCAGGAGGTGGAATTTCAGAATGGCATTATGGCAAGCCAGAAGCATTAGCCAGCTACAGTCAGAAGCACTGACTTACCACCAGTTCCAAGGGCTATCCCAGCTGGCAACAAGAGACAGCCACAGGCAACAAGATGTCCTTAGAGTTACCTTCATGCTACCAGCCTGCTGAAGCAGTCTTGGTACAGCTCCTCCCTGAGACACCTTCCACCATCCCAGGAGAAAAGGAAGAGGAGAGACTTTTTAGAATTGTTTTTGGTTGGTTCGACTCCGTATCTCATCAAAGGTCTTGTGTGATCTCTCCGTGAGTGTTTGCAGGAAACACGAGCTGCTGCCCCATCTGGGTCTGGCAGAGGGAGCAGTTCCCACCTCCTGCACAGATTGCTATACCAAGACAGGCAGATCCTACAGAAAGGAACATCAGATTGTATACCAGCCCCTATTAACAAAGTGAGCAGCTTGGCTGAAATGGCTGAGAGGGGGAAGAGGAAAGTAGAGGACACTGGTGCGAAACAATAGTCTCTGCACAGAGACTCTGAACTTCCCAAATGGCAAGCCAAGCAGAATTTCTTGGAAGGAGCCACATCAGCTGCCCTTCGAGCTATTAGACCACACAAACAGGACAGAGGAAAACCTTCCATGAGGTGACTGTAGAGAGGAGTTCTCTCTGTACAGACTGTAGAGAGAGGAGGAAAAACTATTTTGTGTGGTTATTATCCTTTTCCTCTTCTCTTCCCAGCAGTGGGAGCTGCCAAAACCCCTGCACAACCCTGTGGTGCCCCCCGCCCTCCAACACACACAACACACACACACACCCACCGACTCACACACACCACCCATAGGGGTAGTGCAATTACTATTCAGGCTGGGGGCTGAAGATAGTCTCCTGGCCCTTCTTCTAATGTAAGGTTATTGTAATTGATATGAAGGTAATTGATAATGTGTTACGGTGAATAATGTCTTCAATTTTCTGCTAAATCCCATTTTTGTAGCCATCTGGGCTCCTCCAACTGCCCCCCTGGGACGCAGAGTAATAGATAGTAATTATTCTCAAGTCATTTACTTTTTCAAAGTGTTTAGTGCTTATCTGTTTTACAATTAAAATGGAAACGACCCTGATTCACTTCCTTTCTTTTTTATTTAAATAGCATTCACACACACACACACACACACACACACACACACACACACACACACACACTCTCTCCAACACGCCCTGGAGCCTGGAGGGTGGGAGGGTGTGTGCCTGCATGTGCGTGTGTGTGTGTGTGTGCATTTTATTGTCATGCAGAAACACACAGGACAGAGGTATGTAGTTCATCATGCACCTTCACTCTGAGGCACTGGGAGAGCACAATCACACAACGCTAAGAAATACAAATTGTGCTCCTTTCCACCGCCCCCCCTTGTCCCCATGGTGACGCGCAGAGTGAATGCCTCAAAACACCCCTTTAGAAACACCCCCAGGGAGGGATGCATCCAACACACAACAATGCACACCTCCACATACCCACGACACCACACACTTACCTGACCTTATCTGGTAACCAGATATTTCCCCAGGAGCTGCCAGTGAACAAGAAATCAGCTGTAAGTACATCAAAGTGATAGCATTTTACCCCAATACTGGTAATCTGTATAAAGATAAACCTGCAAGTTTTAACACCACAGACACAGTTACACCTAGAAGAATACAGCTAATAGTATAAATGCAGAGACTCATATTAATATACAGTAGATTCCAGAATATACATGTAAATAAGGTAATGCAAGCTATTAAGGGCACCACCAATGGAAACCATACTTTACACAGCAGCTAAACCTATTTCAGTATATGATCCAAACCTCCCCAGTTTTAGCCCCTTTGAGTTCTGCCTCAGCTTGCAGTACACCAGGAGAGACGTAAATGAATAAATCCTCAGTGTTCACGGGGATCCACTGTGCTAGATTTAAGGATTTCTGTGACAGTTACAGCATAAGCCTTGGTAACCCATGCACAGGAACTTCTGCAGCTATAAACTACCTCAGTGAGACTCTAACAAGGACGGCTAATAGGAAAATGGTCCAGGAGCTTTCCCGGGGCCAATATTTGGGTGAGAAAATCCAACTCATGTGAAGCATGCAGAAATAAACCCAGGGGAAATGCTGCTGATTGTGTGATGGTTTGAGAAGGAACCTGAACCAGTGACTGTGTCAGACCCAGGCAAGTGTGTGGCCCGTAGGGCTTCAGAATGAGATTCTTCAACTAATCTGCCAGGCTCTCCCATCACCATCTCTGTCCCCAGCCTAAAGGCCGCTCTCACTGCAGCAAAAATTACCTCACTGCTATCTTAAAGTTTCTGCCTTTGCCCCAGAGTTCTAAAAGGACAAGTTCAGGCAGGTACAGGCTAGCATTGAAGCAGAAGGTGAGGGAAGTGAAGATGGTGAGGATCTTGGGACAACACTCCACAGAGTTTTACAGGCTCCAGGTTGCAAGCACTCATCCAGAACTCAAATATCAAGCCTTTTAAAGGTGATTGACCACATCCAGTCATGATTCAGAGCAAATGAGTGGATGGCCTCTGAAAGAGCCCAGACTTCTGTATCTCTGTGCAGACTCAACATTTAGGCAACTATTTGGGGAAAACATTTATGGTACTGAATTTGGATTATAAACCAGATTGTCCCAAACTAGACAGAAACTCCTAACCTCGGAAGGCAGATCCTCCTGGGAGACAGGACAGGAAGAACCAGGTGCTCCATCCCATTCTTTTGCTCCCCAGCTAGAACAGTTGCTAACAGAGGCTGATACTTTCCCACAGCAAAATGGAGGACAGACACTGCCCCCCAGGATGGTATCTTACATATTATTCCCTCTCCAAAAGCCAGGATACCAAACCATTGCCAGTTTCAGCAGATGGATGAGTCAACCATGTGTAATTAATTTAATTCTGTATATATATACACTTTTTTCCCCCCCATCTGAACAATCAGAGGACAGCTTTCACAATCAGCCCCACAACTCCTATCATCACCACCACCCCAGCAGAAATACAGCCAAGGCTTTCTTCCATTGTCCCAGTAAGTCACTGGAGCACTGCTGTCCTTTGCAGTCAAGGTGAGAGTGGCCCACGGCTTTGAGCAGAAAGATCCTGTTGTTCTTTTGTTCAAGTTTATAACTGTTTGGGGCTGTGTAGAGCTTTTTTTCCCCTTCTTCCATCTCTTTCTGTTTCCTTTTTAATTCTTTTTAATGACTTTCCCAATGCAATCGGCAGAGGACCACGCAGAGACTGCTTCCCCCGCTGAGAGGGAAACAAGAGTGAGGGAAAAGGGCACCAAGGGAACTGTTCACATCCTCTATCCATCTCTGCCAGCCTCTTTTCCCTGGTGACTAGCCCCACACAGCCCAGCTGTGTGGAGTTACCATGGAACAAAGCAGAACCTGAAAATCTCATCCAGCACCACAGGGTCTGGCTGTGTCTGCCATGTGAAAGAAATCTGGGGTGTCTGACCCATGAGTGTAGCCCCTATGGTCCTACCACAAGGGCAGCAGTATGGGCTGAGGAAAGGAAAAATGTGCTGTGGTTTCCATGAGTCCAGCAAAGTCCCCCAGACAGGGAGAGTGGCTGGAGCCCACTGCTCAGCTATCAGGGAACACACATGAGAGCTGCAGCTTGGGAAACCTGCTGCTGGGAAGCCACTGAGCATGAAAGAATCAAGCTTAAGACTCCTACAGTACTCACAAACTCTCAAGTCCAGGCACTCCCAAGCAATGCCATCCTTTGTTCCAGCAGCTCTGCCAGCTCCAGCCTGGGAATGAGCTCGGTAGAAGCCAGATGGTACTTCCTCCATCTGCTCCCTGGCACTTGGCTGCATGCACATCAGGGAGCGGGGTGACTCGCTGGGCAGGCAGGACTGCAAGGTGGAAGCACTTTGCAAGGAAGCAAAGTTTGCTCCAGCTGGTTGCTTTTGGTGAGGACCAACCCCCTGTCCCACAGGCTCCATCTCAGCCGGTTGCAGGGAGCGCCTCACCTCGGCAAACAGCTCTGGGCTGCACTGCATGCGGGACAGCTCTGGAGAAGCAGCTGCTACCATAGCAGGCTCTCCGGATTGCCAGGCTGCTGCTAACGAGCCATGCACATTCCAGGGTTGCAGGGAGAGGGGGAGAGCTCTGAGCTGCCAGTGGCCTGGGCTGGAACACCAGGAGCTGGTGGCTGGTGAAAGCATCATGTGTTTACTGCACTACCTCTCTGCAGGGGACACCTGTCCCAAAGCATCCCTCCTCTAGGAGGTTTAATCCCCAGTTTTTCCAGCACCAAAGAAGAGCTGTGATCTCTGTTGCAAAGTATAACTGTTGTTTGATAATCAATTACTTTCCAACCGGGAAATTTCAAAGCATTTTGTATCCAATAGCTTGCTGCATTGCTTTCTCTTGGGGGACTACACAGCATATGCTATATGTTTTCATTGATTCTTGAAGCTTTCCAGGGGGAAAAAGGAAAAACCTCCAAGTCCAAATTCCTTTGAAGTGCCCACTGTCCTACCAGCTTTCAGGCAGATGAAATGGATGGACAGAAATGTATAAATGTAGGCTGAGAAAAGCAGTGCAATGACCCAGGTACATCCCTGTTGAGACAGACACACCCAGCCCATCCTTGTCTGAGGTCTATTCTGCAGCACCTCCAGCCAAGATCCCAGAAGCTGCATGGTGGTCTCTGCTGGTGCTTCTATGCTCCATGAGTTAGCAAAGGCTTTCACTACAGTATCTCCCTCTGTTCTAGGGATGCTTGTTTCTGTTTGTTAGCAGGTGGGCACAGAAAATGACTGTTTACCTGCTCCTTGATACCACTGATTAGTACACTGAGAAACTGGACATTTTACACCCATTGTCCTCTCTACTTTCACATAAACCAGTTCCTTAACCTTTCCTCACAGGCCCTGGTTTCCATCTCCATGGCAGGCTTCAGCACTATTCCAGACTCCACTGCAGCAGGCCAGAGAGCTGCTGGGACCTCTTTTGTCTCAGTGATAACCCTGGCATTGATAAAAAGCAGACCCAACATTTGCTAACTGCAAGAGTGCAACTTATTGCCTCCCACTCAGTTTGAGATCTGCCCTCCCCCATAGGCACTGCACTAGTTCCTCCATTCCTTAGTCACACTGAGCCTTTGCATCTACTGAATATTACTCACCTAAGTTTAGTTTATTTCCCCAGCATACCAACTAGCATGTTTTGAGTTGCAACTTTGTTCTCCAAAGGACTTGCAACCTTCTTTCAGTTTGCTACCTCTCTGGCTGTTTTTCATTTTATTGTCAAAAACTCTAGAATATTGATCAGAAGTAGTTTCAGGCCAATCTTCTGCAAAAACTCCTCCCTTTTCAAGGAATAGCTGTATCATAGTTTAGAGCCGTGTTGTGTCCAGACAGCAGTAACCAGCACAAGTGGGAACATCTCCTGTTCTGGGACCTGACACAACCACATCCCACATGCAAAGGAGGGAGCAGGCAGTGGAAATCAGCTCAGAAAAATCAGAATATAAGTTCAGTCAAGAATGACTGATAGCTGGAAACTGGTCTTAAACTCAAGCTGGGGTAAAAATCTAGGGAAATCCCAGGGCTACACTTCCAGATGAAACACTTGTTGACAGCCATTCTCTTTCTGACCTAATGGACTGGAAGAGAGGAACAGAGAATCTGAAACCCTCAGCAGATTGCTTCCAGGTCTTGCTTTTCTCTTGCAATACACAATATGTGTGGATGCCAAGCAGCAGCAGGGGAGAATCAGAGTGGTTAGACAATATGCTTTCCTTCTGCTCTGCCATCCTACAGCAACTCATCCTGGTGAAGAAAACCAGCAAGGAAAAGATCTGAGGTTAGTAAAAGAAGAAAAAATAGAAATGGGATATAGCAAAAGCTATATTTCTTGAAATATTCTTGAATATAAGTTGTCCTAACACAAGAATAAGACATTGGCTTCATCAGAAGCTTTCTTCACAATATCTTAATTAATAAACCACATTTTTCATTTTTAAAAGTATTGGAAATTTCAGAGGGATCCTCCATAAAAGAAATTCAGGAACTGCCAGGTGTACAGCAAGGAAGGACCTTGCAAAAAATTCAAGTGTGGAAGCCTCTCTGCAAAGATACTTAAACAACTAGGTTGAAATAGCAGCACCACAACAAAGTGTAGAAGGGTATTTACAGCAAGTGACTATTTTCTGCTCTCTGCAATATATTTATCAGTCAGTCTTTTCCTTGATATGTGATGCAATCTCCTGGTCTCCTGCAGGAGTTTCAGGGTTGCAGACTGACAGACTGTTCTAGGTGCAAAGCTAAAACAATTACATCCTGATAGATACTGAACAAGCTCAGAGTTGCACAACCCCATGGTCCTGTCCAAAGGAAGCAGAGACAATGGCAGCACAAATGTCCCATGAGCAAAGCAGCAGGGAGATCTGGCAGATCCTGGGGCAGTGACATGCTGACTGTTAGCCACAGGGTCCATGAGCCTGACACCTCTGGTCTGTGCAGTACAGCAGTGGCCACTCACACCCACAGAAGTGCTGAGGCTCTTGAGCCAGGACAAGGCTCTTAGCACAACTCTTGTTCTCTGTGCCCATGAGCAGAAAGTAACACCAAAACTTGAGTGTTCTTAGCACTGCACTGTGGAATAGACCAACCAGGACTGCCACAGGCTGCTGCACAGCTGCCTGCCACTTCCAGACAATCCAGACCCATCCTAAGTGAAACCATCCCACATCTTTGTTATCCTCTCCATTGGAAATTCCTCTAGTGAGTAACTCCTGGTTTTAGCATGTCACAGACCACAAGGCAGAGCCAAGGTCAAGCTGAGAAGTCAGTGAATACTTCGGTGTCTGGATTAACAAGACCCATAGCAGGTACAGCAGTGGCTGATCCACCCAACAGCCACTCATCCTTCAGTCAGAGGCTGAAGGCCCATGGACAAGCTTAAATAAGCCTTGGACCCATGGGTGGAGGTTGCAGGAGAGACTGGTCAGGGTGGTTAAGGCCTATAAATGTACAAAATGTACAAAAACCTTTACCAAGAGTGGATACCTTTGCTGAGCTTTACCAGGAATTCAGGTGAAACTCAACAAGGACCCAGAAACCTGAGATTGTTTCTTTCTAGTGTGAAGAGCTGGACCAACAGATACCCACCCTGGAAAGTAGAGGGAACTTTCAGAAGCTGTGAAGTAACCACAAAAAAAAAAAAAAAGTGGCAGTCTCCAACTTGCCTAAGTTTTTGGCACAGTCCCATCCCTTTACCTGTTCTTTGGCTTCCACAGCCTAGCAAATAGGTTGCTAACACTGATTTTATGTGATGCTGTTGGAGTTACAGTTCCCCAGTACTGCCTCAGGGAGAAATGAATAGCAACCCCATGTGCCAAACTGGACCCATATGGCCTGGGAGAGATGAAAATCTTGGCAATGCCACCTGCTCCATTCTGGTGGGAGGGCTGAGGCATGAGGAAAGCTGAGACAAACTGCAGCAGTGAATTTGTGCTCCCGCTATATCTCATTCCACACAGGACATCCGCTTTCCATGTTCCCTGAGAGATGGGTTGTCCACTGAAGTTCCTTCATGATGAAGGGATGGCAGCATGAACACAAACTTGGTCTCTCTCGTCAGTTGTTAAGACCAATGCATTCCTCATAGTTATGTCCAGCTCTGGAGCAATGTTCACAGTCTCCCACAGAGCAGTATGATCCCAACTCTTCCTCAGGAGCCTAAAGGAAGCCCATATTAATCATGGGAACACATCCCAGATCCAGCTGAAGGCCACACTTTGATGATGTGGAGCAGGGCAGCTGTGGCCATGAGTCGGGGCTCTGCACTGAGGTCAGCCGAGGTTAGGCAGGAGCTGAGACAGACCGGAGCCCCCTCCCCTGCCGGGGTCTGCACATCTCTGCTCTCCTCCAGGTATGGCAGCACACAGAGGTCAAGGTGCTCTCTCTCAATCCCTTTTCCCCGTCTTCCATCCTACTCCGCACCCGCACGGCTGTGGGCACAGCAGCCTGCCCGAGGCAGTGGCAGGATGGGGATGTGTCGTGCCCTTGGTCCCTCGCTGTCCTGCCCCTGCAGCCGGGGAAGCGCTGGGCCAGCGGCCGGGGCACGTCATGGAGCACCCGGGGCCGGGGCTGAGCCCTGTCCCCCCCAAGATGACTTCAGATGCATTCCAGTGAGCCTGGCAACCTCCCACACACACAAATAAAAGGAAATGAGAAACTTGGCAACAAAGAAACTGGCAGGGAAGCCACAGAGGCACACAGGAACGGGAAAAGAGATTAAACACAGGCTCAAGAGCCCCAGCGTGCTGAGCCTTCCTCTCTAAAGCCTCCCTTTAACTTTGATGGGGGGGCACAGGAGTCTTCTTTTCACTTGAAAGGGCAAGAGGAGGGGCTGGATAAAAGGGATCCAGCATTATCCGGAATTGAGAGCACAAGAACGCGCTACAAAGCTTAAAAAAAGAAAAGTACAGGCACACAGCTTCCCTATATACTTTCCTTGGTGGAAATCGGGAGCTGAGATCTGAGTCTGGCCAGAGAAGAGATCAAAGTGGAGACATTACAGGAGGAAGTTTAATAATGCATAATAGTTTGATGAATGCTCTTCCCAAGTTCCTGCTTTTCTTCTTTTTTTCAGCTATACAATAACATGTATTTGAGGCCCTCCAATTTGTAATGGCAGACACTGATTTATATTGATACTACATGCTATCTGAGAGTCCATCCCAATATATTAGACCACATCATTGTGTTTCTTTGTGTTAGGATAACTCATACACCTGCTGCGGTCCTCAGACTTTTGTCTGGCAGTGGAACCATTTAAATCAATCCACTGCAATACTGAGATGGAATTCACCTGCAGTGTGCACCCCAGAGTCCAAAATGCACTTTGACATCTGCATTAAGACCAAGTGAAAAGCCCATGCTTTGCACATCATGAGCTGTGTGGTTTCCTGTATGGAGCATATATGTTGTGGAGCTGACTGATCACAGATGTAACATCTACCTTTCTCTTTATGTGTCATTAAACTTCAGGCACTTAGCTGGATCTGGAGCGGGGAAGAAGACAACCCTTTCTATCAAACAGATAGATCCTTTCAGAGAGTAAATGGGAAACACCCACAAAAGCCCCACACAGTCCCTTCTCTCTGGATGAGAAAGGACACACACTGTCTATGCAGTCACAGCAGTGCAGGACAACAGGCAAAGTATTTGCATCAGGCCTGAGAATGGCCTAAAGCAGTTGCTCCTCCAGAGCTAAAGTCTGATTCCTTGGATGAGCTAGTTTCCTCTCCTGAAACACACTGGGATGTCAAAGGATTGTTAGTAGAGAACCAACTCATTCCTTCCAGACACAAACACATCACAAACTTGGAAGATGATCTTTCTTCTTATTCCTTAAAGAATCACAGCAGGTAGAAACAAAACGTCAAGGGGATCTATGGGACTCAGAGGCCCTGTCCCAGCTCTGAATGATCTGGCTGTATAAATTACCCTGGCCTGTGTCTTAGGACTCCAGGAGCTACTTTGGGGTGTCTCCTCCCAAGCAGACACCATCTCCCACTGATACACAGTGATCTCAGTTCAACAGCACTCCAGCACCACAGTTGCCTGACTGAGCATCCACATGCCATGAACCACCTCAGTAGGTGGGCTGGGACAGCAGTGAGAAAATGGATTAGGATTGAGACAGTAAACTCCACTAGGACTTGAGTACTGGACATCTTTTCCACTGTCTGGCTCTGTGAATCAGAACCAGTGCCAAGAAAGTGGGATCCCAGTGCACTGGGAAAAAAGAGACTCATCTGGTATACTTGCCCGGTGATAAAGTGAACCAAGGTGACTGCAGAGTTTAAAGTGCCTGGCCATTCTGCACAGAGGAAAAGAAGGCTGGTCAGGTATTTGTATCTCCTCTTTGAAAGGTGGATAGCAGCTCTCTGTTCACACTCCATGTCATGATTGGTTCAGACAGCATATCAGAGGTGCCACTCTGCAAGGTGCCTGAGGTCTATGTCCAAGCTTCTTCTGCTGAAAAGAAGGGAAGAAGAAGCACAGAGAAGCAAATTTTTCTATGGGGTCTGCAGAATTCAACATCAGATGAGAAATTTTCCTTCACAAGTTTATTCACAAAAAGATGAGAAGTCCGTCTGGTTCCTTTAAATCCCTAAACAGATGATTTTCAAGTCAAAGGGATGGATTCCTGACTGTATAAACACAGTGGCTCCCAGGACAGTCTTATGCTGATTCAACGGACAAAGAACATTTTCCGAAATAGCCATACACTGGAAAGTTCTAGCAGTGAGACAGTCTTTTCAAGGCACTATGAAGCAATTGGAGTAAAGCTGGGATACTTCTTTCTATTTCAGCTCTGGACCTGAATTTTCCATCTGCAGAATGGAAAATAGGTTCCTGGGCTTTACACTTGGTCTTTAAGCCTGTTTTGCCCAGATCTCCATGGGATTTTTCATCCACAGCAAGTGGATGCCAGTGACTCTCCATATCCGCACCATATTCCACCAGGAACCACGTGCAGGGCCGAGTCCATCATGTAGTCCCCCCCTCCATACCTGTGCTTACCTGTGTTCAGGAAACCTGAGCAAAGGGGAAGTAACACAGAAAAGAGGAGGAGCTGGGCCTTACCTCTGGCTTAGACTTTCTACAAGATGTAGGCACAGAGCTCCAAAATGCTCAGTTTTCCTTTCTGGGAAACACGTGAGCTATATTCTCAGCCTCCTTTTGCCAAGGGGGTAACGCTTCCTCTCCTACCACTTCAGTCCCCATGGCATGCACCAGCAGCCAGATGGGTTGAGAACTGTGACCACCCTGTTCATAGCTTCTGGCCCCCTACACATCTTACTTAATCTGCAAAAATACTGACCTAAAATTGAGCTCCCTGGCCTGGAAAAATGAGGCTGTTTGTGTTGCCCTGGCAAGGCTGTGTGGCAGTACTGTGGCATCACATCTCTGTCCTCATAGGATGTGGGCTGCAAGCTGACTCCACTTAGAGAGAACATTAACTACACCTCTTTATTATTGAGAAGAAATTTATTGGAGACATCCTTCCCTCTCTCCAGCTTCTCCTTTACCTTCGCAGAAAAGTAAACATTTAATTTTTTTTGTTGTTAATAGATTTAATGTTCATTTGTCGGTAGCCTAGGGGCAGGAACGCATGACATTTCAAATAATTGTTGTTTCGGGGGTATCCTCTGGAGGAAAATGCTGCAAAAGTGTGGAGAAGATTTAAGTAAATTACTGTGTCAGCTTCTATTTATTCCTTACATGATTGCCAGAGGCAGGGCTGCGAGATAACCATTAGACGCCCAGCCATAAAACAGGGAAGCAGAATTTCAAAAAGCCAGAGTGCCATTACTGGAAAGTTAGTGTGTAACATGTTAAATTATCCCCAAAGTAGGGGGAATGTAGGAGGGGGGAGCCACGTGTCTAAGAGTGAGAGAAAAGAAAAAGAGAAGAGGAGAGACTCTGTAAGTGAGGGGAAAGAGTTTCTCCATGAGGAAGGAGTGAAAGATTAGATAGAAAGATAGAAAGATAGATAGAAAGATAGACAGAAAGATAGATAGAAAGATAGATAGATAGATAGATAGATAGATAGACAGATAGATAGATAGATAGATAGATAGAAGAGGAGGGAATGAAGACTCGGACAATTCTTAAGTCCAGCTCTGAGGGTCTGCCATGGTGCTTAAGGACCTTTGGAGCAGATGAAAGCACTCCTTTTCTAATAGCCAAAATAGGTTGCAGTCAAGGCAGCTGATTGTGTCCCTCTGCTCTGCACTGGAGGAGCCTCATCTTGACTGTTGAGGGCAGTTTTGGTAACTGCAATATAAGATAGATATTAAGCTATCTGGAAGCATCCCAAGGAAAGAAACAAAGATGGTGAAGGGCCTTTTGGGGAAGTTGTGTGAGGAGCAGCTGAGGTCACTTGGGCTGTGCAGCCTGGACAGGAGGAGACTGAGGGGCGACCCCACTGCAGTTACAACTTCCTTGTGAGGGGAAGAGGAGGGGCAGACACTGATCTCTGCTCTGTGGTGACAGTGGCAGGACCCAAGAGAATGGCCTGAAGCTGTGTCAGGGGAGGTTTAGGTTGGATATTAGAAAAAAGTTCTTCACCCAGAGGGTGGCTGGGCACTGTAACAGGCTCCCCAGGGAGGTGGTCACTGCACCAGCCTGACAGAGCTCAGGAAGTGTTTGGACAATGCTCTCAGGCATTGTGTGACTCTTGGGGATGTCCTGTGCAGGCCAGGAGTTGGACTTGATGATCCTTGTGGGCCCCTTCCAACGCAGCATATTCTGTGGTTCTGTGACAGATCCCCCTACCCAGAACAACCAGCTTCAAGCTTTCTCTAAGCAGATCCATTTCACTCCCCACCTCTCTACTGTGGGACAGTATATCACCCAAAGGATTAGTGAGGGCCAGGGGCAGCTCCAGCTCTGCTGAAGACCTTGAACACTGCTACAAGATGATGCTCAGGCTGAAAGTTAAGCAAGTCTTGAAACCAAAAGGAAGGAACTCTGTCTGGGAGGAATGGGAAATGCTCAGGTAGCTAACATGGAAGCTAACAGAAAGGGACTTGCCCCCCACACCTAATACTGCTTGTTGTGTCCATTTGTGCTGCTGTGGACAGATCCTGCTTGTCCTGCACAAGCTTCCTCATCAACCTACCTCCACTCCTGTTTACTATTCACACTCTGCAGCTCAGCTCTGCCCTCTGACTCATTGCCCAGAAGCTGCTGTTTCTCCTTTTCTTTCATTGTAATTTATTTACATCATGAAAAACAATTAAGTTCCAAAAAGTCTTATTTATCCCAGAGATCTGGTTTTATCTTCCCCAGCATCATTCTTCATTTGTTCCTGCCATGACTTCATTTTTCCTCACTTTTTTGTCCAAGGAAAGCTCGGCTATGTGGGAATCAAGGGGCTAACAAACTTAGGACTGGGGCCCTGTAGCCCCAGCCTCTCCAAGCCAATGTCTCTCATATACAAGGGTGGGAGTCCAACCACACACTCCACAATAAATAACCAGGGAGATTATTTTTTTCTTTTTTTTCTTTTTTCTTTTTTTTTTTTTTAATGACTCACAAGGAAGACTTGCTGGTTAAATCATTGCTAACTCTCAACCTCCTCAATATTTCTTTGCTAATAGACTTCAGGTTTAATTGAAGGATCTTCTCTGGACTCTGTCTAAGGCACCATTTTCTCTTTAACCCCACCGCTCACAGCCTCACAAAAGCCAATCCATTAAGGGTCTTCATTAGTTTGAGCACCAGCCAACCACCCAAGCGGCAAAGGTCAAACACAGTCACCTGTCACAACATGGCAGTAAAACTACTAATTGTATGGGAACAAATGAGATAAAAAGATGGTACTATTATGCTATTTGATTTATTTTGTTTCCAAAGAGTCATTTAAGACTAATTTACTTTGCAAGCTATAGAATGGGCCTGTGTGGATACAGATTCTTCTGTGAGCCAGTGTGGGTATGTGCATGTGCACACGATTGTCTCTCTCTCTCATGGATGTACACACGTGCACATACGGGGGTCTGAAATGCAAGCCATAAAGTCATGGCACCATAAAGACTTACATTTAACCCTTCATGCAGGAAGAACCTCACGTCACACCGAAACAGTCCTGCACACTGCAGTAGTGGCTCAGAGTCTGTCACATCAGCCCTACTGCTGACAGCTCAGTTGCCCAAGCACCGTTCCTCAGCATTCCAAGTGCAGTGGTGACAGCCAAGGCCGCCAGTGCAGGATCCCATTTTGGAAGGGTACTTGCTTTGGAAACCGCTCTTTACCTTTTTGTGCTCAGGAGGAGAAAATGTCCCACATGCCCTCTGGTGGACACGTGTCGCGTAGCAGCTCTAGGATCGAAATGGGAAGGTGGAAGAGGCCATATTTGTAGACTCAGAAAGAAGTAATCTCCAAGAGATGTTTAAAAGCTTGCTATCTCTCCAGCTTATCCTGGGAATCATTTTCCCAGTATGTGTCGGTGATTTCCAACTGAAAACAATCTGGGCTTTCTGAGACACAAAAAACACAGCTCAGCCTCACCTCTTTGTTGGAGGTGCAGAAACAACATGGCCACCTTCACCACCAGTTCCCCATTACCGGATGGGGGTATCATTTTTCCTGGAAGAAGACATAAATATTACATCTGGAATACAGGCCTTCTTACTCAAACACAGGACTCAACCTCAGGCTGTGCAGCCACCCTGCAGAACAAACATCACCCAGGACCAGGACAAAAGTTGCCATGGCTTTTAGAAGACACTTAATGCTGATCACAGCTTTGATGATGGATATAAAATCACCAAGAGTCCTCTGAGTAGAGGTGAAATGTTCAGGTACTTTTCAAAGAACGGATCTTTACTTGCTTGTGCATTAGGGACACTGCCTTGGCTACTTTGTGGTTCAGATCAACAGTTTCAGGGCAATTCAGGGAAGAAAGCAAGCTCTTGCAACATCCAAATGTGGGGAGACATGACCTCCTCACAGGAATGAGATAGCTCCCTCCTATGCAACAAGCTGTGCAGTGTGATACACATCCAGACTTGATGAGTAGAGTTGGCAGAGTGGGAATATTTCCATGAAGGCAGGATTGTAATTTTTGCTTTTCTTTGAAGTTTTTTGACCAGCTCTGTTCATCAGGGAGTCATGTAGATCACCACAATTAATACATGCCATCCCTCTCCTCTTCTGGGGCTCTCAGAGTCCAGAGTTGATCACGTCCTATGTTTTCTATTCCTGCTGAAAAGAGGAGAGACCTTGATCATAGCTTTGTGTGTCTATGGTGAGCATTTACATGAGCCAGTACTGTCACTAGGGACCTGAATTGCATGTCAGCTGTGCTTCTGCTCCCTCTTCTCCTCATCTTTTTTCAGTTTGTCCCCAGTCCCTTTATCTTGGCTCTGGTCTCACTTCTCAACTCTCCCAATGCAGAGATAGCCATAGCAGACTGCTTGTCTTCAGCAGCCATCAAAATGTTGCAGAGGATCCCACCAGCCCAAACTCATTAGCCCTTAGCTAACAAAGGGCTCATGAGAAAGATAAATTCCCTGAGCCTGGATTTAGAAACAGACATTGCCCGTCGTGGGTGAGAAATAGGCTCCACCAAGTTTGTGACGCATCATCACAGCTACCAGCAGGACCCCACAGTGGAGCTGATTTCTGGGTAGAAGGGAAACTTAGAATTTTTTTGCTGGCAGTGGGTCATTTGCACCTTTTAAATGAATCCAACCAGCTCAAAATTTGCTCAAGAACTGGAAGAAGGGGAAGGGAGGAGGATGACGAGCATTAAAACACTCTTCCCTTTTTTGTTATTGAAAGATTATATTTCAATTCACCTTTTCTTCTGTCAACATTTGAAAAATAATAAACCACACAGAGCTTTTTGAGACCTTTCCCTCCCATTATCCAGATATTCCCATACCATGAGAGGGTAAGCAGCATTTAACAGCTCCAGTGGAGTCCAAATTAGTTTTTCTGGCAACCAAATGCAGTGTCTCCTCCACTATGCACACAGACACACACATCACTGCCTAAAGCATTAACAGATCCTGCCCAAAGCACAAAGCTAAGGAACCAAAGGATGCAATGCCTCGTAGTGTTAAAGCCCCTAAATACACATTACATTATGTTATCAGCTTGAATTACACAATTTCAACTGTATTTCCAAGGAAATGGCTCCATAATCTAGGACTTAGGATGGTGTTTCCTTAAAAAGTGGCTCTGCCCTTTATTTTCTCTTTATTCGCTTAGGTGCTAGGCACTGCACAAACCTTTTTCTGAAGACTGAACTGTACCTTTCTTTCTCCTGTGGCTTTTTTTACTGGGGTTTATGACAAAAGTGGTCAACTGCCTTTCTGAGTTGAACCCACTTTATCTCCCAGAAATGGGATTTGTTTTTTCTATTTTAGAGACAAGAAACTGATGTACACAGAAATTAAGATTCAAAGGCATCTGTTGCATTTTCTAAACCCTTTATGTTTTCAGAGCACTTAACTCACTCTGCAAGTTCCCCAGCTTCCATTATATTCAGCAAGGACATCTGTGACTCGGAGCCACACCTCAAGACAAAGCAGGGGAAAGCATGAACTTAAAAATTAGTGAATTATTACTGGAGCAAAGTGACTCATCCAACAGCTCTTTGGAACTTCCCATTCAATAACCATGCAAGTAGCATTTCTTCACCAGACCCTGACTCATTGCAGGTTCAGTAAGAGGCAAAGGCCATAAAGATAAATGTCTTTCACTCTGCTCCACTCCTGACCACATCCAAGTTCAGAAGCGTAGAAGCTGAGAGTGTTATTTAAAATGTTTGTAATAAAAGACTTGCCTATAAGGAATAGACAGAGATGCCTGACAGAAGTAATCAGATCTTCATCACACTAATGCTAACCACAGTAAAAAAAAAATGCTGTTTTCATGCTACTGTAACTATTTTTTTTTGTGTGTGTGTGTAAGGGGAAAAAAGACATTCTTAGCTTGCTTTTCCAACACATAGGAAAACTACACACTGTCCCTCCTCAAATCACACTGAAAGAGAAAAGACCAGGCACCACACTGCCAAGAATAATTGGCTATGCAAACACAATTTAGGAAGCAGCAGATTTTCAGAAAAGTATCTTGGAGTGATGATGAATCACATCCATGAGTCAACTATGTCAAGATTTTAATGGAAAAAAAAGCAGTCACCACACCAGGAATATGAACAGCAGTGTCCTTTGCCAGAGATGTGAATTACTCTTCCCACTATAATCTATCCCAGAAAGGCCTCCTTAGGTGGGCTGCTTCCATATGGGGCAATCTCAGCAACATGTAAATTTACTCAGGACTCCGAGTCCTCAGAGTGGGGAACATATGATCAGACATCTGTGAAGATGAGATGGATGACCAAAAGAACAGGAATTGTTTAGTGGGAAGGAAAAGACTGGGGAGAGACATGGCAGCAGTTTACTAATAGGTGAAAGAGGGAAGGAATATTTTTTTTCCATGTCACTGACAGATACAAAGAGAAGTTATGGACTTAAACTGCAACAGAAAGAGATTTACTCTGGACGTTGGCAAGAATGTTAGAGGAGTAAGTACTGTAATAGATTTGCCTGGAGAGAGGAGGATGACTTCACTGGGGTTTCTAGGGATGGATTAGACAAACATCTGTCAGAATTACTTACATAACTGTGAGCAAAGATGTAGGCTAAAGAACTCCTAAATAAAGCTTAGGCCTCAGAAAATTCCAGCATTGTCATCCAGAGCATGGTGTGCTAGCTCTGCTAAGAGAAACATATAGTATGAAATTGCGAAAAAAATTATATTTTCCCAGAAGATATAAATTAGTTAATAAATGTAAAACTTCAACTATGCAAACACCTAGCCTGCAAGGTCTGAGACATTAGGGTTAATGGTTGACAAAATCATAAGGAACAGAAAATAGAGGTTGGTAATGAGAAGATTGGGCAGACCCTAGCAGCATCTGGTGCTTTCAGTCTCCATTGTAGCTCAAGAGACTTGTACTCATTGAAGAAGCAGTAGCTTGAGGAGCTGACCAGAAAGTCCTGGAACTACTTTTCACAAAAAAAGCTGGGATGGGTGAGAACTCCAGTTCAGGGCTATTTCATCCCAACGATCCCATGAATTCTAATCCGAGTTTGCCTGCTTATCAGCGGCCTGTTTTCAGCCAGCAGGTCTCTCCACACCCCGGGCTCTTTTATGTGGTGATGTTCTGGACCACCGCAAAGCTGTCAGGGCACCTCTCCGCTCGTCCCCCGCGGCCCCGCGCTGCCGCTGCAGGACAGGGCGCTGCTTCAGCACCGCGGAGAGCGGCCCCGCCACCGGCCCGGGCACGCCTGCATCCTGCGGGGAAAGGGGCCCGGCTCTTCTTCGGCTCACCTCCATCCCAAACCATCTACCAGGCAGTTTGTTACGGGATAAAAAAGAACAACTTGATTTTTTCAGGCTTATTGTGCTTGGGCTGAAAGGTGTTCCAAGGAAACACTTAAATCTGAATGATGACCAATTCCAAACCAGAATTCTTAATTGTAGTTTAACCTGGCAACAATTTTGGATCTAAAATTATTATATTAAATAAAAGTGTTCCTAGCATTCATTATTTTAGAGGGAAAAAAAAAGAAAGAAAGAAAGGGGAAAAAAAAAAAAGAGAAGGGGGAAAAAAGAAAAAAAAACCCAAACCCCAACAAAACCCAAACCAAACCACAAAGCTCCATATTGCTGAAAGGACATGTCCTAGTATGATTTTGTTCCCATTGTAAATGGCACCAGGTCATTAACCAAGCTAGTTAAGTAACTCACCAATTTTCTAGCCATCCTGCCAACCAGAAAACCAGCCTGTTACTTGGGCAATCAGATAATTGCATTTTACATTTTCGAATAACCCTTAACAATCGGGAACTAATTAATGTCCCTAACACCTCAATGAGCTATGAATGTTTACTTCCAACTTACTGATAGGTAAACTGAGGCAAAGATCTTTGTCCCAGGCTGCAAAACCCATCCAGGGCAAAGGAATAGGTAGAAAAACTTCTGTTTTCCAGCCTTGTATCTGCTACATTCCCTTGGAAACACTTGAAGGATGCTTTTATCCATATGATGAAGCTACCAGCAACCACTGAATCATCAACTAAACCATCAGTCAGCCTAATAATTAGCCAACTAATTAGCAACCACACAAAGCAGATTCATTTACTCAGGGTGCCATCCAGTACTGTACAAGCAGGAAAGTTGGATGGCAGTATCTTAACAAGAAGTGGAATAGCAGAGTTTTTCCCCACGCCAGGCCCTGGCCAGCTTGCCAACAGGGAACAGTGGGCAGCTTTGGGCTCTAGCAATGCAGCAGAGTTTCTTGGTGGCTGATGCACACAGGTCCACATTCCCAGGTCTTGCTGGAGGAGAAGGGGATCCTCTGGCTAGGGATAGGGGGAAAAGAAGCCAGTTTTGAACCTGAGTCACAACATTCTTTCCTGGGGGCCAGGGGCAGCACACACCCATTGCTGCACACAGGGAGTAGGCAAAGTTTCAACCATCCAAGTGGTAAATTTTCAGTGTAGTGCAGTGTTGAGAGCCTGGTAAAAAAGGTATCTGTCTTTATCACACAGGGCTCTGTGTATCAGCCATCTTCCTGTTCAAGTCCTTCCTACTAAATTCATTTTCCCACATGGAAACTACCAGATCCCTACTGAACTGAGAGGGCATATAAGAATATTGAGAGCAGGGAGGGAATCTCCCAGCAGAAAATGTGGCAAAGAGGAAAAGTTGAGCACTTGCATTTGGGGAATACCAATGCCCAAGATTATTCATTCAAGCAGTCTGGAGTCAAAAAGCAGCTGCAGTGAAAACTCTAAAGGCCTATATGAAATAGAAAGGTTTTCTTTGCAGATAAAGTCTGCAGTGTGAAGCACCTAGAGGGATTTTTGTTTTTTGGGGTTTTTTTTTGAGAACACAAGACTGTTATTTTAGTTCTTAGTACAATTACTAACCTCTGAACTTACAGGGAAACAAAATTTGTATCTTCAAGACCACTCTATCCATTAGCCAAGAGACCTCAAATGTCCAGGCAGAAATGTTTGGGTTTAATATGGAGAGAAAAGAAAATAGAAGTTAAATTTATATTTGAAGCCACTTTAGATCCTTAACTCCCATCAAGGAGTGAAGTGAACTCATCATCAAGGAGTGAAAGACTAATTGGTAGCACTAGGAAGGAAGTTGTTAAACCTGAAAAAAAGTGGATGAAAACCAGAATATTGTCATCATCTTCATGTAAACTTCTCCTCAGCATTTGAGGGATTTCAGTATAAATTTCTTCCAATAGAGAAAAAAACCCTTAAATTACATGTACCCCTGAAAGACCAAGGCCACACCAGCAATAAGTCTGCAGGACAGAGCAAGGTGTATGATGTTGTACATTTTCTGCTTCTTCCTCCTGAAAATCAGAGTGAATTTTTCCAAGTGCTTAATGCAAAAGGATTTTTACTGTGCTAATTAAGTGAATCAAATAATTATTTTCCTCCTTTCAAAGTAAGATATTTTATTAAAGCGTTTTGATCAGGCTTGAAGATGCAAGTCCAGGCTCATAAAAGATGATGTAACTGTGCCTAAACCATTTGCAGTGTGTTAGCTGAGCTCTGCAACCCACTTTTAGCTCCTGTGGATTGCAGAGTGCAAACACCATAAAGGTGGGGTAAGCTGCTTCATTTTGCCTCCTAGCTGAGGCAGGCTGCAAGCAGAGCTCCAAGCAGCTCTGTGGGTTTAGCTAATGGGAGATAACTTCTTATATTGTGATGCACTTGCAATAGTGACTCCAAGTATTTGCTTTAGGCTTACCCTCATTCTAATACTATTAAAATGGTGTGGCTCAGCAGTTCCCAAAGGGATTATCATGAGCCTCCGTTTGAGGAGCTCCTCATTTGACCAGCCCCTGAGAATGGGTGTTAGGCTCACCAAGTGCCCAGTGGACTCATCCCCACTCTCCAACTCCTTCAGCCTGTTTTGCAAGAGAGAGTGAAAGAAATCTTGACACAGATTCTTCTCCCATTTTCAGCATGCAGAACTGCCAGGACTCTCTTGGGAAGCCCAACAATCTCCCTGTACCTCCAAGGCCCACAGAGCTGTTTGTCCATAGTGCATAAGGAGCAGGCTAGTGGGGAGGCCAAGAACCATGAAGTAGGCTCCTGCAGCAGAAAAACCTGTGTGAGGATATGTGAAAAATAACCCTGACTTGCTAATCCTAGCTGTGAGCAAACAATTAGCAGGAAGCAGAGGCAAACAGGAAAGCTGATTTAATTATGTGACACTGATACAGCCAGTGAACTGGAGGGAAGGAAAGGGGGGAGGCAAGGGGGGGCACCGGGGATGTGGGGTCAAAACAGTTTGTAAAAATCTGTTTCACAAAAGCTGTTGTTCCCCTCGGGGCAGAGAGAGATTACCGTGGCTCAGTGTCTATCAAACACGGGAAGAGAATAGGGCCAGGGGCAATGAGACAGCTTCCGAGTATGAAGGGCCCTTCTTCTTCTCCGCAGCAACCAGCAGCCTGCCAAAGAATTCCTGTAAGCTCTCGGCGGCTTTGTGTGCCTGCCTGGGCTGTGGGCAGCTCTGCAGCAGGCCTGCCTATTGTCGGCAGGGCTCAAAGGGAGCAGGGGAGAGAAAAGGGGAGCTGGGGGGAGGAAGAGGGTTTAAGGGGGCTTGTTGTTATCAAAGCCACAGAGGTTATTGTGCTGGAGCAGAACCACGCTGCTTCTGAGCCCCTTCAGTGGGGCCGTTAATGGAGGCACTGCAGGGAGACAGAGGGTGGGATTTGCTCCACGTAAACTCGCTGGGGTCTTCCTCTGCAGGCACTCTCCTGGCTCACACCTCTAGCTCAGAGCAGGCGTGTGTGGACAGAGGCAAATGGCCCTGCACTCTCCCTGTCTGTACCCACCAGCATCCAAAGACACCTGCCATGGGAGCTGGGCTCACACACACTCCCAGTGACACACCTGTGACAGGCACACACGGAGCACAACATCCCTGCTCAGCACGGATACCAGCCCCTCAAGGATTCAGAGGTACATGGATGCTTGTCCACATCTGCAAAGGCAACAGTTCATCGCTGAAGGCATCTCCAGCTGGACATACAGATATACCTGATGGCTCATATGCATACCCTCTACTTCTGGGTCCTTAACCCAAACACAGAGTCAGATAAAGCCATGCACAACAATATGAAGGCACGATTTTCCTGGCAGGCACAAACAAGAAAATCTCGGGGTACTGCCTCAGAGATCATAAGCACATGGCAGAGTTAGCACAAGGGATGCTAAACCAGGTTGTTCTAAAAGCTCCATTTGCATCACAGGAAGAGAAGCTGAAGGCCCTCGGGGAGCAAAAACCTCAGGAAGTAGCATGAGAGCAGGGGTCTGTTGTCAGCAGCTTTGCAAACACTGATGCAGTGTGTAACAGAATCTCCCAAAACACTGTGCTCCAAACAGCCTCCAAATACCATGACTGACCAGAGGAAGGGGCTGATCCCGAAACTGGGATGTGCCTCAAGATACCACAGAGTCAGGATGGAAGAGCTGGATCCCTGCTCAAACTCTAGTCTGACTTGGATCAGGACAACTGAGTCAGGCAGTTCCCAAAGCCTGGCACACTAGTGCAGCTGAATCCATGACAGATCCAAACTCCTGCTGAGGAAACCAGGCCATCCAACATGAAATCACAAAGGAAACTTTTAGTGGGAACCACAGCCTGTATCTCCTTATCCCCTTAAACTTTCAGAGGAAAAGTAGCAACCAAAGTCCTTCCAAAGCACAGAGGGAGGTTTCACATGTGTATCAGACCCACAGCCAAAACCTTGATGAAAATGGGAAATCACAGAGGTCTGGCCCTTTTCTTAATCAAAGTTTGGCTGTAAAAGGTTATCGCTCTGAAAAAAAATTCAACAATTCTTTCTGAATCAGGAGAGCTTCTTCATGCTCATGGCAACCAGGCTGGTAGATGCTTTACTCCACAGTAGCCAAATCCGCACCTGATCACAGCTCAGGTCAAAACAGCCTTCACCTCATGAGCATGGATGGTGGAGAGTTGGTGCATTACACAGCAGCCAGACTCTCTCCTACTCCCAGGGTGGCTCCACTCATCAGTCCCAGAGAGATGATTTATCCCAGTGCCGATTCACCACTTCGGTGCTAATCATTCCAGTCCAGGCTCAGAGAAACACTCATTGGTGAGAGACCCCTGCACACAAACACACACATGCATGTGTGGAGTGAGCATAATTCAGTGGCACCCAGAACCTTCTTCTTCCCTTCTCCTCCCACTTCCACCCCATCGCCCAGCAGATGCTGCTGAGACAGCCCAGAGAGGCAGGAGGGAAGCTGGGAAGAGGGTTGAAGAGGTACCCCAAGAGGGAGAGCAGCAGCCTCCGACAACCATGGTAGGAAAAGTAGGGGGGCTGAGACTGTGGGGGAGGGGACGGAGGCAAGGCAGGGAGGGCTTCTCATTGTGAGGGAAATTTTATTTTTAACAGATGCTAAGGCAGATGGCACAGAATTAACAGAAAATGGGAGAGGAAAAAAGAGGAAGAACATTACTGGCTCCAGAGAGAGTGGACATTAAAAAAATAAAGAATAAGGGAATGAAAACAAGTTTAAGTACTCTCTCCAGAGGAGGGGGGGAGGGAAAGCGCAAGGCAGAGCAGGGACGAAGCAGCGTGATAATAACCAAAGGCGTGAAATTGCAAAAGTAAAATTTGTGGCACTCGGGAGGGGCTGATAAGGCCCCAGCTTCATTGCAAAACTCACTCAGAAATTACTGATGTGATGTTTTAGCCTTTATCATTAATAATAATCGAGAGTGGGGAGTGGGGTGGGGGTGACTGAAACAAAGAGGGAGAGAGATTGCGTGAGCATCTGAAACCNAAGCAATACTAGCCAAGGAAAAAAAAAAAAAAAGGAGGAGGAAAAAGCTGGAGGAGGAAGGTTAAAGGACATGAGGAGAACAAAGGGGGAAGGCAGACAAACAGAAGTTGGGGAAGAAAACACCAAAAAGTGAGAGGGGGAAAAAAGCAGTCAGGGGGCGAGAAGAGGGTGAATGAATGGAGAAGTGACAGCAGAGATGAAATAGTGGGAGAAGACAGACTGTAGGACAGGGATTAAGAGAGGGGGAGACAAAGAGATACGGCCCTGCCACTCTCCTCCCAAATTAATCGAGGATACATCAACCCAAGCCACTAAAACAGAGCTATTATGAATGGGTTAGTCACAGGTGGAGTTAAAGGCCTACAGAGGGATATTAGCCAAAATTGAGTGGCTTTTAATTTCTTTCTAACGAGAGATTGTGGCTGGGGAGCCAGACACTGCCTCGGCTTAGCTAGGCCTGAAGGCAGCTAAACACAGGAGCCGGCAGCTTCCCACAGCCACGCTAAACCACAGGCGAGCTGACCTGTGCCGTGCACGCAGCGAGCTGGAAAAGGCGCTCAGGAGCTGCCCTGCCCGCCCGGCACAGCCACCGCCCCGGCGTGGGACAGCCGCAGCAGGGCGGGCACGGACCCTCCGCAGCGCTCTGCCTCCTCCGGGCTCTGCTGGCAGACACAGGGCAGCGCCAGCGCCGCACAGCCCAACAGCGAGCTCAGGTGATTCACCCTGCCCGTCACGGCTTGCCTTTTCACGGGAAGATCCCCCGGCACTGCAGCCTCCTCATTGCCCTCCTGGAGAGACCAGGGAGCTTCGACACAAGACCAGGACATCTGGGTTCTATTTCTGGCTCTGCTGCTGGCAATTCACCACATTTCTCCATTTTCCCATCTGCTATCTGGGAATAATGCAGTATTGTTAAAACTAAGCACTTAAAAATGATGAATCAGACCATCCCCTCACTCCAAAACCGTAAGGTTGGTTTAAATAAAATCATGACATCTTCCAGAAGGATAGGGCTTTGTACAGAAGGACTCACACACCTTCAGAGAACTCACTGTATTGCACTCTAGTTTCATAAAATATTTAGAGAGAGTTTAATTTTTTTCCCCTGAGCTTAAAGCTCACAGTTCATCAGGACACATGATGTTGGGGGGGGAAAAAAAAAATCTTCGGAACTGGTGATACAATGTAACATAATTTTTCACCCTATAGCTGAGTGCGGATTTTCCATGAAAAGCCCTTACTTCTCAAAGTCTAAGTTCATTAAAACCAAAGAGAGTCAATGTCTAACAACTCTTTCTCTGTGAAGCAGTTTCAGGGGAAATCACACCAAAAAAAAAAAAAAAAAAAAAAAAAAAAAAAAAAAGCTGTGGAATGTGGAATCATGGCAACTCTTAACATTTTCTAAACAAAAACATTTGTTTTATGATTGAAAATTACTTTCATTTTTAAGTTCTAGACCATTTAGGCTTAAAAGGGACTTTCAAATGGTAAAAAGTTGCACTGGGAACAAAATATTTCATTTCATCCAATACAAAATTTTGGGACTAGCGTATAGGAAAAGGGAGATAGGATCAGGATGACAATCAAATTATTCCTTTGTGAAAGCATTACAATTTTTTAGTTCTTGTCCCATTTTGGAGCAGAAGTAACTGCAGTTTACAAAGTCTCATAGAAAAAAATATTTCCTGCCTAGATCCAATTTCCATCTATAGAAAGAGTTTTTAAGGACTGCAGATAGTATATGCTAAGTATTCTTCATAAATGTATTTATTTCATCCATTGCTGATATGTCCCAGCCTACACAATCCACATACACACACCTTCATCTCAGTGCTGTTCAAATACTCACCCATCTTGCCCTGTTTTCAATCTGAACCCAGGCTTGCTTGTGATGGTTGCAGAATTTACTCAGAAGTGGATGTGCTTTCAGGTGAGAGACACAAAGCAGATGAGCTGGAAAGTGTGTGTGACCTCTAAGCCAACAAAAACACTTCTGCAGAATATACATGAAGGCATTCCCACAAATCAGGGTGAACTCACATGACACTGGCTTAGGAGCACAGTGGTACCTGCCGTGATACAGGGGGTGCTGTTCATGGAACAGGTATCACATGTGTGCTAAGTCACAAAACTCCAGAGAAGCTGCTCTTAGTGCATGGACCAGCACATGAAACATGATTAAAATAGCCATGTCTAATGAGCAGAAGTCACATCTGAAATCACCTGCTAATTCATCTGAGAATAATTCATAAACTTAAGAGAAAAACAATCTCAGCAGTGAGGTAAATCTGTATCACTCCTCTGGATCTTACCGACACTTGGACGAAGCAATGTTACCCTTCTAATTAACGAGCCTGCAAAGAGAAGGGACAACATTCACATGAGGATGTCACTCTCTGCTGGGGCAAAGGACCCAGAGGCAGGGTTGCTGTGTTCTGTGCTCAGCTCATCTTCAGCACCTTGTGTCCAGCTCCACCAGAAAACAGGAGTAGCAGCCAGGTGCCTCTGGTTTGGGCTTTCATTCATTTGAAACTTTGCAGGCTGTTTTTCTTTCAAAGACACAAGAGAAAGATCCTGCACATTCTTCTTTTACTCAGTGAGTTCAGCTGGGAGAAGTCAGCAGTGCTGGAGTCTGGCTTGTCCATCTTCTGAGCCTCCTTCACACCTCCAGCTGGAGGATCTCTTACCTGCCAGTTGGGGAAACAGTCCTGTGGCACAAAGTTCAGCCTTCTAGGATAATTTACTTTCTCACTGAAACTTAGGGACCTCAAGAAATATCTTTATGGTGGATAAAAAAATATATCCTAGAGTGAGAATGTTCCAGGGGACAAAGAAAAGCAGACACAAGTGATCAGACCACGTGGAAAGTGCACGTGAAACAGAGAGGAGGGGGACAGGGCTGCAGAAGTCAGGTGTCAATAATGACAGTGTACATTCTCATTCAGAGACCTCCCGCTTCCACGTGAAAGTTTTCCAGCTTGCTCACTCACGCAGGAGCACTGGCTGAGTTCAGTGTTTCCTGTTGATAATTTTTCTGCCTTGTCTGTCGGCACGGAGCTAAGACCATCCCCGCTGTCGCGAAAGCCTTTTTCAATAGGCACCGTCCCCCCTGGGCTGCCAGCTGCGGCTGCTCCCTGGAGAGCTACACCCCTCTCAGAGTCTATTAAAGCTCAATTACCCAGGGCTGACTGGCCTCGTTGTCTGGCAAAGGGAGGTAGGATGTTCCTCTCCCTCCCAGGGTCGGGGCTGCTTTACTATGGCCCAGCCAGATCACATCTATGTATCAATTTAATAAGATCAAATCAAGTACAAGATGTGAGGGGAGGAAGGCAGTGAAAGGAAAAGCTGGAAGAAGGCAGCTCAGAAAGCCACCAGCGCCTGTCTAGGCAAGACTGGCCAGCCCAGCGATGACAAAGGGCACATTGCTGATTTACACGGCAGGCATAATGGAGCATCTTGATTTACATCAGCATGGACCTCCTGGCCTCACATACCGTCCACCAGCATCTTCCTGTGCCAACCTAGCACAGCATCTGAGTTGCTGGTGCTTTCTCAGGGACCAGGACCACTCTCTCCTATGTCCACTTCCATTCTGTTGCCATGCTGTTCCCAAGGAGGTTTTGCATCTTCAGCAGTCAGGTCCTGGCCTTCCCTATGTGCTGAAAAAGAGCTGTCATCAACGCCAGCACAGAAGTTTCTATAAGAGATAAATGGCTTCCCTCCCACCTACACCCTCCCTCTTTGGATGTGTCTTTTGGGGTCTGGGTCCATAGACAGAATTATACAAATAGATCAGTCACACAGATAGCACTCGTGTTTCATTTATTACTCAGAATCCTTATGGGCAAAGAAAATAAGAGAAGCTGAAAAAATGTAAACCCATTTATTTTCTTCCTTGTTCCTTAAGGACCCATGTTTTCCAAAGCTGCTTCATCAGCAGAGAATGTGGGGGTGAGGGAAAGGAGGACACAGTGATACCCAGAAGATCTAACTTTGGGTTAACATGTCTCCACCATGGTCCACAGGACTCTGAATGTCACACAAAGATCAAGAGGTAAAAGTCTCAGGTGCTTCTGGAAAGAATCCTTTATCCTCATCACACAGGCAAGGAAACTGAGGCAAGGGAGAAGCCTGGCAGCCCTTTACAAAACCTCTCAGAGATGTGCCTGAGAAGTGGAGACAGGTGAAGTGGAGTCCCCTAAGCACCAGGCTGCCTGTCTTCCTTGGTACACTGTGACACCTGCCACCAACTGAGGAACGGGGGAACAGGAGAGAGGAAACTCATCAAATGCAAACTATTCACAAGTGTCACAAACATTCAGTCCAGAAGGCTCTGCACATTATCCTGTCTCCAAACTGTAAATCACCCTGAGAGCTCTGATAGAAGGCATATACCAAGCACATTGAGTCACATGGCAAGAGCAGGCCCTGCTAAAACCTCCCCTATTCCCTGTTTCTGGTAGAAGTCAGAATATGTGGGAATGCACTTCAGAGCTTCTTGTGAAAGCTCATTTCTAATGCTGAGCAGGGAGAGCACGATGTAGCAGTGCATGGAAACACGGATGGCCCAGCCTCTCCAGCCCAGAGATGCACAGAAGAGCAGAGCTGGTGCACTCCTTGTGCATTCAGAGCACCAGAGCTCTCTTGGGTGCAAAGTGGAGCTGACAAGGAAATGCCTGAACCCCAAAGCTTTTTCTCTTGCCTTGAGTTAACAGAGTAAATCCTGCAGCATGGAGCAGCGTCAGCACCTGGCCAGTTTCACGGGGCAGGAAGGAAGCATGTACCCTGCTGCCAGCTCTGCCAAGCCTCCAGCTTTCTACCTTTTGGCAGAACTCTAGAACATCCCTCATTCTTGTGCAGGTCTTTCCTCACTGGGCCCCTACAAAAAAAAACCCTACTCATTTTCTGACCTAGAGCAGTGAGGCCATCAAATGTTTCACTTCAGAGGAGAGATGCAGAGAGAGGAGAGATGTGGGTGGGCATTTGATCTGGTAAAGAAAGCATGGGCTGGGTGAATGTCATTGTCCATGAATGGAATGGAACAGATAGGAAAAGCAGCAGATATTCCCATGCAAGCTGAGCATTAGTGATGATGGTGGCATCTATCAATCAGACACTGATTCCACTGGGATTGTGCCTCCATGCTGCATTTTTCAGGAGGGCCTGATACATATCCAGTTTCCTTCAAGGTAGCAGCTTGAGGAGGTTCTGGCTGCATGACCAGATCCGAGGAAGAAAAGAGTTAATGTGTGCCCTGTAGTTTGCACAGGCAGTCGTGATCAGAGGTGCTGGCAATTTGCATTCCTTGGCAGCACTGCCACACTGGGCACCACAACACCCTGTCTGCCAGGCATAGGCACACACAGACATGAGATCCACCTGAGACTGCTTTCATAGTCCCTTTAGACCTGGGAAAAGGCTGGGTTGCTGTCTGCAGATGCCCGCTTTCCTAGCTTTATTCTGGACCTTTTGATATTTGCTGCTTTTCTTCAAACTTCAGCATCTGGAGCCATAACATTTTAGGGGATATGAATTTGAAGAGGAAGGTGTGGGGTGGCAGAAGTTTAGCTTTTTTTAGTGGAAGAAAACTTAACAGATTCAACAACCCCAAAAGGCAAAAAAAAAAGCAAAACATAACACCCAAGCCAATGGGGTTTTATTAAGTAATTTACTGGCTTTGGCTCCAGGATGAACTAAACCTCCCATCAAAAAATCAACCCAAACTTTCCACCTGCACAAAGAGCATGAAAAGTCCCATCTGTGCCAAGGCAAGGGACTGTGGAAATATCTTGTCCCCTTCCCATTCAGAACAAGACCAAAGCAAATCAAGCCCAAAGTGAGCAGACCAAGCTCAGGCTCAGATGCATCAGTTAAGAGGAATTGTACCAGTCTGGTGATTCAGAGAAAGATAAACCTTCACTTAAGAGGATTTCTGGCTTTATGCTGCCTATGGTTTGAAACCTTTAGAGCCTCAGAGGTGAAGATGTTCTTGCTGGTAAAAGATAAGAGATAAAGCCAAAGAGGAACAGGTCCAGCCTGCCACACACTGATGAGGGGGACTTCCAAGGAGGCAACATGCAACAAGAGAGCTGCCCAGCTTCATCAGTCACATACTCACTGCATTGAAACCCTGCTGAAGCATGCCTTGACCTGCAGTGGACTTGAGCAATGGCTGGGAAACTCCAGCAGAACACCAGTGCAAGAACACTCTGCCCCACAGTGTAAGAGGCAGTGAAAGGCAGGTGAAGGGAGGTGAGGTGGCTTAGGCCACCCAACAGGCTGGTGGAAAAGAAGGATTGAATATTCCCCCATGTTCTGCCCATGCCCATTGCTTCAGCAGCCTCCTACTGAGGAAGCAGGATCAGAGCAGGATCGGATGCCACAAAGCACCTTATCCCTGGCATTGACACCTGATGCAGCCAACATGGGCACCAAACTGATACTCAACTAAAACCGTGGCACACTGCACTGCCCAGGCAGCCCTGGGTGCCACAGTCCTAGATGGAGACTTAAGACAGCCTCTTTCCTAGAGTACCAAGCAAAATTACCCTCCCTGCCCCCAGCCCCAGACATCACTCCCTGGAGCTTTACACCAGGACCACAGGCACATGAGGGAGGGATGGGGACACAGACAGATGATCTCCCACCAGAAACTGCGTGGGGAGGATTAAAAAAAAAAGAAAAGAAAAAATATGGAAGAGAGGCTGTGAGCAGAGACAGAGAAAGAAAAAAAGAAAAAAAGGAGTGGGAAGGGAGAAAGTGAGAAAAAGAGAGAGAGTGAGAAAAATGACAGGAGCTGAATTTTCGGCGCCCTCACTTTAAATCAAGATAAAAGACTGAAATGGAAAATAACAGTCCAGAGAAACCCCTGGACGGCTTTGGGCGTTAATGGAAACACATGGCTGAAGGCTGTAGTGTTGTCAGCTTCCCCGTGCTCTGACATTCCTTTCTGATAATCCGGCCTGCCATAAAATTAGAATAGCAAATACCTCCTGACAAAGATGCATGTTTCCCTCTATTGTGCCATCATAAAAAAAACTCCGCTGGTGACTCGAGGAGCCGCAAACTTCAATTTAAATTTACAGTGCGGCGGAAGGAAAGTGATATGCACTCAAAAATTTTAATAACCTATTAAGTTACGACTTCAATTTCATTTTATGAATATTTTCCTTGGGGAGCAGTGCTATCACAGAGAAAGATAGAAATTTAAAAAAGATAAATAGTGCCATTAATCTCCAACATTTCTCTTCCATTATCCTTGAAAATTAGGAGTTATTTTTGTTCAGATCTTCATGTAATTAGCTCCCTACACTTGATTCACTAGCCAGAAAATGACCATGTTCAGAAAATTAAAAATTTGTCATTAAGTGGAATTTAACATAATATCATTTATCTTTATCTATTCCCCAGCTGACAGCAGGAGCCTTGGAAGTGATACAGGCTTCTGTGTCAGAGAGTAGAGGCAAGTCCTCGACATGAGAGGGAGAGTGCAGGAGTGTGGGGGGAGGCTATAAGGATGTGGGAGAGGGGGAGCATGTGAGACAAAAAGGAAGCAGGAGCTGGAGTCACAGGAAGAGGGGGAGAAAAGCAGGAGTGGGGCATGGGAGGAGAGGGAAAATGCAGCAAGTGGGCAGAGGAGCAGGGCAGACAGCCAGGCAGGGCGAAGGGTGGAGGAAGGAGCAGGAGGGGTGAGGAAGAAGAGGGCAGTGAAGGCAAGGTAGAGCTGTCTGCTGAGCTCAGTGGTGGAGCTCAGGAAGTGCCACCATGAAGCCATCTGGGTGTCACTGTGAAAGCAGAATCGGTGGCCTGGTGAAATCCTGACCTGGCAGGACCCCTGAGCATGTGCACTGGATGAATACCAAGGCACTGGCTCCTGCTGATGGCTTTCTCTAGATCTTCCCCTGTCCGGCTCACCAGTCCTCCATGAAACAACCCAGAAGAATTCCTCATCAAGGTCAGAGGAAGGCTTTTGCTGCCTGTTAAAGACCTAGAGCCTGTATTGGCAACAAGATCCAAATGAACATTGGCTGTTAGCAGACCTCATCCTCTTCAAGTGCTTCAGAGTGATCCACTGAGTACTCTCCACCACATCATTATCTCCTTGTACAGAAGGCAAACCAAGGCACAGAACAGGTTTCTGACTTGCCCAAGGTGGTAAGACTGGAAGCAAAGCTGGGATCAGACCCCAGCCCACACTGTCAGACCCTTAGATACCTTCTGCTCCAACTCTTACTTTCCACTCCATTCCCTCAACTGTGTGCACACCAGAAGTGCAACAAGAGCACATCTCCAGCATGGGCAGAACTACAAGAAGCCTCTTCAGCTTCTGAATCCCTCTCATTGACTGAAAAACATTAGCCTCCTAACCGTCTCATTTAATCTGTCTCTCCTACTCTCAGTGGCAAGATCTGATAAAATATCTCTCTGAAGAAAATGAAAGAGAATAGGTGGAAGGAAGGAGAAGAACACCATAAAGCAAACACTATGGGCAGGAGCTATTTTAAATAACTGGCTAGCTAAAAAAGCCAAGGACATTAGCTACTCAGCAGTTCCATCACTAGAGCTTGTGCTATTTTAAGCAAATCTCTTTGCCTCTCTATTCTGGGTTAAAGTTTGGGGTTTTTTCCACTCCTCCCAGAGAAGTTTTGGGGAGTTTTATTTAGCTGGGTTCAATTGTCCTATATCTTAATTTTCAAATTTTGCGCATAATTTTGTTCTTATTTTGTCCTAAAAGTACAATGAAGTGTGTTGGGGAAAAGCCATAAAGATTTGCATTTCATCAAAAACAAGCTTAATGATCTTGTGCTCTACCAGGTACCCTTCTGTGCTAAACATAACACAGAATTTTGCACAAGTGTCTACTGGACAGTGTGCAGCACGTCATAGATCTGTACAAGAGGACATAAAACAGCACAGGAACAGTCTCGTTCAGACACTTATCACCATGCTCCATGGTTGTGATTTTTTAATGCAACCGAGGGAGTTATATAGAAAAAAATCTCCTTACAGGTTCCTGCAAGCCACAGTTGGCAGCTACAAAGTACCGGCCCATGTGCATCAACCTATTCCTTTCTGCATATAAAAGGACAAGACAGGTCAGGATGATTATGCTCATCCTGTAGCAGGACACAGAGGCACTGGAAGTACCTTGGGTGCTACAGCAAGCCAACAGCAGATCCAGGCATGGGCCCCAACCATCCTGCCTTGTTTCTACATGCAGCCACACACTGAGAGCTCTGCAGTTCCCCACCACCAGCTGGGGGATACAATACTGCTTTATAACTCAGGCAACTTCTGTATTGTGGTGCACGTGTAGCTGGAGTCAACGGCAGGGCTGAATAAGCCTAGGTCTGTGTACTGGTTTTCTCCAGGTACTGGGTATGGCTCTAGATGAGATCAGATCTTAGCTAAAGGAAAATAGCAGCTTCTGTAGCACTTGCCCCAGTGGGGTGGAGTGCTGTCTCTAGGGGTCTGTTCTGGGACCCGTTTACTCATCTTAAGTGTGCTGCAGCCATGTCTCTGGTCTCAGCACTGACTGGAAGTACCCAACACTCATCACCTCCCACATCAACATTGCTGCAGAGCAAACTCCCTCCAACCAGTGATCTGAAATGTCAAGAATCACCTCATTCCTTCAGCAGGCCATCTCCAGACAGTTATCTGGAACAGTCACAAAGCTGGAGGGCCCAGGGTGAAAAGTAAGGTTGAGTACATTGGCATAGGAGGGAAATGTTCTTTATGGAGCACCTCCCCATGGCAACACCAATCTGACCCACAGAAAGACCCACGAAGCATTTCCTTCTGTCTGTGTTGGGACAGGTTTCTGACTGATGCAGAAATTAGCAATGTGATTTCCTCTTTGCCGTGGTGCCCAAACCATTTTGTTATGCATCCCAGAGCATGTTCTTTCCATGCTGGATCTCAAACAGCCCTTCCCCTCAGGTCTCCTCCCTCCCACTCTCCCACTCAGACTCATGCTCCTCCTCTCCATCCCTTCACACTCTCTTCCTTTTGCAGTTTCCCTTCATGTTCTGTCTTTGCTGTGTTTCTGCCCTCTTTTCTCCACTACTAGAGCTGTTTGATTCATGGTGCTCTCGAAGCAGAGGAGAAGGCCCCTTCTTCTCTTATCCATTTATGATATGATTTACCAAAGCACCTTCAATTTGTTTCCTCATTCCTTGACTTAGTAGCTATCCTTGGTGCTCCCCTTAAAATCAGTTCTCTTCTTCCCCTCCACTGTCTTCCTCTATCCACTTCAACCCTTTTTCATACCCTTACAGGCTAAGCCAGACTGTTCTCTTCCTCTCTCCACACATAGACCCTGGCCCATCCCCTCCTTCTTCTCCCATTCCTTTCTCATGCTCCCCCTCCTCACCAGAGCTTCAGCACTGCAGCCTTAAAGCAGGATAAATGGATATGGATATCGTACAATAAAACCTTCAGAATGGAGAGTTTTGTGCAAGTGAACAGCAGCCAAGCCTGAGAGACTGAAAATTGGATAAAGGGATTAAAACAGTAGCACATTAACAGGAGATTTAGAGTGTAATAAACTCATTTCATAATAATATGTGCGTTGGGGCTGGTAATAAATCATCGTGGGATCCCTGCCTTCCGCAGTGCCGGAACGAGGCAGTGACCCGAAAGCGGGGTAGGATTTCAGTGAGATGTGGATTAATTTCACAGGGTTCTTGGCCAGGAATAGAGCGGCTGTGCCATTCCCGTACAGCTGCTGCTGTTACTGCTGGCTTTTTGAAAAAAAAATCCACAAAAAGCAAACAAATGAAACCAAACAAGAGGACCTGCCAACGCCGCCTGGCACACATTTGTGGAGAAGGGTACTCAAGTGGCTTTCACCAGCACCACCCCGGAGGCCAAACATTTGACCAAAACACTTCTCAGTCACCTCCCTGGACAATGTCCTGCACCCGTTCTACACAGACCTGTGGGGTGAAGATGATAAAACAGCAACAGGAAAGAAGCCAGCTAGACAGAAATGCTAGGATAATTCACCACATTAATGGCCCGAATAACCTTGCCCAAGGCACTGAACTCAAAATAATCTAAAGGCCACATGCAGTAGATATTCAAGCCTGGTGGGCAGCCCAACATGCAACCTCAGGACAGGTAGGGATGGGGAATGGCTGGGACTCCAACTCACCTCTGCTGCACAAAGCTCATGAAAAGTTACAAAAGCAGTGAAGCCTCAGACCAAGAAAGGGAGGAGAGCAGCATGCTGAAATGTTCCCAGAGAAAGAATACAGGTGGATCCAAGCCGTATTGCAATTAGGTGAGGCAAGGACTTTGCAGCAAGAGGTAAAAAGGGAATAAAGAACAGGAAAATGCATTACAAGCAGCCTGAAACAAAGGACTTGAGGTGGCCTTGGGGAGCTGGGGACAGTTTGATGGTATCTTAAGAGCAGCCGGGGAGCAAAAAAACCCCCCCCAAAAGAGAGGTATGGAGAAGCTCACAACAGTCAAGGCACTGGTCCCAGTGACATGGGATCTGGGCTCTGCTTCTTGCCACTGCAAGCCATGGAGATTGCCTAGGACAGTCAGTGCTCAGGAAAAGTCCTTGCTTTACCATAAGCAATAGGAGTGTGGCCCAGTGTGTTTGAGAAAAATATGTGTTGGTTGACATCTAGCACCATGTTAATACACGTTAATACAATTGGACATGAAAACAATAATCTGTATTGAATAAAAGATAGGCCAATCTCTGAGGAAATTCTCAAAACATAAGCCAAGACCAGACCAGCATGAAGAAGAGGAGGGTAAATTTAGGTGAGGGATATGGAACACTGTGGAGACTGAGGAGGAAGTGAATCAGCAGCAGTGCAAAATTCAAATCTCAAAAGCAGACCTGAGAACTTGAAGACCTGCAGATTCACAGAGATTTGTCTTTGCTGATATTGCTAGGGTGAGAACCACAGTGCTTATTTAGTCAAGGCCCAAGTCCCAGCTCTGGACTTTAGTGAAAATATTAACCTCTATGCTGTACTATCCAAAGGCAGTGGAAACAAAAAGTCATCAGTTGGCAAATCAGCCACCTGCCTGCATCAGTAGATGGAGGATGTTCAAACCAAATAAGCCATATAACTGTTCCTCAAACAGAAGCTTCAGCCTTGCAAGAGGCCTGGATCTGAGGAAGAATGCTGCCTTCATATACAAGTTTTCTTTACCACGTGTACAGTGGCTGCTGACAAGCCACCTACAATGCACAAATCCCTCCAGAAAGCTTGTTTTCTTGTCAAAGGGAGTTTTGCAGAATCATGCATGTATGTACAGAAGACACAGCAAATACCTACAGCTTTTACAGGACCAGATTGGAAAGCAGGCTAAAGTGGCATGTTTGGGTTTTAAGAGGTATTTGACATCACATTGAAGGGTGGATTAAGGGAAAATTCAAAACAAGGAGAAAGGCAAGAGTTCAGTAAACCAAGAAATGAGATTCAATAAGACAGAAGGGCTGAATGTCTCAAATCTCCTTGAGATTCATTCAGTCATGGTCAAGGAAGGGTCCCCAGCACTGCTTGGAAAGCCATGTCCACAGGTCTACAGGAAGAAAGCATTCATCAGGTCCCACAGACTGTTGCCTGAACTCCCCAACTACTTCTCAGGAAAATAAACTACCAGGTTTACAAAATGTTGCAAGGTTTGGATAAAAGCAAAACATTTCATAGTTTTTTCAGTGGAGAGTACCATAGGTAGCCAGTGCTAGGTCAAAGGCCCAGCTCTCACCTCACACCTAGGGAGGTCACCAGCCTGACTTCTGGACAAGGGTCCTGCCCAAGGCAAATAGTCCAGCCTCATCTTGGGCCAACTACAAGTCACTGGCACAGACTGGAACAGGTCTAACAGAAGTGATCTGTACCTCTGCACAGGCTGAAATGTCTACTTGGGATGGAGAACGTACATAGCCTTGTTCATCCTCTGAATCACTCCATGCAAGACTTGAGTTTGACTTTGCCCTTGGCCTCTAAGTGCCCAGGGCATAGATTTATTAACCATATTATCAGGTCACGTTCTTTCCTGCTAGTTTAGATCAGGCAGCTTAACTTCCACTCAGGAAATTCTCATGATATGGTTGCAGACTCCCCTGTGCTCCCACCAAACATTTCTACGTCAATTAAACTACTTGAGTTTCAAGGAAGAAGATTCACAAAATGTATTCGTGCCAGTTCAGTCCTCCCAGTCCCCTGCTTTATACTGTGCTTGGAGATCTAAGGGGAGCTACATGTCAAATACCCCATTTCAGTCCTGAACTGCTGTTCTGCACAGCAGAACAGAGGTTCTCTGAGCTCAGAGGTTCAGCCAACACCCCAGTCAGTCTGAGGCCTCAAGGCCTACAGCTGAGGTCTTGGTTGCCTTTACTTCTCCTACTCTGAGCAGCTCCACCATATGGCAGAGTTGACTTCTTACACTTCAGCATTAGATGTGACAAACAACAGAACACCACTCAAAGGTAAAATGTGCACTAAGCAAAAGGTTGAGTATTTTTTTCCTCAAAAGAAAAAGAACTGATTTAAAACCACCTTTTGTAAAAATATATTTCAGAGATCACTTCTAGTCTGTAAAGGCTATTTATGGCTAATAAACTGAGGAACAAGTACACCTATGTTTTAAAAATGCATTGGTTAAAACCATATAGCAAGTCCCTTGAAATAAAAAGCAACACATTTGAAGAAAAGTCTTAAGAAACCAGAAATTTTACTCAAAATGTATTTTATCTTTTTATAAATACTGGAAAATGTGGTCAAAACCCCCAAGCAGTTCAGCTTGACTGTCAGCCTATAGTAGTGGGAAAAATGGAAAGCAGAAAGGAAAATTTCACTTTGCTGTTTCTTTTCCTCTGGTATTAAGGGATGATCCCAGCTCAGCAACACTGCACAGTAAAATGATGGGAGTCCCAAGACTCCACCCAGTGAGGTCAAACAATGCACACAAAGCTATCCATGGTACATCAGCATCACAGACAGTGAGGTGACAGCTCTCGAGAAGAGAGCTCAGGGCCTTTCCAACATGCCACAACAACGTGTGGCCCCCATGGCATTTGAGCCAGCTGCGAGGGTGTCACAGCAGCAGCACTCACCTAAGCTTAGCACTCACCTAAGCTGGCTTTCCCTCATTACCATAGCTCTTGCCACACCGCTCAAGTGTAAATTCACTCAGTAAATCACCGGCTTCACCCTTGCAAGACAGTACTCAAGAAACACTAATGAAGAGGGAAAATTGGATTTGCATCGAAGTCAGCCTCAAACTTCATCTGTCAGTCACTGCCAATCAAGGCCTGTAAGCCACAGCCAGACTTCCCTGGTAGTAAACTGGCCATGGAAAGTTGGGAAGCCAAGGCACAGAAGTGAATATACTTAGCAAAGGGCCTTCATATTCCTTCACCCCGCAAGGACCAACAAGACCTAGTCCTGTGTAATAAAATCTGGTGGACAGTGAACCACAGCAGTAAGTTACTCTGAGTAGTGAACTAGAGAGCCAAGGGGCTGTAAAGTGCCTTGATTTCTCTCCTGCTGAATTCAAAGGAGGTATATCTTCCCACTACCCCTGCTAGGTGATATTTAAGAATAAGAAAATTCCATAAACCCTCCAATCAATTTGACATACCATTTCAGCTGGAAAATACAGGTGGCTCTGAAATAGCTCTGAAAATGCTGAAGGACCCAAGTTCAATGTCCTCCAAACACTACATCACAGCTATCAGTCAAAACTATTTCTTTTGTGTAAAAAAGAACCAATGCTAGCAAAAGGGCTGAACATGGCTAAAACAAAATATGTCTTTTTTTACTTAACTATAAAGACTTGGGTTGTCCCAAAATGATATTTGCATGAGAAAGGAAAATAATGAGAGAACTAATAATATAAGAAAATTTTTTAAGTTTTTACCCTCATTTAATAAAAAACATTTTAAAAAGCGGAAGAGCAAAGAAAAGCGTAAGGCGTTTTTCTACATGAAAGATTTTGTCTGTTTCACAACATCCCCCTTCTTTACTAAGACGAAAAATGAAATTAAAGCTATCTGATTCATTTCCCCACAACTGGTGCACAGTTACACTGACCTGCAGTAGCTTTAGGTTTGCCCTGCTGAAAAGGGCCACCACCTTCCAAGACACACTGCAGGTATATGGCTGGTGAGTTAAGGCATGCCATTGATTTTTTATTTGTCACAAAATATCATTGCAATGCAGTTGCATGCTATTGTGCTGGCCAGAAATCACCTTCAAGACAGTTTAGTGGTATGACATGGTATGTTGTCAACAGTAAATCTGGGCTGGAAGGTAATAACCCATTCTGATGCTGATCATTGAAGACACCAGAAACAATTAAATGCCTACTGTTAATCATGCTACCTGGCTTACAGGCAAACCACCTTGTTCTGTAACCTTCTATGATTTTATTAGCTCAAGAGGCTCATATTAGGTTGCTTTTTAGACAGGAGACCTGCAAAGACCGTGCAATGTTGGCAGAAATGGCATAGCTGAAGTGCTGACTCTATTCACAACAGATTGACCCTGGGCAGTTCTAGTGAGTGCTTATCAGGTGAGCCCTAAGCTCAAATATGATTTTTACAGTCACAACATTTCCTGCTGGAAAGACAAGCCACATTTGCCAGCATTTCCTGCACAGACGGTTCCTGCACATAGAGTTCTTCCCTATGTTGGACAGCAGAAGTGTCTTCTTCAATTCCACTGCAAAGGAGTTATTTAACATTTCCTTGAGTGTAAATAAATGTGAACATAAACAAGTTGCCTCACTTTGGCAAAATAATCGATGGGACAAATATGAGAACAAGAACAGTAAGTGAGGCAGAAATTCTGCAGAAAAAGTTGAACCAGAGTCATTAGTGTAAAGTAAACCAAATTCACTCATGGACACTTCAAAGAGAAGCACAGATGATCAGGTATGTTAGACCTCTCTGCGCTGGTGGGGTTTCAGCTGGAACATTAAATCTAGGCCTGGATCCCAGATTCAAGGTGGCAAATAAGAGCCCTTTGTGAAGAGAAGCATGACTGGTTCCAGACCTAGAAAGCATGACCTCTAAAAGTGAAAAAAAAATGGAGATGTCTAATCCACAGATGTGAAGGCTTAGGAGAAACATCTTCCGAGTAGGTAAAATACTGAACAAAAAGGAAGGTAATTAGCCCTTCTCCATGCCAACATGGAAAAGACAACAAAACTTAAACTGCAGCAAGACCCAGATTAGTCATGAGGACCAAGTGTCTAGTGCTGTGAACTAGTGCTACAGCTAGTGAAGTACTGAAACAGATTGCTGAAGGGAAGCTGTGATATCTCATCACTGAAAGCTTTAAAAGACAGAAAATTAGCTAGAAAGTTATAAAATACTCATCTGAGGTAGAATGGGTCTTGCCCTAGAGTAGGGAGATGGATTGGATCATCTCATGATGCTAATTCCAGGCTTAATTTTTCTGATAATCATACTTAAATTAAAGAAATTAATTCACAGTGAAGCTGATTGATATGTCCAATGCCATATATTAGACCAGTAGCTAGAGAGTATTAAGATCACCAGTAACTGGTATATGCACATTCGTGACATTTGCTTCAATACTAGCTGCAAAAAAAATTTAGAAGCAAATGGGAAGAAGGATAATTTACTGTGATTTCCTTTCCTCAGTGTCCAAAACCATTTCCAAAATAGCCTAACCGAAAGGCTGTAATATGTATATCTTTATTTGAGTAAGTAGGAAAATTTCTCAATTAAAATTGAAATATTTTTTCTTCTTAAAGTTTGAAGGTGGGCTAATGTTAAGCATTAAAATTACCATACTTTTCATTAAGGAATACAGGCATTTTGTTAAAAAATAAGATAAGTAAAATATTTAGACTTATCAGAACTTTTTTCCCTGAGAAAATGCAATGAAAGGCAAATGTTTTTCAGGTCACTCTACATCTACCTCTTTTTCAGAAGGAAAAAGAAATTGTTTTAATCAAATTACTTCCTTGCTTTGGCATTTTTGAGTCCAGGTTTCATACTCAATCAAAGCACATTTGTGTTGCTGTTTCATGGAAGGTAGCAGCAAGAATTTGGGGTTCCTCAGATATGTAGAAAGACACAATGTCAATGGTCTTGATGACTTTTTGGTCAAGGAGCAGCAACACTGGTGGTTAGCAAGCTTGGTTAGCCTGGGATTTGTATCTTGGTACTTTCTCAAAGCAGGTCCCTGTGTTGCCTTCCTGTAACAAAGCAACTCCTGAACTGCACGTGCAGAACCATGTTTTGGGGAAGGGGCCTGGACACCTCATTGCCCCAGCTCATCGTGCTGATCCCATTCCTTTCTCAACAATAACACCTTTACATAGTACAGTGCACTTTGTATGCTGCTTGGCAGATACCAACTGGAACCATGCACTCACTCTCTTCCACTCCACTTCCAGAGTTACACATTAAAAAATTACTTCCATCTCCATCTGAAATTGCAAAATCTGCTTCTCCTTCTCTCATAGGGCAAAAGTCTTAGCTGGGAGAATTTAGTGCGATACATTGCTATTCCCTGATGCTGCCAGTTGTCCTGCATGTTCCTGTTGCGCTGACAGATTTTATTTATTGCATGCAGCTGGTATAATATGCCCAAATCTACATGGCTGTTTCCCAGGACTGTGTAACAAGGACAGCAAAATAAGTGTTTCAGAGCATGGATAGAGTCCACCCAGATTCTTCCATCAGATCATGAGCAATGGTCTATAGTGACATGCCAGTGGCATAAAGAGGAATTACGTAAACCGAGTCATTAAACTGACAGCCTCCTTTCACAGGGTGAAATGCACACACGTTCATCCAAACACAACATACATGCTTCACTACAAATGGGACTTGTGCAGGTTAAACTTTCTCCTGTGTAGGACCAATTGTCCCTTCTGGGCCACATTCTTACCTCAAGTAAGTTGGTGTCTTCATGTTATCTTCCCAAAGCCCTGTTGAGCTGAAATCTCCTCCCCTTCCCCCAAGCTAAGGATCTGGAGTTTCCATCCAGTGACAAAAATTCCACATTTTAAATACTGCTGTGTTGCTATCAACACCAAATTAGTCTGTTCATCACACAGTCTGTCCTGTATTTTTATCAAAACAGAAATAGAACAATTACTGTCTTTTCTCTCAAAGGTCCTGCGCATACACTTCTTGCTGTAAAGTAGGGAATATAGTTTGTCTGAACTTCACTTGAGTATTGGTCATTTTCAATATGTTTCTGTTGTATTAATGGAAAAATATGGGAGCCCTCCGGTGGTAAAAATAATACCTTTAATTTCCCATAGATGATAACCAGAGTCTGTAACCTAGCAGACAAAGTGCCTACTTCAGCTTCAAAGGTGCAGCTGTGAGTTCAGAACTGTATTTGCAGTACCTTTTCTGTTCACTTTATTCTACTCATGCAGTTTTAACTTAATACCCACTGATTAAGCAGGACCATGAAAATCATAACAACAGCTACCATCACCAGTGGGTCAAATTTAGATGTGCAGTAAGGTGTGCAAATGCTGTAGGAGGAAGGGCACATGAAAGGATGAAAACCTGGGGCTTGTGTTAAAGAAGAAAAGTCATGGTGCCAATGCACTGATTTTCACCAGAGGTCAGGCATACCTGATCACATTCAGCTGACATAAGGAAAGCCTCAACTTCAAAGAAAAACTTTATTCCTCACAAGAGCAGTTTTAAAAGCTATAACATCCAACACAGAACTTTTACCAGCTGTGAGAACTGGAAAGTAAAGAAACACCTCATCAGATTCACTCAGATCTACTTCTTAATGGTATCGTCTCTCTTCCCCCGTAAGTTTCAACTGTAAAACCACACACTTATCCAAAAAATAGTATCCTGGAAATGGATAAAAAAGAGAAGAAGGATCAGTCTGAAAAGTTTTGTCTTGGCAAAATGAAAAACATAAAGTGTTTCACAGCAACCAGAATACACAGTTTTAATCCAAGCTAGTCCTTGTGATATGCTATTACATTTTTTTTCCTACAACTCTTTAAAGTTGCACTTAAATTTCAAAATAACCAATGTAATAGGAAAAATGAAAGTTTGTTTTGCTTCTAAATGTTAGGGAAAAACCATTTTGACTTTCCCTGCAACAGTGTTTTTGTTAAAAATGTAGTTTTCAGCCAAAACACAATTTACCAATGATGACAGTCACAGAGTCAGTGGTAAGAGGCAAAAGAAGGAATCATACACCAGAGCTGCAAAACCAGCAATGGGAATTACTCCTTTATTTTGCTACATGTGTGGAACTGTGTGTGAAGCACTTACAGAGCTGTCTCGAAACCCTTCCTCTGGTGTTCATAATTGCACCTGAAAGGCACATGGAGACCCATGTGATGCAAACATGTCATTTCCTCATTTGGGAGACAAACCAGCTGTCTTCTTTCATCACCCAAAATAAAGCAGAGACAGGGACGTTGACAGTGGGGAATTCTCCAGGAGTGGCCAACCCACGCAGGTACCTGTAGCAAAGGGCACTGTAGAAGCTCATGGTAGTGGCTTGCCCAGGTCACATCACAGTCCCACGGACCTGCAGTGCTGTAGCACAGCCTTTCCTGCTGATTGCTCCTTCCTGGCAGATGTCAGTCCATAAGACAATGGAGCATGGTACATACACCACCATGCATCACTGTCAGGTGACCATCCATCATATTTACATGTCTCCTCATTTCTGATCACAAGGACCAAGATCTCCGAGCCAGGACCCAGCCTCACATCGTGCGGCAGATCTTCCTCACTGGTTTCACTTTTGAGTTGGTTATAGTTACATCTACAAGCTACAGCTGTAGCTTAGAAATCCTTTAGTACTTTGCCTTGTGCAATGCAGGAAAAGAAAAGGTAGTTTGGGCCAAACCCAAGAGTAATGCTCTAGAAAATTGTATTGGCAAAAAAAAATAAGAGGCTCATCTAAAGCACACAAGGGTTAAAGAATTTCTTTACCCAGCACAGAAACTCGCAGTTCAAAAATCATGCTCTGAGAGACAGAGCCCCCTCACATGCAAGGACCTCTCATCAGGAAAGCAGAAGGCAAGATCCACAGTGCAGATCTGAGAGCAGCCAACAGCAGTGGCCCTGTGTGGCAGCTGTTCTTCCTGCTAGTAAATAGGCTCAGCTCACCCTGACTATCTTCAGAGCCAGTTGCCTGATGCAAACACCGTAATGTTTTGCTTCAAGGTCTTGCTTCTGTACTGTTCACAGTGCTGGAAAAGGAGTTTCCCAGTTCCCCTCTAGTCTTTTCTATCTGTGCATTAAGCACAGAAGAAAACAGAGTAAAAGATGCTGAGAGAATTTTTGGGTTGCACACCCCACTTTATTTTAAATACTTCCTTTGTCAAGTGATATCTTGGATGGGAAGGTCAGGCTTTCCACCTGTCCAGACATCACCTGTTAGTTGTCTGAGATTAAAATTATCTTCTTTAGATTTCAGACTTAATGCGTCTTTGAGATGAAAACAGCTCACAGCTATATTATACATTAGAAATCTTCATTCTACTTTTGTGCTATTCTGGATTTATAAGCCTGGAATAATTTTAGCATCAATAGAGGAGGGCTCTCCAAGAAAAAAAGACATATAAATGGCCTAGAGTTCATAGCCAGTTTTAAAATATCAACTTGCATAATCAAGAGTGTAGCCCAGGAACCAAGGAGAGGCAAAGCAAAGAGGAAATTTGCCCTACACACTATTACATTGTGGATAGTCTCATTTATGGGAAATGCTCCCAGAGCCAGCCATGAGTTGGAAAATAACATTCAGTCATGGTTTGACTCTCCATGGATGGGACACAGCTGTGAATTTGGTATCTTCAACCTTCAACCACATGCAAAATAATTTTTCAGAAATAATCTGGGCTTCCCTCTTTCCATCCCAAAGATAGATTTCTTCAAAACCGGCATCAGTGTTGACCAAAAGGCACCAGGATAAAAGGAAAATATTTCTGAGGAAGCAGTCTGCCAGATCTCTAACTCCCACAAAAAACTCTTGGTTGTTGATTTCATCTCCCTCAGATCCAGCCCCACATTTGGAAAGAAATTTTTAATAGCACTGCTTTTAAGCTGATCAGATACACACTGTGCATACTGCTGCTTAAGAGCATGAACTTCAGCACTTCAGAGTTTTGTGCTGCATCCACCCTGCACCATCACCTGCTAGCACTGGGCAAACACAGAGAGAGTGCCTGTCCACGGGGGAAACCCTTGGCACTGAGTGCACATGGACATGGGTTCTCTCTGCTGTTGCCCATGGTGCTTGAGGAAGATATGATCAGCTAGAAGCACAATGCCAAGCATAAGCAGAACTTTTTGTGAGCAAATTAGCTGTCTCCCCTTCAGAAGTTCAGACCTCTCAAAATCCATATTTACTAGAATTCAAGCAAAAAAAAAAATCAGAAGAAAACAAGCGTCTCTGTGTCACCTCTTGGCACTGAAACAGGAAGACTAATTACAAGTTTTTCTCTCCACTGTATTTCTTTCTGTGACTGTCAGGCCAAATGACACAATGACCTAAATCAACATGTCCCTGGTTCCATAATTTCTGTCATTCTACATCCATGTCTCTCATTGGTGTCCTCTACTTGTATTACGTCCACATGATGGTCTTTACCCATTTGGAAGATCTGTATGGCCAGCTATGTAGATTTGAGAGTATTTGCCAGTAGTGGGAGTAGTGTCCACCTTCCAGTGTTCATCCCAAACTTCATCTTTAAAGCCCCACAGAAATAGCAGGAGGCCACCAGAAAGCGGCTGTGTTTTCAAAGACTGTACGCTATTGTTTCCTAAAGGCTTCCAGCACATGTACTCTTCTGGACCTCCCAAACATGCTCCAAGATTATCATCCATGTTTGTAACAACCCAGTATTCCAGCTAGGGATTTATTTTGTTCTCCCATCTCCTTTTTGTGTTTTTTTAAAAAACAGCATCACAGCATAGCAGCCACCACTGCTGCAGCAGCTCTGTGCAAGTCACATCAATTCCATTCCCAGGGGTGCAAACCAATTTCTCTTGTTTTTCCACCCGTCTCTCTGGCTGAACCTCCAGCAGCCTTCAATCCCATTAATCCAAGCACTGCTGGCGATGACGAAGACTGATTTCACCAGCAAACGATCAATTTGTATCTCCCCCCCTTTTTTCTTTTTTCCCTTTTTTTTTTTTTTTTTGATGCGATGTACAAAATATCATGAAAAAGGCGTTAGTGGTGATAGTTCCACAACAGTGAAATAATAGAGTAATAAGGCAATCCACTTTTGACCTTGCAGGACAGCTAATTCATCTACCCATCTATCTTAATTATTCCCTGGGTTACAAAAGAGAAACTGTACAATTCATTCATTCCACGGTGACAATTCCATTTTCCACCCCCAGTAAAGCACCATCCTTTCTCTGCAGTGATCCTGCCATAGACCACATCCCTTCTCAGCCTACTCACACCAGCCCTCATGCAAACAATCACTAAAGGCCTGATCCAAAGCCTGTTGAAGTTGATCAAGTCAGGCCCTGGTTGGCCCCAGTGCACTCCAGTCCATGCCCTTCCATACTTGCACCTCATTTCTAAGCAAACAAGGAGTCACCCACCTTCTCAAGCCACATTAAAAGTGAAATCTCTGGTGGAATAGACAGGTGTGCAGACAGACTAATTGTGCCCTGGGAGACTGACTTTTCCAGATCTTCTGTCTCTGGAAAGAAGGTATCTTGCAGAAAGGGACGTATTGCCTCAGAAAAGTCTGTCTGCACCGCAAGAGAGCAAGATAGGACCTCTGCATTGATGGGCATCTTGTGATAAGGCTACAGAGAAGATATAGGCCAGACAGTGGAGAAAAGTCACACAGCATTTTCTGATGGCACTGTTTTAAGTTTTGCATTGTATCTTTTGCTGAATATTAATTTGTCTTGGAAGCTAATATCTGAGTCTCAAACACCTTACATCCATATAACCTGATCTTCCTGCTGCTTCCCCTCGGAGGTTGATAACCACAACTTGCCCATTTTTAGACATGGCAGGTACAAGTAGACTGCACATGACTCTCCAGCCTGCAGGGACAGTGGTATGAATGAACGTCTCTGCTATGCTCTGAAAGAGCCAAGGTTAGCCTTCACCTCCAATAGGCAAAGGGGTCTGCTGGCATTTGTGATGCCAAAGTTTGACAACATCCCTTACAGCTAAACAGTTGCTAGGAAGAAAGTGGAGAATTGGCCACAAAAGGAGGTAAGGAGGAAGGTGCTTCAAAGGGAGTAGGGATAACTGAGACAAATCCCACTGACTCTTGGTTGTTCCTCCTGTGAGTTAAGCTGAAAAAAAGCAGTGGAAATCCCCATATGGGGCAGCTCTTTCCAGACGCATTTCTCCTTGCAGCTGAAAGGAGTCTTGGCTGCTAATATATCCTTGAAGATTTGCACTTTTCTAGCATCTGACTTCTGTTTTTAAGGTCATCTTTGGACTACAGTTCACTTCGTTCCTCTACTTAAAACCTTCATATTCTCTCTGGACTTCGGAGCAAGACAGACTCCTTTCCTCTCCTCACCCTCCTCTGTCCCCCATCCGCCAACTTACTCTCTTCTTACTGCTCAAGCCTGTATCTCTGCTTGTCTTTCCAACACCCAGTTCTCCTTATCTACAATATACATCTCTCTCTTCCTTAAAGCCACTAAACCCAGCACTTCATTTCCTCTCTCTGTAACAGGTCTTTTTAGCTTGATTTCCTTTGCAGCCTTGTTTCTCCACCTCTGTCATATTTGTCTCCAGTTTCTGCTGCCCTACCATAACAAATCCATTCTCTTTTTCACATCCCCCCTGTCACCTCCTGGACTCCTCCACTTGTCCCACATAGTCCATCCACACTTTTGATTCACTTTAGTAAAGCAACTTAAATCTTCCACCAACTTCACTCTGCTGATACATCTTCTTCTCCCTTATATCTTTTCCCACTCTTACCTTCATTTGCCTTTTATTATTGTTTTTTATACTTACTGTGGTCCCTGACCCATTATCTCACCAACCTACTCTGCTTCCTCCTCCCCCTAAACTTTTACATGGGTAGACATTCTATTTCCCACTCCATCACGTCTAGCCTGAGATCATAATCTCTTAAGAGAAGTAGGCACATCTTCTTACGAGATATTTATGCTGTGCCCTGTCAATGTACAGGGCTTTGAATGACTATTATTAATACATCAGTAACACAAAGACACCAGCCTAGGTTCAGGTATCCCCAAGACACAGAATGCTCTGAGCATCTAAGTACATCAAGGTAGTGTAAGGGCTGCTTTCCTCTTTGTTACAGTTTTCCACATAGTCTGACACAGCAGTTCTTGTCAGGAACAAGATCCTGAGCCAGAGTGTAAACAGAAAGACAATACCCTACATCCCAGAGAGCAGAACTGGAGCCTAAAGTCAGGTGTGCACAGGGTTAGCAGGAAAATCCACCCCAATGACAATAAATACCCAAGACATTGCATAAATATCTTCAAATCCCATAGTGCAGAGGTGCCTACTGACATCACCTCCTCTGAAGACCCAAAGTCAGTTGATAGGAGCCTGGCACAGAAATGTGGGCAGAATTCAGGCCAGCTGAATACAGCCCAGGATGCCACTGAGCAGTGAAAATAGTGAAGAAGAAGGTGGAGCCTGGACTAGTGGTGTTGCTTCACTGCCACATGTATGCCATTGTGCTCCATGCCTCAATGTGCATTTCAACAGAACCTGCATAATATGTCCAGGCTCTTTGGAAGCAGCAAGTGGATGCTTCTACAGATGAGGTCTACAGTGAATAATGTTATAGCAGGACACAGATCATATGTGAGTGAAAGTACCAGCAGCAAAGCAGGGCAGGCAGATGCACAGGCATAGCTGACAAAGGTTGCTGCAAGCTGGTACACTGGAAACAGCCTGTACCATAAGTACCCTAAGTGCAATCAGAGAAGCTGCAGTGTCACAGTGCAGAGTGACACATAACTGCTTTTCCAGTTAAGACATTGACTACCAGCTGAGGAGGATGCATTTCAGTACCTGACTGACACAGGTAAGGCACTTTTAGGTGGCCAGCTTTTCTTTGTTAGCATAGTTACAGGATGATAAAGGGGATGGCCCATGAGCCCTGGCATAACGTGATTTTCTTTCAACAACTCAGAATTCATACTGGAAAACCATCACGCTCCCCTCAAGAATTAACCTTTCTGCACCTCCTGCCACGCTGGTACTTGTGGTATGCAGGAACATTTCCCACCTCAGGCATAGTTGCTAGTCTTTCTTGGCATTGGATATGGTGTATAGCTAGACAGCTGCATGCTTTGATCTTCTTGATGGCTGGTGCACATACAAAGCTTTTGGAGTCATGTACTTCCTTGTTCCCCAGGAGAGCAAAGTTTCTTGCTCAGCTGAAAATTAACTTCTGGAGTTTGCACTTGCTCACTTCCTCTTAAATGGCCTGCAAAGCAGCTCTGAAAGCCAAGTATTACATTCCCAGGATCCCACGACTGCCTTTTCCCAGGCACTCCTCAAGACAAAAGAAAGGGAGAAAGGTGAAGGGAACATTAAGAAGAACAGGCCAAAGAAGTTTCAGAGGAGAGAAAAAGGGAAATGGAATGAGAAGGGAGTGAAGGAGAGAAAAAGGAATGGAGGGAGAAAGGGAGCAGCAATAATAAGGTCATTTGTTACAGGAGCTACTCCTAGTCTGTGTGTATGTAACACAATTTGAGCTAATTGTATTGCCCTCACTTTGGGGACATTGCTGTCTGTCTCTGAAGCTTTTTCTAATTTCCCCCCTTAATGTACGATTTCAGAATCTTTCATTCTAATGATTTTAATGCAATCAGCAAAACTATGCATGTAATTGTCTTTGGCACGGCACTCGCTGGAGTGGCACTCAGGGACAGCTCCCTGAACCCAGGACTCCGACAGGAGAATGCAAAACAGGCCTGTTTTCAATCACCGCAGCAGAAGGCAGCCGGCAACGTCTGCGAAAGGCTGCCGAAAAAAAACATTTGTCGGAAGACAATGACAAAAAAGGGGGTCTCAGCTCGGTGCTATTCAGAGACAATTTGTAAGCACGGCTGTTGAAGTCGATCCAAAGGCTCCGGAACAGCTGGAGCTTTGCAGTGATTGATAAGTGCGCCCAGGAGAACTTCATTTCTGCCTGAATGAAGACAAAAGCCCCGCGATGCTGGGCGGATGGGTAATGTCACTATCATTAAGTAGTGAGAGTGGATATGCCAGACCTTCAGATGGGGACACAGTCAGGGCTATGAGGAGAGGTCAGGGCACCCTCCCTTCCTTCCCATCACCGCCAGCTCTCTCCCCTCCCTGACTCCCCCCCTCCTCTCACACACACTTTCTGGACAAACACCCCCTCTGCTAATTGTAATGCCCATATAATAGAAGTTCCTCCAGCTTATAAGAACAGGCTATAAGTCTCTCTCTCTTCTCTTCATAACTGCTCTGCACACACTCCTTCGAGACCTTTTAGAGCTGGTTCAGACTGTAGGTGCTCCAGGCAATCCACGTGCACCTTTTCAACACATAACATCACTGTTGCTCATGATCTCACCCTCAGAAGACACCACCCTTGAGAGCTATCTTCAGTACCCATACTTGGGTGACTCCCATCAAAGGCTGCTAAGGCTGCTTGTCTCCTTCATCCCTGCACTGCTCATCAGTCCCTTCTGAAATCCAAAGCCTGAATTTCTAAAATCAAGCCCAGCTGAAATTTTTGGACAACCCTGTGAAAACAGAATATCAGCACATGAGAGAAAGCAGGTGAAATACAAAGCTGATCACAATGGAATTGAACTGGCATCTATGTGCTTTGCATTGAATCTCAGCTGCTTAAGGTTTGTCTGGTTTGGGTTGTTTGCTGACACAGTCTCTTTTTCCCTGCGGAGTTACCACATCTCACATGCAGTCATCATGAAAAACATTGGAGACAAGTCAATAAACTAAAACCTCAGCTTTCACTTTGTGCTCTTCTCATGGTGAAGAAAAAGCTGGAAAATACAATACAAGTTGTTCTGAAACAAGCACCAATATTAAAAGACCCTTTACATACCAAATTACCTTTAGTGCTGCCCACAGCTAGCCAAATTCAAGAGCTGGCTCCTCAGTTTGTACATATTCTGTAGCCAGGATATTGGGCACCTCTGAAACTCTGCAGTACAGTTGTAAATCAGCAGTGCAGCACAGAAGCCATCAGAAAACAGTACACAGCAAGGGTGACATCCCTGCAGGAAGGGGAACGAACTGCCTGAAATTTCTCTAAGCCTGGGTCACAAATCCCCAGAGGATTTAACAACACACTCAAACACTTGCTTCTTTCCCTTCCAAGTAGCGAACCCACCTCTTTTTTCCTGCTGTCAATGGCCTGCCTAGGCAATGCCAGAGATAAGACAAAGACCTCTTCCAAAAACCCTACAGTCTTTCCTTTAGCAAGAAGTATTAGTCCGTCACTTTTTGGGGTGGTTTAAGGAATGTGAAGGCAAAAGAAACAGAACTGGAGAAAAAGGTTCAGATGGGCAGATGGCGCATCACTATTATACTTGCTGATATTTTAGGCCACCCCTCTCACACATAATGCTATTTAGATGACATGACCTAAGAACACACAGGGTTACAGTTCCTCAGTGGGATCCCAGTACAAGGTACTCTCAACCAGCCAGCCACAGCTGAGTGACTAATCACCAAGGGAGATTAACCTGAAGAAAGATGAGAAGCTTAGAGTCAGGAGGTCTGGGACTGTTTCCAAACTCTATTACTGACCTGGACCAAATCACACCCACTCTGCTGTATCTTTTTTCCCCCACATTTCTGCTCAAGAGCTCTGCAGTAGAGGATCCAGGCTGCTGTGCAGCTGTATCGTAACTACAGCAACAGCATCCCACCCTGAGCTGAAACTATAACCTTCCTCAGCAATAACATTTATAAGATTCCCTATCTACCAGCCTCCAGTATATTCCTGCCTTGTTGCCACCATGTCAGAAGCCATAAACCAAAGTTACTCAGGGAAAGCAAAAACTCCAGCTATCAGATTATCACTTCCCATCTGCACTGCAGCTCAGATCCATTTGAACCTTTTGTGAGCACCACCACCATCACTCTCTTGATTCCTGTATCCTTCACTGATACTGTGCTGCCCTAAGGGAGGGTGCTGAGAGACCTGGGAATGCCCTTTGCTGGAGGTGATCTCTAGCTGCTCAGTTTTGACAATTAACTATTTAGAGCCCAGGAGGCATAAACTCACTATTCTCCTACTCATCCAGTGATACCTGTGTCAGCAATCCCATGTCATCTCAGACTGTTAGTTCTTTGGGTGAGGGAAAGCTTTGTGCCCACTGTACAAAACCTACCACACGCCCAGGCCTCTCTACCACCAGAGGAAGCAGCAGCAGCCCCCATACAGCTCCAGCACACATACAGATGCCTGACATCCTCCTGTGCCTTCTGTTGGTGGTGAAAGCAAGATCATCTGACATTACCCTCACCCTCCACCTTCCAGGAACCTCTTGCTGAAGCAACATGATGTTTTTCACTGACTTACACCCAGCCAACATTTTGCACTCTCTGCAAGGTGATAGAATAGCACAGGCCAGTGATCAGAAGGAAAGCCAGTTCCCAGTGGTCTGCAGACGAACATCAGCCCCACAGCTATTTGTACATGTCCTCTGGAATCTCCACATTCAGCACTGTTCTTGCCAAAGCCACCACCAAAATGTGCACATCATTCCCTAACTTCACTGTCCCCAGAGCTGGCACTAGCTGCTTGTTCTGCCTGCCTGCTCAGACAGCTATATAGTTGTGCAGAGCACTGCAGTGCTGGGGGGATCCCAGGCCTTCGGCACATGCTTTGGAGGGCCCCTTGTAGATATCCTTCCTGAGCCAGTAGCCCAACTTGGCCACAGCAAGAGAATATCTCTTGTAGCCTTTCTGGAGCAGGGGCAGGGGCACAGCAGACACTTTCTGGAAGGGAAAATAGAGGCACTCAAACAGCTGAGTGGTCCCTATCAACCAGGAAAAGAACAGAATTCCAAAGGCCTAGTGGCTTACAGCTGCTGTCTTCCACTGAGCGATGCTATTTCAGCTTCTGTACCTCCACTCTGCAGGCAGCTGTGAGAATACAGAACCTGCTTCTGCAGGCAGAGATCTCTTTTCAGAGCTTGCACATTCAGCACCAATGTTACCAGTTACATGTCAGAGCAAAACTTTAACAGTGAGAGGAAGCAAGATACCCAGATTTAATGAACTAATCTAGACCAGCAGAGACTTTATTACAACTAAGTAAAGACCTCCAAAACCTCCACTCAAGCTCAGCCAGGCCTAAGCTTCCAGAAAAGTGACTTTCCATTGCAGTAATATATTCCTCACAAGACACTCCATTTGTCATAGCTACCAGGTTCCAGCTTCTAGCAGGAGAAATTGCCCAAACATCTCACTGCTGTAAGCTTCCTGTTCCTGATTTTTGTTCCCAGAAAAGGATTCTGCAAAGTTTTCAATATTTTTCTAGTTTCTTACACCAGTCTGGGATGTCTATTTAGCCTGATCCTCCCAGTGACTGTCATTCATCTTTAAGCTATAGCATGACTGACAATACTGTCAGGTCCAATACAACCTTCACATGCAGGTAAAGCAATGGTGAGCATTAAAATCCTTGGATATCTTCATACAGTCAGATACAAGACTCCAAGGTCCCTCCTTGGCAGTGCATAGCCTGCATCACATCTTTTTGAGTATAGGGCATCCAAGAGCACCAGGCACAGGAGCTCACAGCCAAGCAGACCAAGACAAGCTGTATGCAGCCCACACGCAAGGCATTCAGAGGGACAGTCAGGAGGTGGTCTGTCCTTTTAGCCCTGTATAAATAAAGCCTTTATTCCCACCATGAGAACACATAGCAGAAGCAAAAGTAGACTCATGATCTGGGAGCTCTCTTCTGACCTGGACCCAAACAGCAATCATGCCTAGTGCTGACAAGTTTTGCCCTAAGCTATGACAGTAGAGCCCAGCAGGATCCAAAACCTCCTCCAACCTGCCTTTGTCCCCACTCTGATCTGTGAAGTAATAAATAGTGATAAATCTTGACAGAGAGCATCCAAGTCTCTGGCATGCTGTGGAGGGTGAGGGCAAGGCAGCTTCTGCTACAGGAGATGATCTCTGGCCTGCCTTTCTTGATGACCCCAGAGAATTCACACCGCCCTGCTCCCTCCTCTTGAAAGGTGATAACAAAGGTGTGAGTTTCTAAGCCTGACTGGCTCATGGAGTTAAAACCCAGTGAACCTGACCAGATCAGTGATAAAGCCAGAGCTCTGCTGAATTGGTCATTCTCTTGCTCTCTCCTTCTCTTGCCTGACCCCTCTTTTGCATGGTTCATAGAATCGGCAAAACTCCCTGACACAGAAACTGGAAGACACTCGATCTGTCGGTAACAATTTCCAGCAGCTCTGACAGGAACAGGCAGAGCACAGGAAGAATAAAAAAAGGGAAAGGAAAAAAAAAAAAGAAAATAATTCCTTCTGCCTCATATTCTCCCTTTTGTTTTCCCTTTGGCTTCCTCTCTTTCTTAGTGCTGTGCAAGTGTCTCCTTTCCTTGTCTGCAACTGGACAGATGAAGACAGTCCATGGGCTGCAGGAGGCATCCCGACTTGAGCCATAAAACAGACTAACTCTTCCCAAGAGGAAAGACTACACAGAGATGGGTAGCTTAACCTCTCTTACTTTAAAGCCCCCACAGCACTTGCAGCATGCTGGCTCCTTGTCCAGCTTGCCCACACTGGCAGGGAGGCTTGGAACAGGTAAGGAACATCAGTAGAGAAGACAAGGCTGGCAATGATTTATATCCATATACTATTTACATTTGTTAGGTCACCTTTGCTGGGGCTGGGGGGATGCTTTCATTCATTTTATTTTACAAAATGAAGTGTGGCCTGAAACCATCAGTGTGTTTTTACCCACTAGATGTGTGGCTCTGTCTTTGATCCTTCATGCTCTCATCACTGTGGCTTCAAGCCTGATGCACAGTAGGCCTCACAGAGGACTGGGGAAGGGTCTGTGAGAAGTCAAGGCATACAGACCAAGATTTCTGCAGCCCCTCCTGAGTTGTACATCTGACTCACAGATTGACACTGTCAGTAAGGAGACTGGACTCTGAAACCCAAGCTGTTCCTGCCCATCCTGGAGTTCTGATGTCCTTCACTAAGCAAAAGTCATCCTGGCTAAGTGTCTAGGGAGAGGCAAGTATGATGTGTTTTCAGACAACATCTACCCTAGCCCAACATTAGATCAATGAGAGTTATGGATAGTGGTATCTGTGTTGTATCCTCAGAGCTGCTTTTTCCTCATCTCCCTCTCCCACTGAGGGATTTGTTGTTCAGAACAGGTGATCTCTTGAAGGAGGTATGTGAGATGATAGGAAGGAGAGGCCATTGCTTTGATGGACCGAAGCCTAAGAAACAACAGTATTTATTACACTGGACTAACTTCCACCATGACAGAACCAGACTATCATATGGTCATACAACCTGCACCTTCAGAAAATACACACCCTTGGAAGGGTCCAGCTTGAAAACAAGACCTTACATCATACAAGTCACCTGTACATAGGGAGGAAGGGAGAGCACAGGAGGAGAAATAGAGTGGAGCCAAAATGCACAGAACATACTTGGTTACCGAAAGTCACAGCAAGTCAGGATATTAAATTTAGCCCAGGCACCACTTGTGACATACCAGCAGGGTGATATCACCAGCAGGGTGCTATCCACCATGAAGCCCTTCCCTTTAAAAGGCAAAGCACATCTGGCTCGGAACCTACACAGTATTTCATGGCCTAGATGACACTGGGTCCATGAGCCCAAGACACACAGATTGATTTATTTTTAACTTCTGACACAGACAGAAATTCAGAATAAAAGCTTTATTCTTTCCTCTGTGGTAGAAACATCATCAGTGTCTATTTAAAGCAGGAATTGGTCCCAGAGTTGAAGAGAAGACTGAACTCTAACTTTGGAAGTGATCAGTGCTTGGGCTTTACCCAAAGGCAGGAGTTTGACTTCCAAGCCAGCTCTTTTCTGTGCCAGGATCAAGTTTTCATGGTGCCCAGCCTCACCTGAGTATCATGGCACATCAACCAAAGGAAGCCCAACATGTATGGTTGCAATTGTCCTTCCTGTCCAAAACAGCTGATCAGAGCTGTGCCAAAAGCTGCTGCTTGTTTCCTTCTCAAGAGATAATTACAGCAGCTAGAAAACACCATTTGCCTTGTTGCTTTTAATTCATATCAGTAGAACAGACAGCTACTGCTACACTCACTCAGGGGCTGCAGGGTGAAGTCTGGGAAGGATGGAGTTGTTCATCTCAGCTGCAAAGGGCTGGGAGACTTTCAGCCCTCACTGTTGTCTCCCTTTGCTTTGCCTTGATCCACAGTCCACTCTGCTTTCTGTGTCTGCTCCACAAAACCATTTAGGCATCTGTAGTCGGAGGTTGAACCCATTGCTGTGAAGGGAAGGGTGACCCTGTGCTTGAGGCACTGCTGCTGCCTGGAAGAACAGGAGTTCAGGTCTGCTGCAAGCTCCCTGACCATGTCCTGGGGAAGTTGCAAAAACTCCCCAGGCTATTAGTGGTTACTTGTCCTCAGCTAGCCAGAGAAGCTACCATAACCTGGCTGCTGAGGCAGGTGGTGTGTGGTACAGACTGGCTGAGTGCTCCAGCAACTGCTAACAGGGCAAGAGTGAAATCTGGGGCAGGAGGGACAGGGGGTGGATGTTGCACACCACAAGCTAGAAACATGTGCTGTTTGCTGGGGTGGTGAGGGAGATCCCAGAAGCGGGACACACAGACTCAACAGCTCAATAAAAGAAAGGGAGAGGCAGTTAGAGATCCCAGAGGAGTGAGCAGGAAAAGGCTGTAACAGACCCCCACTTGAGAAAACCAGAACCCTTCTGGCAAACCTGGCAGCCATGTCCTTTTAGACCAAACAGCCTTCAGAGCAGCTGTTGCCTCCTGTCATGCTCTACACAGCACCCACCACCACAAACCCCAGCTGAGATGGGGCCACCAGGCCATGAAGAGCAGCAATGAAAATAGAACAGACAACTCAATTCATGGAACATCCCTCAAACAGAAAGCACACACAGTGAGCCACAAATGCTTCTAGTGAATCTGAATGCAGGTCCTCTTTAAGGTCAGAACTGGCCCAAATTGCCTATAATTGTACAAAGTGATAAAAAGCTTGAGTGACTCAAAACCTAGGGAGTTTCGGCCACGGAAAATTAGGGCAGGGAAAGTGAGGAAGCAAATCAAGCCCTCCTGGTACAGCTACAACCTCATGCAAGTCAGCACACAGTGGGTGCTTTAAGATTTTATCCACCACAACCTCACCAAATTCAGACTATGCCAGCGTGGCAGTTTGAAGTGAAACAGTCAAGTAGCTGGACACCAAGGATAAATAAGATTTCTGCTAATCCTGCTTTCACAGCAGGATACTAGAAAATTTAGCTGACCTTTGTTAAATAAGATCAATGGGTCCCTTGAGAGATGGTGAATTACTGTGAGTGAGCAAAGAATGTCTGCCCTGGGCTATAGCCTGCAGAGAGAGTTTTTTCTTCCACAGGAGGCTGCAATCCACCCCCCTTCACTGGAAAATGTATTTTTTTTTTATGCTACAGGGAATAGGCCACCCCCAAGCTCCTGCAAGGCAAGCCAGTTGTACCACATCTGTAGAACATGTCTCAGCAGCATAGGAGACACTCCACACCACCCAGCTCTTCAGCTGTGGCACTGGAAACTCTCACCAGGAAAGCTGAGCTGCCAAGAGAGCACTTCTTGCCCCAGGATGTCACTGCCAGGCTGTCTGTTTCCCTGCTCACAGGTTTGCCCTCTGAACTGCCAGCATGTGCACTTGTGTGGGGCCTTCAAGGGACAATGGAGGACAGGCAGCAAGTTGGAGACAAGCCCACCACAGAATCCAGTGGCACGGGGTCCCTTGACTAATGCACTGTGAATCAGTACGTGCACAACATGGACCAAAATGTAGCCAGATGCAGCCAGGCTAAAGCTTCATTGCTACACACACATTTCCTTTGGGAAACAAAATATTAAACTCCTGTCCACCTGTTCCAGCTTGACTAGATGGAATTTAGACCACCTCATCTGGCTGAGAAAGCAGATGAGACAGAGCAAGGTAACACTGAGCTTTTTCATCAGTGTTCTGGCTGAAGAGGATTTGATGAGACACAGAGGTCACAGAGGGTCACAGACATTAACATGCTGCAGGAGGAACTGCAGACTGTTTCCTTTCCAGGCATTATAAGAGAAAACAGTATTGCAAAGCTGCATCTAAGATCTTCCATTCAGCATGCAACAAGCTGGATCAGAAAACCAATCTGGGCCAACTTCTTTAGAGTGAACTGAGCTAGGACAAATCCCACCTGGAAAAGATATGTCCAGAACTACATTTCTGGATATCCACAATTGCTCCCAGTGCCACTACTTTTACCTTTCACAACCTCAAGTAGTGAGAAGGAGTAGGGATGGGAGAATTGCAGTCCAACTATTTTCTTTCCACTTCTCTTTCTTTAAGCAACCCCTGAGTACCCGGACAGACAAATACTTGGATTGCCCACTCATGGCAAATTAAAAACCAAAAAGTGTGCTTCAGGTTGTTGAGCTCCCTTTATTTCTCTCTCTCTCTCATCTCCTCCCAACTCTGACCTCTCTAAAGTTCTCAATTGGATCAGGTCACAGATTCCAGTGTCCATAAAGACAGGAACATTTTTATTTTAGTTTTGAAGCCTATTTCTGTGACCCTGCCAGGGCTGGGGGTGGTAAGGAAACAGGATCATTCATCGTGGCTGAGCAGTACAATTCCATTTGCCAGGCTCTGAAATGAGAGGCACTGCTGATGAAGTCAAAAAAGGAAAAAGCTCCTCTGTGTCATTTTTCTCCTTTTCCCCACCCCAAGTCTTTTATATTTCTTCCCCCCTCTCTACCCCCTCAGTCTCCCAGCAGGCTCTCTGGAAATAAAGGGGGAGAGAAGCAGAAAGACTGGTATCTCAGGGGAAACCCACACCTTTCAATATTCAGAATATTGAATATGAAATGTCAGAGGAGTTATCAATCTTACTTTGAAGGCACGAGGAGACTAATTTGTTAGTGCAGGATGCAAAAGGGTCCTTCCAGAGCCATTCATTGACTCCTCAAAGCACATTTTACCATTGGAGGTTTGTGACTGCTCACTCTACATAGAGTCCAGGTAGGAAAGGGGGACACATCCAGTCCTGCCAATCTGTCCCAGGCAGCAAGGAAAGGTGCAGACAAGTAGAATATACAATGGCAGAAGTGTTGTTCAGAGGAGCAACATGAGGTGAGGGCCAGTTCTTAGCTGATGGAAAGTCATATGCTACTTCAACTGGCCTGTAACATATGACAATGCAGCCCAAACACATAAGGAAACTAAGCAAACTGTCTGCTGACTCCAATGACTACAGCAGCTGTGAAACCATCTGAGCCTAATCCTTTCCCTCGACCTGAGGCTTATCCCTTGTCATCATCAAGATACCAACATTCTTCCTTACCTCTTCTCTAACTTTAGTGCATGCAGAGAGAAGCCTTAGTGAGGACCAGAGAGCAGCCTGAGATATGACAAATAGTCCTCAAACTCAATAATCACATACTAACAGCAGTATGGAGAACTGGATCCTGGCTGACAGCAGGGCACAGGGAGAGCAGGGATTAGGCTCCAGTGAGAACAGTGGAAAACAATACTGGTAGGGCATCTCCAAAAAAAGAGATCTATATTTATACGCACACAGTCAGTACAAAGTTTCTGAGTGAAAGGGAGGTCAGCTCTATGACAAGCAAAGACAGGGGCAGGACTGCTCCCTGCTGAAGAAGGATAACACTGGGGCTATAGGCTGCAGGTTGTGTGTTCTGGTCTGCCCGGCTCCCCACCTCCTTGTCAGCCCCACAGTTCAGGAGCTTGGCATTCCTAACCATCACCTGTTTTCTAGATTGTGTGATCTACAGCCTTCAAGTCTGCACACTGTCCCTCTTCAGGGCAACCAGAAGGGGGATGTTTCAGTCTTCCCCTAATTCATCTCTCTGACTTTATTCCTCAACACCAGTGGTTGTATATAAACCAAATGGTGTGTGACCCAGTTCTCTCTTCACTTGCTACCAAACTGCAGACAAATCAGATATGTGTTAGTTTCAGGGACCTACAAGAGACCATGTGTGTTGATGTCTGACCAACATTTTCAAGCCTTGAAAATAAAGATTTGATTCTTTGTTGTATATTCATTACTACTAAGAGTGGTCTGCTGCTCAAAAGTTAGTGTAAGTAGCACACCCATTCAGGGGGTGGGAGAGGAAACCTGGGCACCCCACAGTATTCAGTGCATCCTGTTTAAGAACCAACTTGTGCAGACAAGTACAACTCCCTTGATTCCCAGGGAGCTACACTGATTTAAGCTGACTAAATGTTCAGACCCCAAGTTTTATACAGGGAAGTTTGAAAATGCTGGGCTCCTGCTGTTTCCTGCAGAGCCAGCATGTGGAAATGAGGTGCTGTTATTTATGACAGACCACTGTGCAGAAAAAAATCTCCTGGTCTCAAATGTGACCTTTCCATCAGAGGTCACCAAAAAGTCATCAGTGATTTCATCAGATATCAACCAACTCAATTGCCCTTACGTGCACACACAGCAGTAGCAACATACAGGTCACACTCATTTCCTTGTGTGAGTCAGTCACTCTGAGCCCAAGGCCACCAGTTAGAAGAAAGAAAGATCGTCTGAGATCCTGAATTAGATTTCTGCTCTTGGCTCAGATCTCATTCTCAGAAATATGCCTACTGAGTGATTACAGGAATAATACACCCAAGTTTAATGTTACAGGAGGGTGTCCTAGGGACAAGGGGGCTGCAGAAAGGCATCTACCAACACCCCAACACCTCCGCTCAGATGTGGGTTTGCTCGGGCATATTTACCTCATGGATTTTTATGGCTACTGCCCAATGTTAGCTTGGGAAAGACTATAAAGAGATGAAAGAATAATACAGACATGAGGGTGACTATTTTCCAAAGAGGAAACACTTGCTCTAGCTGTCAATGATTTACAGGGTCATGCTGTTCATTGTTGACATATTTTATTGTCATTATTTATCACGCTCACTGCAGGAGCCCTAAGGAGCCCTGCACAGGAACTTGGTCCATGTAGTGCAAGGTAATGTACAAATACAGAAAGCTGTCAGGGGGGTAAAGGCACCGGAGTCCTGCCAGCTGCTGCCACTGCAGAAGATACTGCAGATTCACAGCAGGACATAAAAAAGGCAGTAAGGGGAAGATGGCAGGTGTCCAGAGTGCCAGAGTATTTCTCAGCTCAGCACAGAACAAAAAGATTCTCTTCACTCCATCAAGTTTATAGAGTTAAGTTCACAAATGCTAAATGCTTGCATCATTTTTAATGCTTTCTTACTGGCCACAAGGTTGTCAAAATGCAGAGGAACTGCCTGCATAGTCAGAATCCTGAACAGGAGATTACCCAATAATAATAATTATTATTGGTATTATTACTACTGGTTTATACAGGCTGCCTCTATCAAGAGAGACATTGTACTCTCCTTGTGAAATAGCATTTGCTTTGCTCTTCACAGAAGAATTAGAGGCTTTACAGGCAAAAATATACTGGCAAGTTACTCCAAAAGCACTCCAAGAAGGCAGAGGTCTACATCAAATACGTACATTTGCACCTGCTTAGTCTGTGATCACTTTTGTAGTGGTGTAAATCAGGAGCAATGCTCCAGACACTCCACTAATACACATCAGTGCAGTTCACTGATTTCATATAAAAACCCCGCAGACATTAGACACGGAGAGAGTGCAATCAGACCCTGTCCGAGATCACCCCGTGTCCATATGCTGTTATTCATTACAAAGTATGATCTCAGTGCCTAAGGGGCTCCTAGGAAGGCCAAAGTCCCCTCCACTACATTCTGCACTGATCAGTAATGACATACAGCACCTGCTTCAACAATTTGCAATGAAAGGAGACAGAAACCAGGTATATTCTGGATACACTCTCAGATGATGAAAATACTGCCAAGTCTTGCAATTACATGGGAGCCCATACAAGTCACAATTTTTCTTCAAGCCTCAGCTTCCAGTCTAGTGAGTTGATAAGATCTTGGAGAGAAAAGCTACTTTTTTACCTAGAGAAGCCTCACAACTCAGACCTTCATGCTGGCCTTTCTGCCCATTTCTGATTCCCAACTGCATCTTCAGTGCATGGATGAATTGGCTCTCAATACTATTTATGCTAAATCGGTCTAGAAGGAGCAAGAAGCCCAAAGAACAAAACAGTGAGAAAGAAAGAATGGTTAACAAATGCCACTACAACCCTTGGGGGTCAAAACTGACACGAACTTTCCAAACTGAATTTTCAATGTGCCTGAACTTGAATCAGAATTTTCAATTCAACCTGCACATTGATTTTACTTACTTATTATTCAGATCTAAAGAAATCATTTATCTCTGTCAAAAAAAAAAAAAAAAAAAAAGGGAAAAACCAAGACACACTAGGAAAGAAAAGAAACACACCACTGCTCCAAGACAGTGGTAGGAGCTATGCAGAGCTGGCAGTCACAACCCTCTTGAGGAACAGTGTGGCTCCTCTCTGCTCTGGTGAGTTCTGTGTGGTGTTATGCTAGTTAAAGGGAGTAACCCAAGTCTCCCAAAGAGCAGCTGCTGCTATTACCCATACACAGAGTTACTAACAAAACAAAAAGTGACAAAAAACCCACACGGGATAAGAGACTGTGCTGGCCTTCCAGAAAGCACAGCACCTGCAGTCCAAATGGCAGAAACAGCATGGCTGTTAGCAGACAGCCCAAAGGGCTCTCTGAAGTCCAGCATCCTTCCTGGACCATCCTACAGGTCTCAGAGACACTCAGAACTCCTCAGCACTGCCAAGCTCCCCGCATCGAAAGGCTTTCAGGAAGTTACTGGGAGACTGCTTCAGGACCATGTCCCACAGTGACAGAAGAAGGACTCTCTACAGGATCTTTTTGCACCTTAGCATGGAATCACTGACTGGATGAGGTCAGAGGGAATTACGGAGATTGTCTTATTTGACCATCCTGTCCAAATCAAGATCAGCAAGAGGGGGTTGCTCAGGGCTGTGTCCAGTCAGTTTTTAAATATCTCCACAGATGGAGAACCCACAAGCTCTCTGTGAAACCTGTTGCAGTGTTTGACCACCCTATAGAAATTATTGGTACATGGCTCACATGTGGAGATATGCAGCCATCTCCTAACCCGATTTTTTCACCATGCATCAGAAATCAAATAAAATAACTCCACTGTCCCCAGTCAGCATGTTACTGGTAGTGCAAGAAACCTACTGCAATAGCACTTGGAGCCCAGCTGGAGCTCGGGAGCCCATATGTTACATCTGTCACACCATGAACAGACAAGACACAGAAAGAGCAAAGAAAGAGAATACAGAGAATTGGTGTGGTTCAGTTTAGCTCAGACAATAGGCAGGACTAAACCCAGGGTCTCTGAATCCTCTGTTCACTTCACAGCATCAGGAGAACCATGCTAAAACATCCACAATAAAGTATCTGTGTTCCGCTTCGCCACCAACTCTGGTGACATTTTTCTTAGTAAGTACAAGCTGTTACAAGTTTAGCCTTTACCTCTTCCTATTCATAGATTCAAAAAAGGCTTTGTAGAAGATAGTTCCTTGTTTGAGTATTCGATACATAAGGAACATGCTCCAATCTCAATTGCAGTGATTCCCCTTCAGAAGAATTTTCATTCCTATGTAAGACATCTATGGTCACTGAAGTTATCTGCCCTTACTACTGCAACATGGATTAACCATGGAAAGAGCAAATAGCCACAAAACAGGAATTTTCTGATGGATGTGTCTGTAGGCCTCTTAGAAGGCCATAAGTCTCCTTCTCAATAAAACTGCCAGGTACAAACACATATCCCCTGTGCCATGGTCTGTGATCTCATTTGTAGGGCTGTACAACTTCTCTATCCAGGGCAGAGATACACCTGCTCTGAGAAGCTCCACTTTTTCCATTTGTTGCCTTCTGCCAGCACTTTTCTGGTTAAAGGCAAAGCTGAGGGAAAGTTAAAGAGCAGCAACAGCTGCTCCGGTGTCTTCCCCAGATGTTCAGCTATACTCAGCCGGTTAACGGTTTGAGAAATCATTCGTCAGCAAAGGTTTTGCTGCCTTGCAGGCTTATCTCTGAAACAACATGGTACTTACAGAAAAACTCACTCTCACCCTCCCACACTTAGCCCCTAAAAACCCCTTGTTATTTCTTAAACCACCACACTCTCTGTTCTCTCTTCGGGTTGTAGAAATTACTTGGTGCCTTGATGGACCGAGACGTGAAGAAGCACCCACCCAGTAAAGACTATCTGCATGCACTCAAAAAGGTTCATCTGAATGTTTCATGAATTTAAAAACTTAACCCAGTTTATCCAAGTCCTGTGCTTCAGCATGTCTCCCTGCTAGAGTGCTTTCTTCTGCTGATTATCATTCAATTGCTGTTATGATTCTCTGTTCCAGGGATCGATTGCAGAGGTCAGTGAAAGGAAGATTACAAGGAGTGTTAATGTTGAGATTAGGGTATGGTGGACATCAGGGTAGAACAGACTGGCTCATGTCCACAGTTGCAGCTGGTTAAATTGCAAACAGCAAAGGGCAGTTTAAGAAGGCCAGTGTTAGGACCTCAACACCAGGTATCCAGAACTTGGAAGTGAACCACAGTGACAAGAGCTAATTGCTGGCGGGACACAGTCAGGGCAAATTACCAGTGTTAACTGCCAATTAAAATGACAGGGCCAATATCAGGGCCACTACACAGATCAATTATGGGATTACAGCAAATTCTACAAGTACATAGGAACAAAGCCCACTGGCAGCCACACAGAGAAACTCAGATGAGGAGCTTCCAAAACTTTGAGAAGACTTCTTTTGCCTTGAGACAGCTGAAAGACAGAGGCTCAGTCTCTCACATCTGGCACAACTGAGGTTTAGGGAAGTTCAGGAAACAATGCTGATTTACTTCAGCTGGGGTTTCAGCTGTGAGGCCTTTACTGGTGGTAGGAGTAAGATCTGACTTACCTTCTCCATGGTGTTACCTGCCTTATGGGTGTGAAAGACCTACCAAGAGGAGCAAGAGACAGTTGTCTTTACAAAGGGCTCACGGGAAAAGAGCACAGAGCACAACTCTGTCAGCCTGAGGAACCAGCCAGGTGTGAAAACCAGACCTGCTGTACTGCTTCTTTGCTAATGTTGACATCAGTGAATCTGGGATCAGAGGTTTTAAACTCAGCCTTGCTCTTTCCGTGTTTAATTACCTGTCCATCCATAAGCACATTATGTAGTGTGTGAAAGGGCTCCTCAGACCTCTGCTGAGCACTCCAGTCATTTCAGAGCAACAGATGGAGCTTTATGAATAACTTCAGAGGTTTTTTTCCTCTGTTTGCAGAAAATCTCACATTGCACTTAGGACTTGACCCATTTTCTCAGCTCACATAGACTTTCTCACCCCTTTTGAAGGCATCTAGACATAGCTATAGCACAATCAGGACAGGGGTATAAAAAATGCCATCTCTCCTTTGCCCTCCAAAGCCATCTACATGAAGACTAAGGCCAGAACACAAGGTGGACAGGTAGAGAAGCCACAGTGGGCTAGAGAAGCATATGTGTAGATTTCCCTAGAGCCTGAGCTTTGATTTGTTCAAAGAAAGATGCCCACGTTCAAACATATTCCAATTACAAAACTCTGTTCCATATTTAATCTCCCCTTGTATCAATCCACCAATACCTAAATGATCCCATCTTGGAAAAAAATTGTTTAGTGCCCACAGAGACTGATTACATCCACCTTTGGGGCAAAGCATGTCACTCCAGAATCCTTCACACATGGAGGGGACAGTGATTCTCTGCATGCCAATCCTACAGAGATCAAATTACACATCCTAAGTACCACAGAAGCCGCTCAGATTTCTTTGGAGCTGCAGGAACCACAGTGAAGTCAACTGCAGCATGACAGCACACCTGCCTCTGCAGCATAACCAAGATGACACCAAAACCCCATGCCAAAAAGCTCAGCTTTTTTATTCAAACCTTGCAGCTGCCCAGCTCCCAAGCTATACCACAGCACCATTTGCCCAGGCTGCTAAATGATGTGCCTTTTACTGCTGGACAAGATCCCCTCAGTCCTGTGCTGTGCAGAGGCAGCCAGTCAGAACTGCACTGCCTCCTCAGCTCACCTCCAAGATGCTGCTGTAAATCCAAAGAGAGATTATCTTACCTGCCACAGTGTTACCTACTTGACTGCCAGCAACGGCAAAGGGACTGGTGAAAAATGCTGTAAATTAATTAACATCAGACCTCTTGTAGCTGTTTGTTACTGTAAACAAACATTTTAATATGCAGTAATTAATTAAATCTGCCATGCTGTCCCCCTCCTCCCATTGATCTTTCTTCAGCTTTTCTTCTGCTCTGCCTCATCTTTTTCGCTTGGTGAAACAGATCACTTGCAAACAGAGACACAGCTTTCCCAGTGGTCCAACAGCAGCGACCCAATTCAAAGAGATCACTTTCCTCTTCTTAATCAAATGTTGGGCTCTTTTTTGCCCACACAGCTGGGGTTTTTTTCTCCTCCTAAGCATATTCTTTTCTCTTTCTGACACTTTCCTTCTTACCTATCAAATGCAATATAAAACTAAATTTTAAAATAAAAATTTTACAACATCCCAACACTTACCAGTTGTTCCCCAGACAAAAAAAAAAAAAAAAAA
>VXAC01005629.1:340830-366448 GCA_013399225.1 Rhipidura dahli
AAAAAAACAAAAAAAGAAGAAAAAAATTTCAGATGATGTATCTTGGCACAATCCACTTCCCTTCATCAGATTTTTTCCAGCCCCTTCCTATTACAGCTCAGCTTTTTTATTCTCTCAGCTCTAAACTGAGCCCTAAGTTTTCCCTTAAACTGTAGGGACTGTAGTTTTCTCTTAGCTGTATCAGGCACTGCTCAGAAAAAACCACATCTTCCAGTTAAGTTTTCTTGTTAGCTCCAGCTAACACTGCTACAACCAGTAGAAAGCACAAGCCCAGCCTTCCAGTCAGAATGGGCTGAAAAACATCAAGGAGCAGGAAGCACAGGGCTACTGCATGACAAAGTATAAACCAAGACCCAAAGGTGACTGACCAACAGCAACACTCACCAGTTAAGAGTACAGTTTCTCAGTATCTGAACAGGACTGCCAAAGCAGCATCCATGAGCATTCCCTTTCCCCCAACAAGGTGTGTCCTCACATGTTACAAAGACCCAGGTGTTGGTCATGAAACAATCTGCTCACTGTGGGTTGACATGGGGCTATTTCAGGGGTACACAGAACCCAGGCACCAACATGGCATGGGGAAGTGGCAGCTAAGTCACAGCTGTGGTAGGGACATGGAAACACAATAGAGACCCCAAGGACACTTGGGCCAGTGCTCTTTTCCACTATCACAGCAATCACCATTTGAACTCCGCCCAGCCCAGTCTAGGTTCCATTTGGCATGTTCACCTCACTTCTGTGACCCAAAAATTATGGTGATATTTGAATAGTCAGAATAGTTTGAATAGCTGTGGGATGAGGACTGGGATTCAGGAGCATCTCTGTATGTGCATACAGATAGATGTAAGTGTATGACAAGGAATTTACAGAAAGGTATGCATATAATAATTGTTACAGCAGTGCATGTCATTTGTGAAAGGAACACTTACACTTGTAGGTTGTAGCAGCTTCATATTCAGACAACATTTCCAAAGACACCCAACAAAATTTTATTCCCACGGGAAAAACCTGTTGGTGTGGGTGGAGCTAAGCCAGCAGCATTTGCAGTGGGGGGCAGATGGAGCAGAAAGGAGCTGCAGTTCCTCACCAACAGTGGTTTGTACTGCCACAGGGAGAAGTTGCCCCTCCTAGCAACCATGCCTACCTAAAGAACTGAGCAAGGGCCAGGAGCTGTGAGCCCCTTTGTGCTGTCCTGATCATTTGATGTAATCCTTATTCCTTCCAGAGAACAAAATTTCTGCAGGCCAGGCAGAGCTGCCAGGCAGACCAGCAGCCCTGTTCCATTGCAGAGTGAGAGTGCCCTAACCTCCACAAGCCTGCCAGAGTGTGCAAGTCCTAAGACTGCCTCATACTTTTTAAATTGTGGGCTTCACCACAAAAGCTGGCTCCAGTGAAGCCAACCACAGTCATGAGTACCCATCCCCTCTAAGGAGCAGGCCTTGTATTTGCAGTTTTATTATCCATTTTTCTTTTAATGTCCTGCACACTTGAGAAACCCTGTGTGAGAGTCAGAATGAGAGAGGGAGAAAGGGAGAGAGCTCATCATGCCCATAAAAGGGACAGATTCTGATTAGCTGAAGTTATAAAAATGATTTATACTTGCAAACATTATTTCTACTTGTATTGTTTGCCTGCAAGCGTTAACATCACGTCATGGACACTGTAGCCAGACTCAGTCATCCCTTGAGACAGGACAGATGGCTAACGTCCCCTTCCTATCAAAGAAACCCCAGAATGCAGAATTGGGGTGACCAGAAGAAAGACTTTGCTCTGGCTCTTGGCTCTCCCGAGTCTCATGGGAACATTCATCCTCATGCAGCCAAAACAGTGTCCCAGGCATCAAGAAGAGCAATCCTGATGTCAGCTCCTTCTCTGTGCTTGGCATTTCTCGAGCAGGAGAAGCATGCTGAGTCCTGCCTATATTGTGCGCTTTCCCCGCCTCCTGCCAGCCCAGATCTGGGTTTATTTCCTCATCCGTGATTATTGTAAAGAGGAGCAGAATGAAATGCAGATGCAAAACATGCTCGTAAGAATTTCCTCTCTCTCTCTCCCCCATCTGCCAGAGAATAGATTTTAATCTTTAATCCATGAGCAATCAGCGAACACTAGCGAATTGCAAATTACAGATGTTTTACTGTCTTTGGCATTTTTAGCTTCCTCGCTTCCCCACTGCCACTCAGTGTCTTTCTCACATCCTCCCCTCTTCTGCATTCATCGAATGCCACGCGCCATCACCAAAACCATATGACACTGTCATCATTTGGTAATTAAACCTTTACTCACTTTAAATACGCAAAGCTGGCTGGGGTAAGCAGCACTTAACCCTTTCCTGACAGGCTTTTTGCATATCTGGAATGAAGGGAAGCGGGGGACGGCGGAGAGAACAGTAGGTGAGGGGAAGCCCAAAGTTTGAAACCATGTCCAGGTGCTGATGGCCCTCTCTGAAAGCATCCCTGCTCTAAGAGAAGCCAAAAGAGATTGCAAAGGTCTCTGCTTGTTTCCACTTAGCTTCTGTCTGGACTGTGTGGTGCCACTGACAGAGAGGTTCACAGGCTCCTCTGTTAAACAAACCCCACAGGCTGCTGGAAGACATGAGGTTCCTGGTAAAGGAACTGCTCACCACAACTATAACCCTGCACCACACTTTCATACTGAGCAATTACAGGCTCAGCCCTGGCTGCTTCAAGTTGTTTATTAGCGCAAACTGTCCCAGTCTGAGGTCCTTGGTTTGATTCTTTGCTGCCCCAGTGGAGATCTCCAAAGAAAATCAAGTGCAAGGGTAACAGGCAGATATAAAATAGATATAGAAGCATGGGTGATGCTTCAAGAGGGGTAAAAAGTAGGTGTGTAATCACCCTTCCTGGAAGTATGTTTCAGCTGTGAAGGACAAGGATGAACATTTATATTGCCTCAGCTGCAAGCTTATGGAGAAAAGACAAAATATGGCATAAATGCTTTCAGCAAGAGCTGCTGCACTGGCCTGGGTCTCTTGTCTTAGGGTGGCTTCCAGCAGGGCCCCAGGCACAAGTGAGCTCTCAGCCCTACTACTCTGTGAGAGATCTGAATTCTCAGTGGAGGCTAAATCACAATTCATTATCAAAGGAGCCCAAGGTAAATCAGAGCTGGAGAGAGTAAGACATGGCAAGACGGGAGGGAGGGAGGAAGGGAGGAAAACGTTGCTGCAATTATTTTGCCATAGATTGGCAGGGCCTGCTTTCCCTGTAAGAAGACTGCAACATTTGGGGAAACATAAATAACAGTTGACAAGAGACTGCACCGTAGAGACAGGCAGTAATTGTTTCACCTCCTTCTGTGCCCTGTCCACTGTAGGCTCCCAAGGAACTACCTTTGTATCTTAGCTCGAGGCAGCAGCTCAGGGCCCCTCTGGACCAGGAACAGCCAGAGCCTTAATCATTTTCTACAAGTTTGTCAATTTAACAAGTGTTTGCCCAAGGGGCATCTGTCTTCCTGCCTTCCTTTTTTCCTCTCTCTGCTTGTTTGTTTGTGAGCTGGTGCGTTCTGGCTGCTATCACCAGTTTCACACAAGTCTGGCTCTAAGCAGGATGAGGCCCTCACTGGAAGCAATATGGTTAACCCCAGTTTCAGAGGTTACTAAATGGTATCCTCTCCACTTTCTGCCTTCACTTCTTTTTTTCCCTCCATCCCTGATACCTGTACATGGGGGCTGCAGCAGTCACACAGGGATCATTCTCTCCTGCCTCCCTGCAGCAGAGACTGAGTTTATCCCATGGCAGCTGGAATTAAATTCATCAAAAAGCTGAGCACTGGCTGTTCTTGAAAACAATGTCTTTCAGCAAGTCCCCACAGGACCTAGGGCAGCACCAGGGAGCTCTGGTTCATCAAGGCATTTTGGCATGGCCTCCTGCTGATAGGTGTCTAAGCTGAAGGTAGAGCTGTGTCGGGTGAGGAAGAGGAGGAAGGCAGGAGTGAAGACTGACTGCTGATGGGAAGGGACTGCACTCCCCTCCCAGTGCCAGGCCCCCAGGCCCTCTCAAAGTGTGATAGATTGAAGCACAGAACTTGGGAATTTTCACAGTACTTGAGACAACTGAAAGACAGGTACTGAATCATCTCATCTCTCTTTTCCTCGTTGAATGTAGCAATTAGAGAAAAAAAAAACACCATAAGAAAGTTTACAGTGCCTGATTTTAAATGTATTAATTTGTTTCAGAGTTCTCAGGGTGGGGTTACTTACAGAGACACTGTTCCTATTAGCCATGACCCTAAATATCATTGTAACCTGCCATTATAACAATTGAGTATTAAATCAAGAAAACAATTTACTCCCTCTTACATTATTCTAAGCTTCTGTTCTAAGAGAGCACTGAAATTTGGTGCTCATGATTACTAAGACTTGGTCTTAACCCTAGCCCAAACCCCAAACTTCAGGATCAAGTCACTCATCTCTACTGTAAAGTAGAATGAAGGACACAGAAGTCCAAAGGCACCAGATCTCTTCCTTGTTGTAAAGGCCCAACAGAGTGACAAAAAAAATAGGGTGTTCACTCAAACAAGTGATAGCCAGAACTGTCATCCTGTAGGAAGAGAGAACAAAGTCCTGATGAGAACCAAACCTCTCCCTAAGGACGACAACCTTATAGAACACATTCATTTTGGCTTCCTCAACTTAAAACTTCACTTGAATTATAATGGACAGGCCATCCTTGCAGTCAAGAAAAATTAAAGACTCAGCAGCTGTGAGAGCTCTGTAATGTCCAATCAAACTTGGTTCTAGTCATTTGGGTTGAGATGATTCTCCAGCTTATATTTCTGGCTGCAATGAGACTTTTATTCTAATTTGGTTGTGGGACTAAAAGGATTGAATCTTCTAGTTCAATGTCCCATCATACTGCTATTTACATCTATATAGTTCTTTCTTCAAGAGAGGGCTGTGTTTGTTTGGAAGCATTGCAATATTTTTTCCTGAATCACTTTTATGGATTTGATTGCTCTAGTATTTCAGCACCAAGACATTTTGGAGATCCTTGCACAGTATCTCCAGGATAGTTACTGCTGTCTTAAAGACAGGGTAAAACACAGAATAAATTCAGCCAGTATCTCCTACAACACTCAGTCAAGCCATAAATAGGAATATGCTGAAGGTTTGGATCCTATCCTCTATTTGTTTTAGGTCTAAATATTAAATATGTGACCAAGTTACCGAAGTGTTTAAAGAGTCATTAAAGATGGGAGTGAAAGGAAACTGCTGGCAATTACTCCCCTGGGAGATGGGACAGGGAAGAAAGGACTGACTGCAAAACACACGTGTTGCAGACATGGCTTTTATAATGGAACTGGGTGATAAGAGCTCAGCCAACATGACATTACTGCAGACAGGCAATGCAGCAGTCCCAGGAAACCTCCCTGCCACTCACCTGTCAGTATTTATTTTTTTACAGAGGGGCTGGCCTTGAGCTTTGTACTTAGGTCAGACTAACTGATTACAAGGGAAGACTTGACCATGATCCCTTTGAGAAAGGTGAGGAGAAGAACATCCGTTTAAACACTTAGATTTGTGGCACTCTGCATCTCACATAAACCACTGAGAGGCAAAAAGTCTCAAGTCCAATGAGAAATCTACCAGGATGGTCACTTGTTGGCTTTTCTTGATCTTTGAGACAGCAAATAAATGCTTCACAAGAGCCAGAAGTACCACAACAGCTACTGCTGGGATTGTCACCTCCAAGGAGGTATCGCTGTGAATAACTGTGAAGCACAGATTCCAGTGTTTCCCTTCAGCTGCAAGAAACCTACAGCTGACAGCAGAATTTGTCTCTGTAAGCTGCCCTGTGTTCTCTATATGCTTGGAACTGCATCACAGCTTCTCCAAGACTTGCTGCCCCAGGCCCTTCACATGCCAACAGTGGTTTATAATCTCATTCTCCTTACCACTGGCAGGCAAGCCTTTAAGAAAAATGAGTGAAAAACCCAGGAAATATGTGTCTTTATTAATCACTGTTAGGGCTGACAAGGAGGAAGCAAGTCTTGGACCATACCTGGATACAGGAAGGAGAACTGGAAAGACCACTTACCAAACAGTAAACAAGGCCCCAGAGGCAGAGCCCAAATTACTCAGATGCAATCAGAGAAGCTGGAATATGTTTACAGGTTCCCTTCACTCTGACATGAAGATGGACAGGACCAAAGCAGACATACCAGGGCACTTTCCAACTGCCACTTTGATCAAGAAGTCTCTTCTGCTTTCCACACCCACTTCTTGGTGATAAACATCTTTGTAGGTCACTTCTAATGCAGGTGACGGGCTTAAGGAGAGATGAGCAAACCACAATACATGGAGCATTTGCCAAGTCCTGGTAACAGGCTAGAGAGGGAGAAACACAGCCACCCTTCCCATCGGTCTCAACTCCTTCTCCAGTGGATATGGCCACAGTCTGTCATGTGCCTGAATGTTTTCCTCTGTGGCACCCTTCTCTGCATGGCACTGTTTAATATTAGAGACCCCAGGCAAGACAGAACAGAGATAGGACACATGCTTGCTAAGCACTGACCACTGTGGAATTAACAGGGAGACCAGTGAGGAGCTTCTAGGAAAGGGATCTGATTACTCAGGCTCTGTTCTCCCCACCACCCTTCCACAGCTTTGTCTGAGTCACTGACATGTTTCCCTCAAGTCTTCTCCAGCCCTTCCACTCATCTAGCCTAGGTATTTCACTGGCACACAAGCAGCCTGTAAGAACAAGAACTGCTCCAGAAAGTAACTGGAATCCTAGGTCACATCTTAGGTTCCCTGACTGTATCTCTGGCTCTGCTAGCAATAGAAAGAGGCTCAAATATCCAGCATTCTGGGTGAAAAGATCCAGCAAGACATTTTGCTGGGGTGGGACAAAGAGCTGCAGTTGGGCAGGCAGAACAAAAAGGAGGAGTGAGAGTGAATGCTGCAGAACATAAAGGCATTGTACTTAGAGGGATAGATGATAATACAGGAGAGGTGAAACTAAAATACCACCAAACTTCAGAGAGTCATTAATTGACATATACCAGTCACAGGGCTGGGCCTTCATCTGTGCTGCCATCAGTTTCCACAAGCCAAACTGGAAAGTATGCCACATCCTGTTCCATCCTGGGAGGTAACTGGAGTCTTTCAGTCTTGCAGGTCACTGTGCATCTATACCCTCCTCTCTAGCACACTAAAAGATCATGTAGAATAATGCAACCCCCTCTTAGCACTCTGCCCAATAATACTCACAGAGCAGTCTGCACTATGAACTGCAAGGAGAGGTGGAGGCTTTAGGAGAACGCGTGGACACGCAGCCCAGATGACTGCCATGGAAACAACTTGGCTAGCCTGGTTCCATCAGGAGGAATACCTGCCCAAGGCCAGCAACCCAGCAGGAATGCTGCTCTGTCAAAGAGAATAGGAGCCCATTTCCAGACCATTTCTTCCATTCCTCCTGCCAACATCAGCTGTTCCCCTATTGTCAGGCTTTGGCCAGGTGCTTTCCATCAAAGTATTCTCACGATCTGCTTTCCATTTTCCCTAGGCCAAAGAAGCTGAGGTTACATAGGAAGATCACAGAATAGGCAATATATTTTTAAGAGCTTCAGAAAGCAATGAAGGTAGTTGATTCTGGAGTACTTGGTTGAAAAGAGGCAAGATAGGAAAATGTTCAGAAGTATTTAACCTGGCCTTCTAGCAAACAGAGAAACTCTTAAATAGAGTGTGCTAGGGGAGGCAATACAAGCCAATTCCCTTCTCACTGCTTTTTTTAATGTCTTCTCAACTTTTCCCCTCCAGCCACCCTCACCTCAGTGCTTTTAGATACATGTGCCCTCTGTCTCTACAGCACCTTGTTCACAGCTGCTAGCCTTACAGTGGTAACAATGACAAACTCCATTGGCAAACAGTCTACTGGGGAAGCTGGGAAAGATCTGGGACACAAATGAACTTGTATCAGTACAGAAAAGGAAAGTGGGGAGTCCAGCAGTATTGTCATAGTCTTGAGAAAAGGGCCAGGCAAAACCCTAGTAGGAAAGCAACAGCAGATGGGCCTGCACAGAACACCATCAGATGGACTGAAACCTGGCTGATGGCCCATAAAACAAAGGTAAGGAAACATAATAGTGATCAGCACGGGGAAGGGAATTGCCGAGTTTGGTGTCAGGCCAGTTCACAGGTTTACTAATGATACAGAGCAAAGGATATCAAATACTTTAGTGGATGATACCAAATTTTCTCCTTTGTCAGCTTCAGCAATGAAGACAGGGCCAAGTGAAGACTCTTCACTCATTTTATCCTATGGTCTAATACAAATTCTACTGCCTCAGTTATGGTCACAGCACCCACTCTGTGATGACCACTTCCCTTGCAAGAATGAGATAAACCCCATCCTGCTCAGCTTCTAAAAGGAAAAGAGATTAGTCTGCCTAGCAAAGCTGGAGGCAAGCTGATGTACTGGGGGTTACTGAATGCTTGATGGTTGAAACACACTATATTTCATCGCAATAAAAACCCAGTATGAAAACAGATAAGACATGAACACCATCTATATAAAAAACTACTCATGGGTGTTTTCCAGTACTTAGGAAATTCACAGTAGCTTAGACTTTTTTTTTTTTTTTAATGTGGGAGGTGTTAAGAAATGAGGAATGTTAGCCCTGGATGGCTTTGGCCTCATATGGAGTGCTGCAGGACAAGGACATGCACAAAACCTGCCTGAATCAACCAACACTCAAGGCATTCCCAAGGTAATTTCAGTAACTAGTTCAGCTGTATCTCAAGCAGCCACAGATGAGAATTTCCTGTGACTCTCTGAGAACATTTGAACAGTAAGACACCACGTCAGTCACTCCCAGACAGTAACTATCAGGCTGGTGGCCAGGATCTGTGCAATCAGCACTTTAATTAGTTTGGCTATTGGTCTGTGGTAAACACATGCCAGTCACAGGGCAGGCAGATACCCTCCCACACCACTCTGGTGGAATCAGAGAAGCCAGCCAGAAGGAAAAAAAGGAGAAAGTTGGCTTTTCAGCAAAGTAGAAGGGATAGTCATGTTAGAAAAGACAGTGAGCTGGCCCTCAGCAACAATCTAAAAAGCTCATGAGCAAAAGAGGGGTTTCATTCATGAATAAGAGCAGGAAGAAGCAGCATTTCTATACGGCACCAGAGATAAAGGAAGATCTCATTAAATGTAATTGAAATGAAGCAAGAAAAAGTCAACTTGCAGGTTAAGTGGAAGTACCCTAAGAGAGAGGATGAAAGCCTTGGGATTATTTAGGTCACTTGAAACTTTCCTGGATAAGGCATCTAACCACACACAGTGAAGAAAAACTTCTGCTCACCACCCGAGGAGGGACATCCAAAGGACCAACCCATATTCCCTATGCAGGAGTGGTTTCCACCAGAACACGACTGATGAAGAATTCAGCTATCCCAGAGCATTACCCAGTGGTTAGCAGTGCAGTCAAATGCAGGCAGAGCAATACTGAGGGCTCCTTGCAGGCTCCTGAATTGGTATTGAGAAGTTTGGCTCACCATCAGCCCCTGATGCGAGTTCCTTCCTTTGCCCAAGCAGACTGCTGATTAACTAGGAATTAAGCTGGCATGAGACAAGATCTTGTTGATGTCTCTATAAAGCTTCAGCTGATAGACAAAAATAACTTTCATGTTGTCTATTCTGCTTCGTCTTCTGCGACCATGCCTGGTTCTGCCAGGCTGTCAGCCAAGATCCTCCCGACACTATAGTTTTCTGCTTGTGCTCAACAGGAGGAGATGTGCAGCTTGCTCGTGCTCCCTTTCCCTCACATCCATGTTCAGCCATGTGCAGGCTCACATTCACATGCACCCCACACATTCCCACTCATGACTTGGACACCTGCACGTGTGTTCACATATAAGAATCCCCAGGCTGCCTGCATATGGACACCCACCAAGCACACGAGGAAACACAGGGGGTCTTATATCATCACATAGACACACACTTTCTCACCTCCCTGTCAGGCATAATCATATCCCTATAAATGAGTGTGCATGTTTGGCAATGCCTTCACTTGAAGAGATACATTCCCTCTCCTATTGTTTCACCACCCAAGCACTCACGTGCACCACAGCACAGATACTGTATGCAAGACCCATACCCTTTAGACGTACTAAGACAAATTAATACTTACTCACATACAAGACATGCATACAACATGCATATTTGAACATGCTTGCAAAGAGTGCAAATACACTGCAAACCTACAGAAAGAAATACTTTAAAGTCATGTTCATCTATGTGTCTGCAAAGCAACCTCACTGAGAAATGAGCTGCTGACATTTTTATAAGGGGAAGAGTCACTCTTTAGTAAAGACTAAGCTCTTTTCTCTTCACAGTTAATCATTGGGTTAGAAACATGGAGCAGTTTTAAACTGCAGATATTTGTTACTATAATTAACATTAAAGATTCCTCACAAACCAGTTTAAGAGAAAAAAAATTTGCCCTGTTCCCTGTGCCCACCATACAGTCACCTCCAATGCCACCACTGATACTTGTACTACAGCAGTACCAGGTCCCAGGTGAGGGGTCAGGAGCCCACAGTGTACAGAGTGGTCTTACAGCCAGTATCTGAATTCCCTCCTGTGCAGTACAATAGAAGATGACAGTGGTAAGGCCTGTTTTGCCTGGACAAGCAGTACCTGCTTGCATTCTCTCCCCTTTCCCACCCTGTTCTGTCTTTCCCTCTGCACACCTCTGTGCCTCCAACTTCCTGGCAAATACACACAGCTTTCCTCTCTGGACTCACCAGTGGGCACCCAGTTCTCGCCAGCCTGCACAGAGAGTGACGGCACAGATCTGTGCGAGCGCTGAATCAGGCGGCCAGGCAGCTGTGACAGGGTGAAGACACAAAGGTCTCTGACACACACATTTACATCATCAAGACAATTACTGATGTGAATTTGAATTCTCACTTGCTTAGAAGATTATTTTCCTCTCTCCAAAGGTGCTAGTTCATCACTGAACTTGCCAATGAAAATTTTTCATACTTTTTTGAAAGTGTATTTTCTTCTCAAGTCAGCAATGTTCTAGTAATGGAAAAGCTACATGTATGAACTTAACTTGTTTTAGAATTATGTCTTTTTTTCTCTTTTCCCTAACTCTGCCCCCAAGAAGTATGAGGCACTATCCAAGTCCAAAACTGCTAGCACTTACACAGAAGACACTTTGGCAGATCTGTCTCCAGATCACCTCAGCAGTCATAAGCTAACTTCAAACTGTGTATAAAATTTTTCAGAAGAGAAGCAGAGAGTTTAAGGAAAAAATAAATAATTATGAGGAAAAACTCTGCTGTATTTTAGTTGTTAAAATGAAGAAATTCAAGTTAACTTTGTATCACATACCAAAGCAAACACATGTGGGCTACTGTCCCAGGCTAAGAGAACACCAAATTTGAGTCAAGGCTTGCAAATTTTCTTATGGGTTTTTGGCCATAAAGACTCATACGAGAGCAAACATGGTCATATCAGAAAAGCCTCTAGCAATGCATTATTGGAGTATTCTCAAAGGCTTCAGAAAAAAAGGTACTAGCACTAAGATACTCTAACACAGATTTTAAGTAGGAGAAGAGGGAGTAAAAAGACATTTAAAGTCTCAATAAGGAATAATCAGAGACTACAATGGTTTTGATCTGAAAAAAGTATCCAAACTGTAAAGGGAAAGAGAAGGGGAAAGGGACTGTTCTTAACCTCTCCATCAAATTTTGTCTGACCAAGAATCCTTCACTGAGGCTAGGAAACAGTTTTGAAATATTGATTTCACAGACAACAGAAAAGGGACACCTCATAAACGCCACCAATTCACAAAACATTAAACCCTTACCTTGCAAGTATTTATTGACCTCTGACGGTGAAAAACACTGAGGAGTACAGGCTTTTAGATAATCTTTTGAATTCTCAACTGCAGCCCAATTACAAACAAACAGTATCAACTACCTCAAATAATCCCTCGATGGAACCTTCGGGCCTCTGTTTGCAACATCAGCTCTCAAAAACAAATGCAGACCTCAACAGGAAGCACAGAGGACAGCAGTAGCTCTGTAGGATAAGCAAAGATATCTGTGAGGGAAGAACAAGGTTGCCAGCTGTGCACTCAGGAAGAACAAACCAGGGGCTGAGGGCAGCCCCAGTGCAGGCACACAGTGGTGGGGCAGGACTGCACATTGCCTGAGCACAGCAGGCAGAGCCAGGAGCTGCCAGCAGGCTCCATCGACAGGGTCAGACAGGACTGGAAAAAATGCTGCAACGTGGGCCTGAAGACCATGCAAAAGCCACAGCTAACAGACATAACTGGAGACAAACTGTAAGACACATATAAAGGGAACATCCAGGAGACAAGCTACCTGCAATGCAAAGCCAAAGTCTCTCCAAAGGGTCAAGAAAACAGACCCACCTACTGCATAAACAAAGCAAGGCCCAGGTCTGAGCTTAAATAGACCTCCTGGGCCCCAGCCCATGGGCCAGAGAGTGTGGGCCTTATGGAGGCTGCTCAGGTGTGGCTGCTCAGAGCATTAAGACACCATTTCACAGGAGAAGGTACTTCATCCCAGCAGGATGCAAGCAGCCTAACATCCAAGCCCTGCTCAGAACAGAGTGCTCCATAGCCCATACCACTTCACAGACATCCCAAGAAAGAGCTCCCAAGAACTGCCAGGATGCTTCTGCCAAGAGGCACTGCTTCTCTGTGGGATTCAGGAAATCTGGTGTGACCTGCTTTTAGACCAGCGGGTCTAGACAAGAGAGGATCAAACCTGCTCTTGATTTTGTCAAAGCCTGAGGAGGCAACTTAAATATTTTGTTTAATAGTTCTTTACTAAATTAACAATAACCTAGAGAGCCCATACATTCCATCTGTATCCAGAGGTTCCCAGATCTGCTACTTGTTTTCTCCGTGCCTTCCATCTACTTTTGCCTTTGCTTCTCACCGGTGACACAGAAACCCTATATCTGTTTTTCCTACTTCTCTGCTCTGTGCTAACTCTGAAAAGCATTTCTGAAAAGCATCCCATAAGGTTCTCAGATAGGTGCTTTGAACAAAAATTCTTTCCTAAATGAAGAATTTAGAGCAAAGACTAGTCTGTATTTTTGCCTTCCAAGGTGACACCAGAGTATTAACTAGCTAAATAATGACATTTTTGTTAAAATACTCTAACCCACCTGCACCTTATTTTTTTAAGAGAAACTTGCATCTATTTGTCTTGTTCACCTTTAAAAAAAATAAATTTAAAAAAGGAATAATATAACTGAAAAATAATTTTTTTAAATTAGGTTGTTTTTTGTTTGTGTGTTTTTGTTTCAGGTTTTTCTTTACCTCTGGACCATATGAATTTGTGTGATTATGCAGCTGTAGACTAATAAGAGAAAAATTATACTCAGAAATTACTAGTAATCTTGCTGTGTATTTTTAAAGAAGGAAAGTGTTTTGATTCATAAAATATACAAGATTCCCATTGTCATTCCCAAACACTGTATCAATCACAAATCAGTTATAGCTTGAGATATGAACAAATTTACAGATTTTACATCCTTCTAGTTTTATTGCTAAGGTTTGAGCTATGCTTTTCCCCGCAACTATATTAGTTGAAAATACATCAAAGCTGAGACTTGCATTTAATCACTTGACTCCAGGAGCTGGGACTGAGACAAATTGCTGTTAGGGTAATCTTGGGGACCGCATTCCAAGAGCTGTCGGGGCAGCTTCTGAAGGTAGCTGGTAGATAAGGCTGAGAGGCAGCCCTCACACATGCCCTGCAACGAATACAGAAACCCCTCCAGTATTTCATTGACACAAGACTCGGGCTGAGCCTAAGACAAAGTTCCTAAATGCTAGCAACCAAGGGAAATAACAGCATCCAATCCTTGTTCAAAATGCAGTCCCTCAGCTAATGGGCACTCAGTTCATTGCTGCTGTATGTTTCCTTTTTCTGCTGGGTGATGATCATTTCTGCTTGCAAGTCTGATTAATTTGTAAGGGCTTCTAGAAGTTGGGGAGCTTGTGTGTGGTGGGGGGATGATTTCCAGTTTTATTTACATCTGAAGGGATTTGTTTCATTAAAAGTCTATCTGAGTGCATTTTCTGAACCTGTAGCTCTTCTAGATCTACCTCAGACTACTCAGCAAAACAAACAGCTAGGACTTGGGTACCTCCAGCCCAGCTGAGATCAACAGAAACCAGAGGGACAGTCGAGCTCGACTGACTGACACCAGCAGGACTTGCTCTAAAGTTGCTGCTCTGTGAAGCATCTCGATCAGCCTATAGACAGAATTACAGAAGAAGAGGTAAAATAAGTGCCTAACTTTCCCTTCTTGTGGGCAGGCAGCCCTGAGAAGGCTGCCAGCTCACTCCTGCAGCACAGCTAGCTTCCAGGCTGGCAGCAGAAAGCAGCAGCAAAGGAGGGGGCAGGGGGCAGAGGGACCAGAGCTGGGCAGGCCATAGCCCCCATCCCCAATGGAGTGGCCAGGGGATCACCACCCCCAGCCCACCTCCGGCTCTGCCAGAGGTACCTCCAAGGAGTGCAGCAGAGGGCAGGGGCTGGAGACTCCCAAGGCATCACCCCCTCCCCGAAAAGGGAAACTGAAATAAAAGGCAGAGGGAGCCTTGTGTGTGTTTTTATTATTATTATTTCTGATTAAAGAGGAATTCATTTCATCTTTGCCTCCTGCCAGGGGCTGAGGTGCCGCCATTGAGGTTAACGGTGCGGAAGAATACAAAAAAATTTCATTGAGGAGGATTATAAAAGTTACTAGCTGGAACATTAACAGAAGAGTAACTTGTAAAAAATGCAATATTACAATATTCACAAGGACGGTAGAGCGTGGTAAAGCTATAAAATTCAACATTAAAATCTTCTACAGCCTAGATAACCTAGTTAACAAACATTGTATTGGAACTACTTTTTTTCCGCGGTGCTGAGGTGCGCGGGGCCGGGGGCGGCGGGGCCGGGGGCCCAGGGCCGGGGCAGAGCCGCTCCGCGCTGCCGGTCCCTCCGCGCGAGCAGCGCATCTGCGGAGGGGATGCGTGAAGGCGTGGAGCCGGCGCGGCTCCAGCCCCTGATTCAGCACTGATGAACTTTATGTCATTAGCAAAGCGTGGGAAGTGATTTGTCTCATCCAAACCCGCAAACAGGAAGCACGGATTCGTGTCATTTGTCACCAGCACCTAGTGCCCACAAATAACAGCCAATATGTTTCCCTGCGCTGATGAAATTCTGCAAGGCAAAAAGAAAAAAAAAATAAAAAGAAAAAAAAAAAGAAAAAAAGAAAAAAGAAAAAAAAAGAAAAAAAGGACACAAAACCCACAAAACCCAAAACAACCAAAGCTCAGGGAAAAAAAAAAAAAACAAAACACCAAAGTGGAGAGAATCAGACATTACTGTTACTGTTACTATTACTATTACTATTACTATTACTATTACCATTACTATTACTATTAATCTGCTCCTAATAATAACGGCCTCATGCAAAGACATCAACTGCAAAGATAAACCGATGCCATTCTCCCAAAATCGGCAGAAAGAGCCTTAATCTTAAAAGTCTCCTACATCAGGCGAAACTTATTTCTCTTGCAAAAAGTAGGGACGCATTTCCCCTTGTTGTGTGTTATTTTAATGTTGTTTGTCGCCGCATCCTTCTCCCCCCACCCCCTTCCCTCTGCGTCCTCGCTCCCTCTGTTCTGGGGGCTGCGGAGTCGCAGGAAGCAGATAGTGTGAAAGGGCCGGGAGAGAGGGAGAGGGAGCGAGAATTGCTCTGAGCGACTGCGAAGTGGAATTCAGTTCCCTGGGGAGTTAGCAGACAGTTTGTGGAGATGTTACTCCAGAGTTTCAGACTATGATAAATATGATAATTTGTATAAAATTTGAATGGGTTCTTGTTTTCAGGGAGAATGCCTCCGATGATGAATGTTCATGATTTTCAGATAGATGGCTGATAAAAAGTGTATTGAATTGTTGAAAGCGATTTTAATTTTAATTCTCTACCTGCAGATGTCTGATAATAATAATGTCTCCTAATAAAATAGGAAGGTGTCAGTTTAAGCAGCAGTATTTCGCTTCACTTCATCCTTCCCATCCCCAGACTGCGGCAACATTAACCTCTTCTTATAAAAAGGCACATAAAATTATTATAATTACAGAGTTATTAATTTTAAAAAGAGGGTTAGCAGGATTTTTTATTATTATTAATAGAGCTCGCACAGTACCCCTGCAAGTAAATCCCCGTGTGAAATGATGGATCCGATTGCTAATTCTATTATTAGATATTGCCTAGGAATTGCCTTTCGGGTTTTTAATTAGAGTAATTGAAACTAGAAGAGGCGGGGCTGATTATTTTTATTTTTCCCCCTTTGTTATTATTTAAAAGTCATTGATAATGCTCCCTGCATTCAGATATCGTCTTCAGAAGGAGACTTACAACAAAGCAACAAAGGGAAAACAGACAGATTCGCGGGTCTGGAGCTTGAAACTCCCAAGCCAGCAGTGTGCGTGTATTAGGTGAATTGGGTCTGGGGGATCTCTGAGACTATCCCCAACCCAGCTCTTACTGCCTCTGAACTGGGCTGATATTTCATGTGCGACAAAAAAAAAAAAAAAAAAAAAAAAAAAAAAAAAAAAAAACAAAAAAAAACCCCACAACAACAACAACTCTGGTAACATGAAATCAATGACCTGGCAGTTACACTCTAATTAGCGCCTCCTGCGAAGCAGCCCAAAGCCAGCCCAGGAAAACCGCACACAAGCACCGCACGCCGGGGAGCGGAGGCAGGCGCATCCTCGGCAGGCTGCGGCTCCCCGTGCCGGGGGCAGCCTGGCTCCTGTCCGAGCCTTCCCCGCTGCCTCTCCCACCCGCGGCCGCAGCCGCACCCTCGGCTCACCCACTCGCGGCGGGGAGAGGAGCGGAGGATGGCTCGGCCGAGAAGCGGGGACCGGCCCCACTCAGCTCCCTGTGGGGCAGCCGCCGAGAAGCCCCCGGCTTCGCTCTCGTTTGCCCGAGCTATTTTTCTCTCGCCCTGAAAAGAGCAGACAATATTGTCCATTCATCAGAAAGGCAGGAATTTGGTGCTTCTGGTTGACTCCGAGACGGGTAATTCAGGGAGAAATGAAAGCTGGATAAATGACTCGGTAGTGTGAATTAGTACGGAGGGTGCAAGCCGCCTGGCAGAGAAGTGGGATTTTATAAACAACGGCATCATCTGGCAAAAGGGTAAAGAACTGTGCAGAGCTCACAGCTTTTCTAAAGCATCACATTGATATTTTGTACATGGAGAAGAGGGGGGAGATACATGTGATATATGATCATAAGCACAGGCTATGCAAGCACAAGGGAACATTCCCGTTCAGATCCCCACACAGGTGCATCTCTCCACGTACTAAATGCTCCCTAGCTGTCTCCAAAATAAATGGTTTTACGCAATAAAATATATATAAATTTAAGCCTCTTCATTTTGATATAAAAACTCCGGTTTATATTATACATTTCTTATATATTGCCACGTATTCCTCTCCACAGACGAATCTATTTCAGGTATATGTGCATAGTTGTGAACATAACATATACACTTATAGTTACACAGGGAATCCGAGAGTTGGCAATGCGTCTAGCAACGAGAGCGCTCGTTAGATATATGGTTGCATAAAGGATCGTGTACAGTTACATTAAGTCCCATTAAGACAGTGATTGTCGGTCTGCACCGTTTTGCACACGAAATTACAAGTTCCTGACTAAAGAGCAGGACGTGGTCCGGTCCCCCGGCCTGGTGCCTGCTACCTCCTTCCCACCGGGGTGCCGTTGGACTTAGGAAACCGGAGGTGGGGAAAGGTATTTATTCAGGGCAATTAGAAAGCAGGTACCGCTTGCAAAATGGATTTATTAAGGGGAAAAGGAGTCGAAATAATTGTTCAAAAAAATGCGCATAAACGAGTCTAACAAAGTAGGGAAGCAGAAGCATATTGGCGTGTAAGGTATCACACTGGAACTGCTTCTACTTCAGACCTCGGGATTAATCAAAGAAATCGGTGCGGCTGATGAGGAGTTATTCAGCAGCTGAGCTCTGGAAAACTGCATCCCTGCTTTCTTTATACATTTTATTATTTTCAATTGGTTTGAAAAATTAGAAGTGTTTAGAAAAAAGAAATACACATTTCTTCTTCCAGCGGGCTGGAAAGCTTTGATTTTATCCCGCTCAACCCATCCCCTCTCTCTTCTTATCATTCCTTCCCTTTCTATTTTTTCTTCCTCACAAGTTTGTGATGAGGACCGCAAGGAAGGATGCTTTTGAGAAAGAAACTGAAGCACCTTTTGGAGGGCACTGCTCTCCTTCGCCCCACCCTCAGCATTCCTAACTCCTGTTACCACCGACGACTCCAGCAGCCCGGGCGTTTTGTAACCTCTGACGCCAGGCAGGGAAGAGACAGATCAGGGCTCTTCCTGGCAGTTTCCCTGCATTGTGCTTTTAAACCTCCCCCTGACAAGGCTCGGCAAATGCTTCTTTGTCCGCTTAGGAGTGGCTGTGGCAGGGGCAGGCGAGTGCTTCCCCTTTACATGGATATTCGTCGATGACAAAACTTTCTTAGGAAACTTGGAGGAAGACCCGACTTCTGCCAATCGGGGAGGGATGACACCTGCCAGAGATTCCTTGGCCGTTAGCTTTAACTTTCTCCGCTTCCAAAGCAGATGTAAAAACGCTTCTTTCCCAACTGGCCATCTTCTCCCTCAAGTGTTTTTAAGTGCACATCTTTAATGCTGTCGAACCAGAACCTCTGTCCCTTGGCCGGCTCGCAGGCAAAGTTGACAAGCTAAGGGGATGGTGGGGAGTAAAAGTTACCGATACGAGTGGGATGAGGCAGGATTGGCCGCACCCCTCTGCACTCACTCGCTGGGGTGTCACGCCTGGCCCTGTCCACGCAGACATGGTCCGCTCGGGAAGTAATCCCCCGAGAGCGATTCTTATTGATCGCCGGGCGAAGAGCAGCGGATTGCATCTCTCCCCTGACGGTCGACGGCGTGTGACGGTGGAGGGTATAGGCCGGGGGGGGGGAAAGGGGTGCATGAAGGGGGGAGAGGGGAAGAGGGAGTTCTTGGGCCAATTTATCAGTTATTAAAGGACCCTTTCTGGACCTGCAGAGCTCAGGGGCATTTCTCATCTCAACTCCAAATAGAAAAAAAAAATGTAGTCAGCTATCTTTAATCATTGACTCGAGGGCACATTTCACATCATCTCTCAAATCTGCATTTTTTATGAAGTGGCCAAAACGTGTGCTGTGTGCCTAATTTTCTCTCCCTTACAGGCGTTAAGAAGAGTAATGAGAAATCGGCTGGAAATTAACTTGCTTCTGCCCCTGCAGCCTTCTCCCCTCATGAGAGACTGGAACTTTTATCCCCCTCACACACACTTTTATATCAACTGGTTCAGAGCCCGGGGGCTGCCGGGGTTACAGGGCAAGGGTGGGGGAGGTGGAGGGAGCTGCTCGAAGCGGAGCTGAGAGACGGACCTGCAAAGTTCCCTTTTCTCTACAGCTCCCAGACCATAACAGAGATTCTTGTCACAAGGACAATGGTTGTGTACCCGGGAAAAGGTGAAAGGCACACGAGTTACATTTCCCCCAGCTTTTACTCTTCCACTCAGTGTTCCTCTCTCATACCTACTCCAGCCTCCAAAATACTGGAAACTCAGCGTGTTCAAGACATCCGGGGACCAGGGAGGCAGCGGATGTAGGAGGATATTTATTTTCTATGCTTTAATATACGGAAACACATTATCATTGTTGTCATTATTGTTCCTCTTATCATTACTAGTGCCTGGAGCATTGAAGTTTTCCACTGAGGTTTGGAGTTTTCCACCGACGTGGAGACGGCGTGTAAGGACAGGCTGTCTGGGAACGGAGAACCACTGCTTCCTCACTTCTTGCACCTTGAGGTCTATTTTTTGTTGTTACCGTAGCCGTTCCCCAACCCTCACCCCCGCGCCCGGCAAGAGCTGTGGAGCAAAGCATCCCAGCCGTGCCGTCCCTTGCTCCCTCCCCATTCCGGAGAAAGTCGTGCCCGGGGGAAAAGCAGGTTCTTTCCTTCCTTCGACGTGCCGGGGAACTGTTGCTTCTGCGCACCGGCCCACACTGGCGCCTGCGAGGCAGATGCGAGCCGCTCCTGCTGCTACCCCCGGGACCCCCGGGCGGCCGAGGCTGGCCAGGGCTGGAGAGCCGGGGGTTGCTGCGTCCCCTCTGGTGCGGAGGGGCCAGCCCCTGCTGCCCTCTGCCCGTCGGCCCGACGGGAGGCGCTTGCTCGCAGGGCAGCTGCTCCGCGGCACTCCCAATGGAAACTGGAAGTGAACCTAAAAAGAGAAGTGCGGCGGAAAATAATTCTTACAGCTCAAAACAGCGTTAAGCTGAGATTTAGGAGCTCCATAAAATGCCAATGGGGAAATCACCTCGGCGCAGGCTGCCATAAATGTTTCAGCTTTTCTGTTCTAATTCTCATGTCTACCAAGTGTTTGACGGCTCTTAAAAACCTCTTTACTCTTTACTTCTTTTCTTTTCCTTTTACTTTTACCCTTTCCTCTCTTATCCTTTCTCTTCCTCTGCCCCCTCACTCACTTCTTTCTGTCCACAAACGCTAGAAAGGTGGGGGGATTGTTTTCTTCTTCTCATATGTTCTATTTTTTCGCCCATTCTGTCCATTTATCCATTTATCCATTTAACCATCCATCCATCCATCCATCCATCCATCCATCCATCCATCCATCCATCCCCCTTTCATCATCAAATTACACGTCCCTGTCTTTATTCAGGCCTTTTTCTCTAATATTAATAGAGATCAATGTCGGTCTCTCTATCTACCCATTCACCCCGATTTCCATCTTCTCAGTTGTTCCATGCTTCTATTTTCCCATTCTTTTGCACATTGGCACAGAGCATGCTCTACGTCCCCAGTCTCTTATGGTTTTTACATGATTTTCCATTTTTCCTTTCATTTTCTCCAGTGCTGGCAACAGCGAGGGGAAGCCCTCTGCCTACGTGTCCACCTCCTTCATTCCTATCCTAATCCACGCTGGGACTCTCCAGATTCCCCAAGCCCCGAGACATCTCCCGGCCCCTGCGGACCCAGGCTGTCTTCAAGCACTTGGGCGCCCGCAGGCCGTCTAGCTGGCGGGCCCTCTTCCTTGAGGTAGAAACTTGTGTTGAACTACCTGGAGAAGGAATAAGCAGTCACACCGACTCTCCCCAAGTCCCGGGAGAGCAATGCCGCCCGCCCGCCTCCAGCCTGGCGCAGGGGGTGCGGTAGCCCCGACCCCGGGAGACTTCGCCTGGTTTTGCCAGCCACCGTCTCCAGCCGGGACCACCAGCGGTGGAAACATCCTGGGAAGCTCTTTTAAATCTAAACGTCATCACAGGGCAGCGAGGGATTAACACTCCCCGGCTCCGGGTCTGGGGCAGAAGTCCCCTGGCCGGACCGAGGCCGAAGCCCCGTGCCGGGCACCGCCGATCTGCACTGCCCCCTCTGGCGGGACGCGCGGCCCCGCCGCCCCACCGGGAACGGGGCCCGAGCCTCCCTGCTGCTGGGGCGCCGGGAGCCCCGAGCCAACAGAGCTACGTCCCCCTGCCGGCTGCCCCCGAGCCGGTGCAGGAGATCCCGGCCGGATCTTACCGGGGTACCCGGCTTCCCACAGCCGGCCGGGTTTCGTGCCCCGGGGCGCCACCGGGACGCCCGCCCAGCCCGCTCCTCCCTGTGCCACATCCCAGTCGGCAACCTCACGCCAAGATCCCTGCACCGACGCCGCCTGGCGCAGCTACCCTGGCTCCATCCCGCCCGCTTAGCGCCCACCCCCGCCAGCACCCGGACACCCCGCCGGAGAGACTCGAAGGCAGCGATGGCTCCTGCGGTTACGTCCCACGGGTGGTCGGGCGGGTTCCATCCCACGGCAACCCTAACCCACCTCCTCCCAGGCACTCACCCCACCCACCTCAAACTTCTCACAAGCCCCTTCCCACTCCGCTGCTCTGACACCAGCTCAGCCACGGGAAAAGCAGCCTTTCCCCGTGCCAGCAGCATCCCTGCAACTTTGGTAGCTCGAAGTACTCCTGCTCATCTCACAGCCTCTACGGACAGCCCTGAACCAGGGGAGAGGTCCATTTCTTGCTCTGCTCCTCTCACCTCTCCCTTTGTCCTCCCCCGTTCCGCCATCACCACGAAAAAGCACCAGGTGGCCTGCCCAACACTAAGGCAATAGTGCGGGACAGAGCGGCAGCGACAGGGACATCCCGCACTTCTGAAGTCACCCCGAAACTGTCGGGAAAGGGCTAAGTCTGCCCATGCACGGCTGCTGACCGGACGAACCGCAGGGAGCGGTCTCCGAGCGCCGAAGCCCCCGGCCGGGGTCCAGCCTCGCCCCTGTCCTTGTCGTCTCTCTTGCCGGTTCCTCCGCAGGTCCTCTTTTTAATATCCTCTCCACCCTTCAAAGCACACCCTGCCTCACAGAACGGGAGAAGAGACGTTGGACAAAAGACAAGGCACTCATTTCCTTACGATGCTCTCAAGCCAAACAGCCAAGCGATGTGCATTTCCCCTCGCCATTGGAAAGCGTCCCTGCTCCCCGTGTCGCTAGTGTCTGCCCTATTACCTGTTGCACCACTTTCTGTCTCGGACTACGGGGAAAGCGCCTGCCTGCCTCCCTTTTGCACACCAAAGCTCCATCAGGAGTTTATTCCTTAAAACACTCCGTCCAGGTTTCTTTCCTAAAAGGTGCAGGCAGCCAGAGCCCGAGCCCGCAGCGGAGAAGCGGGGAGATTTTCCCGAGTGGTACGAGCGGCCGCGGCCAGGGGGAAGCGGCAGCCGGTGCTGGCTAGGAGCAGGGAGAGCCGCGCTCGCTCTGCCTCCGCATTTCCCTGGGAACTTTCTATTCCGGAGTTAACTATTAACTGCAGGAAAGCAGGCAATTTTCTTCGGAATGCGAACTATTTCCTTTATCCAGCAGATAGATGTTTGGGGTGATTGATTAAAATGGAAATTGATATTAAAATATGTGTCGTAGAACACTTTCCCTGTAGTCACAGTCGCACGGCTACTGCTGCACGGAGGAACAAGCGTCCAGGGCAAGCAACGCACCGAGCTACTGCAGAGGGTTTTCCTGGTTCGCCAAGAAATGTTTTAATTGTGAAATACATGCAGATATAGTTATAATAGTTCTCATTCATACATTCTGAACAGTGCTGAGCGAAAGGGCACACGGAGGGTGCACAGCAGCACTCCCGCGGGGGAAGAAACGCCGGGGGTCCCACCACAGAAGGGGAAGGTGTTGGGATAATGCTTGGTGCTCCCCTCGGGGGGAAAGGCGGGGGCGGGTGTCCAACGTGTCGGCAGGGTCGGTGAGTAAAGAACAGAGATTCACGTATATAGGGACGGTGTAGAGCCAAACAGGTACGTTATAACCATTTGTGGGGCACCAGTTTGCTGCAAAGAGAGAAAACAAGAAATTTTAACAGGGAAGTCTGTAATTCTAGACTCGAGTTAGATAATACTTCAACACAGCTTTAAGGTAGGAAGAGACGTGTGTCCGTTAAAGTACCCAAAATCGTTCTCTCCTTTTATGTGTAGCAGCACCTGCGCTCCTTGCTTAAGGGTCGAAGTCTGACACCGCAGACGACTGTTACACCCCGGGAAACCGGGAAAGGTCCCGTTCCCGTTTATCCCGGCTCCACCATGTGTTGCTGTTCTCCCTCGGCCAGCCTCGTGCTAATTAACCTGTGCCCCTTTTAATTAAGAGAGGACTCTCTTGGCGGCGCCCCCCGCTCTGCCCGACGGCGCGCAGCCGCACGTCGCCCCTGCTGTCCCCCGAGGGGCTGGACCCCCAAGCAGCCCCGGCCCGGTCGCCAAGCTCGCCCCAAGACCTCGGGCCNCCCCCCCCCCCCTCCCCTCCCGCCCCGCCGCCGTTTGTTGTCCCAATGCCCGGCCGATCATCGCGGTGTATGAAGTTCTAACTGGTTTGTGTCAGGCAGCTCTCTCTAAGCAGTCTGGCGTGACGGATTAAACATCAACTAGTTAAATAAAAATTAATATCAACTGCCTCCTAACTTCTAATGTCATGTTGTTTATAACTAATGAACTGATTAGGGGATAAACACATCAGGAAGACATTTCTGCTTCCCTGATCTTTCGAGAGAGATTTGCAGAATTCAAAGTAAATCTCCCAGAGTCCCTTCTGAGTTTCTCCCATACCAGTCTGGGGAGGGAGGACGGGGATTCCGTGGGGCTTATTGGGGTAAGGTCGGAGGAATCGGATGTATGTGTCAGGGTTAGCTGGACTTATTTACACATCTCACCCAGGAAGCGTTTCAGCGCGGCTGCGAGCAGGGCTCGGGCTGCAGGGAGGTGAGGAACTGCTCCAGACAGATCCGGCGGCTGCTGCAGACCGGTCTGGAGACGGCGTCTGAGGCAAATACTCGCCGCATTATTGCGACGAGTATTATTGACTTTTGGTGCCCTATTTTAATACTTAAAATAAAACTTATTTTTTCTTTGCTTGAAGAGGCAATCGATGATTTTTAAGTGATATGAAGGAAAGCGTTCCCTCCACCTTCCTTATTTTCACAATTTTCCACTTGTCTGGGGCGTGCTTTTCTCCAGTCCGCGTTGTTAACATTTTCCTAAACACTTTAGAAAAAGAAACACATGCACACACATAACCCCCAACAGCCTCATCTTGGAGAGGTCCCAAGCTTTTAAATACTGTTTGCCCAGCACCGCCGGCTCTGACAAGACAATAATAACAGGGGAAGCTTTTTAAAACCAATTTAGCAAATGCAGAAATGTAATTTTAATGAAGAATCGATAGCAGAATGGTTCATTTTTCCTGGGACTCCTTGTTGGAGCTGAGACAGACTTTCAATCAATGGGGAGATAGAAGGGGGGGAGTAGAAAGAGAGAAAGAAAAATACTCGTTCAGTGATGTCTTTAGCATTGGGAATTTTTCTTCTTTTCTTCAGAGCTTTGTTCTATTTATTATTTATTTATTTTCAGTCGCCAAGCCTTTACCAAAATACGGTCGTAAGAGCCAAAAAAGAGACTAGTGGACAGATAAATGGAGGGAAGGAGAAAGGCAGGGAGGGACGGAGGGAGGGATGGATGGATGGATGGATGGATGGATGGATGGATGGATGGACGGATGGACGGATGGATAGATAATCTCTCAGAGACAAAACGCTAGGCGCTCACAGAGGCAGACTTCACAGGATTGCCTTCCGTCGCCTCCAAACTAAACAGCGGAATCCCCGTCCCCCTGCCACCCCACCTGGAGTCTGCTCGGACCCCCGAGCTGAAAGCTGCCAGCTCCCGGGTGGGCTGCACCGCCATCTAGACCAACCTCCCGCCCCGTCCCCAACGCTCTCCCCCCTCAGCCTGAGCCCACCGCCTCCCTTTTCAACTTGGAGGAAGTTCCTCCTCTGTCCCGCGTCCCCCTCTCCTTTGCCAGCCCCTCTCCGAGCACATTTTTATGGTAATAAGACAACAAATTAATCTGCTGTTGCAACAAGACTTCCCTACAGGTAGCCAGCTTGAGGGAGGGGGGCAAGGGCAAGCAGATTCAAAGTACAGGCATTGTCCCCCCCTCCCGCAGGATC
>VXAC01005629.1:385565-549756 GCA_013399225.1 Rhipidura dahli
AAAAGAGAGCGAGCCCTAGAGAGGGGAAGGGATTGCCTTAGCCCCAGGTCAGGCCGCCCGGTGCCTCGCGGAGCCGCGACATCCACCTCCCGAGCAGCCACAGCCCGACACCGCGTACCCTCGGGCCGAAGCCAAGGTGGGGAACGGGGCAGGGGGCCGCGGGGCGCTCTGAAGGGCAGTCGGGCTCTGAGTGCTCGAGGACGGAGCCCTTCCCGGCACGGCAGGTCACTGACCGTCTTTTGTGCAGGTATTACGAGACGGGAAGCATCAAGCCCGGCGTGATCGGAGGCTCCAAACCCAAAGTGGCCACCCCCAAAGTAGTGGATAAAATCGCCGAGTACAAGAGACAAAACCCGACAATGTTCGCCTGGGAGATCCGGGACAGGCTATTGGCCGAGGGCATCTGCGACAACGACACGGTCCCCAGCGTCTCCTCCATAAACAGGTAAGAGCAACCCCGCAGCTCGCGGCCCAGTCGTATCTTTACGGCCCCACAAAACCCCTTCCAGCAGCGAGGACGGCCTAATCATTCCTCGGTCAGGGTAGATTCAGCCTTCTCCAGTCCCCTGCCCGCAGCGGGACCCATAGGCATGGCCCGCAAGTCCCCGGCCCTGTCCAGAGTGCGGTCCCCGGCCCCGCCGTGACCTCCGAGCCCAGTTCCGGGCAGCGGGACCGCAAACACCTGCCCGTTCCCCCAGCGCCCGCAGCGAGCAGCGGGTGCGCGAATCTGTCCCGGGCCGCAGGGCCGCAGCTCGTTCCCGCCGCCTGGCCCGGGGACAGCTGGGGGCCAGGGCAGCCCTGCTGCGAGAGCACTGCCGCAGGCTTTGGGTGCTGTTCAGGCTGGAAGGGTGATGGGCTGCGGAGTCGGGGTTTCCCATGTCCCTCGAACACCCCTACTGGGTGTAGATGACCTCCAGCCTTGCCAGGGTATTAGAGCTCTGAGCCGAAAGGCTGCCGTCATCTTCTGCCAAGCCGTAAGCCGCTGAGCGCGGGAGGAAGGATTCCCTTGCACCCACTCCCCCGGCTCACTCCCCGTCGGTAGCCCGAGGGAACGGCTAAATTTGCCGGGCGGTTCTTTACCCGGCTGGGGAGCGCTGCTCTCCGCGGTCCCTGTGGCCCCGACTCGGTCAGATCCCTGCCCTCGCAGAAGGTTGGGCAGCAGCAGAATCGATTTCGCACAAGCGGAACCATCCCTTCCCCCCCCGCCTCATTTCCTCCCCCGGCTGTTAGGGTGCGAATTTTGTTCTTGGACGGACTCAGATTTGGTCTCAGGTTTGAGGTGACAAAAATAACCATATGACAGGCAAAAAACCAGGATCAATGCAGGAGAAAAGGGAATAGATGTAATCGAGTACTGACAGACGTCAAAGCACTCAGACTGTTCACTTGCCTGCACGTTCAAACACAACGTACATCAGACCTTCACACTCCGGCAACACAACACTCTTGTGCACACAGTAAAAGTAATTCCACTGTTTTAGTGCTATGTATGTACAGATACCCTGACTATGCCCACAGAAATACAACCCCTAGAAACAGAGTAACACAGAGATATTTGCAAAAGGTACATACATAGGCATGAAATACTTCACTAACAGAGTAAAAATACATGAAATTCTGGATGCAGTCCCAAGTGTATGGCTCTTCCCAGTCAAATAAACATACATAGGGTGTGTGTAAATAAGCATGCAGGCTTTTGTAGTGTCTACATTGATAAAATGCACAAATCAGTATATTGTCCCTTTTGATATATAACAAATTTAGCCAGATTAAAAAAAAACAAAACCAAAACCTGGTGTATTTATAGCAAGGGAAGCAAAAAATAAATAGCAAGGAAAACACAGTGGTATTTTTTGTCCTGCACTTTTCATGGCAGATTTATCAAAATATGTCTAATAACTCAGACTGTGTATTTCTAAATCTGGCATCCTATATAAATGGGTTTTAATATTTTGCAAATGATATGGAATTATCCCAAATCATCTTGAAAACAGCAGGTAGAATTAGCTAGTGGAATGTACCTTGGCTAAGAAAGATTCCCTCAGACACACTGTCTCTGTAATATACTGCTAGGCTACCCTAGGAAATTATCCCTGTGTGTGCCATCTGTATTAAAATGGTTATTAAGTTATGAACAGGGTAACATAATACTGATCGGCTAATTATACACCCTCCTAAAAAACCTCCAGGTCTCTGTTACTCTCTCAGTCAGGTATTGAAATAACAACAGTTTGACATTCAGACACCTTACAAAGGCAGCTGTGGAAGGACAGACAGCTATTCCTGTAAGGAATTGAGCTGGTGGTGTGGAAGTCCAGAGAATGGCCATAGGCTCTTTGGAGAAATAGCATTTGTGGACTCAACACATATTTATACTTAAGCTAGCTTAAGGGATCTCAGCACCCAAAAGTCACTGAAGTCTCAGTCTCATGCTTGCTGGACTCAGAGACTCATGTCTGGGTTGTGATGTCCCGGGCAGAAAGCTGAGCCCCAGATCTAGCTCCCACCATGCTACCAGTCTGCAGCACAACTTTGGGAGTTTTGTGCTTCAGTTTCCCCACACTGGAAATGAAAATTCATTTTTCTCAGAAGGAAGTGGAAACAGATGTCAGTTAGATTGTACTTATAAAATACTTTGAGGACAAGTGTTTTGTAGCTGCTAAGTATTATTATACTTAAGAGGCTGTGACCCACCAGTACAATGGCATTTGAGTGTGTAGTCCCCAAGGCTCAAGAGCATTTTAGCTTCACAAGATTTAGTCTTTCCTCATTCCTTTATAAAACTCAGACCCAACTTCCCACTGTCCATCTTTGTACAAGGCTCCCCAAAACTCACATCTGTGAGGAAGTAAGCCCATAACACAGGTTGTAAAATTTGCAAATCTGTCCTAAACAAGAACAGGACAGCAAACTGGGCAAAAAATTGCCATTAAATAAGAAATATTGAGTATATTAGGGTCCAATCCTAGTTCTGTGGAGAGTAGCGGGAACTTCATCACTCCAGTGACTTTCATGACTCCAGCTCACAGAACTTACAAAACACAAAGAAGGGACTAAGTTCACAATTTAAATATACATTTTCCTCTCCCTCATTGTAAACATTCAAATACAGAATTGGGTCAGTTCTTTGTAACAGCAAATACCTTACCTGAAGTAAATTGTCATCTCTCTGATCACCAATCACAAATTGGAGTTAATCTAACACTCAGTCTCCGAGCAGCTTCACAAAGATGACAATTTTAAAACCTAGCTATCAAAAAATATCTGTCTTCTTACCTCTGCAAAATGTGGAGGTTCCAAAGCAAAACCTGTTTTGGCCCAGTGTCTAGAACAGTTAGAGCTACATCCAGGAGTGTTTTAACTTATTTAGGCAATTAGCAAGGCATTTGCAGAAATAGAAGTTACCTATATCCCTAGATAGACTGTGAATACTGTGCTTCAAAATGGACGTGTCTTTGCACATAGAAAAAAGTTACTTTTGGTTATTAGAAGATTTTTCTGAAAACACATTAGTTATGTTTTATTTTCTTTCTGAGAATTAGTTTAACATTAGTAAAGGCTTTTGGGTGAGAGACTACAAAACAACACATCTTCAATTCAATTTTAAAAGTCTCCCTTAAACAACTATATATGTTTTTAAAATACATTAGTTCTCTGTGCCTACATTGCATTGATCTGTCACTATTGCACTAAGAAGAGCAGGACGCATTTGGGACGACATGTTTTTCAGTTCTGAGTTTTATCAGAAACTTGTTCATAACAAACTCATGCAGATAAAGTGTAGACAAAAGCTGTAGCAAAAAACATGACTTAACTATGCTGTCAAGATTCAGAAGAAAGTACTAAAGTCTTCTGCTATGCAGTAGATTTCTTTAAATTACAGGAAAAAGTCTAGAGAGTATACGAGTTAATAAGCAAAGTGCACCAGAAATGACAGGATCGAGATCAGTTATCTCTGCAACAAAAGCTTTCCTGTTCCCACTCCATACATTAAGTACTCTGCAGTATAAACCAATTGTGTATGTGTAGGTATACACACGTACATATATAAAACCATGTATATACATGCATAGGTGTAAACTCACACACATATACACAGTGCATGTAATTGAGAAGCAGGCAAATGACAGAAGATCTTAATTCTTTGGTAAGCAATTAATGCTTTAAATTGCTTGAGCACCTTGCTTCTTGAGCACACTGCCAGCCCAAACTTTTCCATCTATCATATGACTATAAACCAGTCATCTTTGATCACTTCAGGTTAGAGTATTTCAACTGAATTTAGACACTGCTAAATTTAGACGCTCCTTGTGGCAGTCTCCTAAAAATGAACTTGGAGGCTGATATTAGTGAGAACTTTTCCTTTGTTTAGCAGAACATGCTGTTCACCTAAGAACATATGTTTCATGAGATGATAATCATCCCAGAAAAATCTTTTGAATTAGACAGTGCACTTTAGTAGGAACAGGACGGAGCGTATCATGGACATACATTCACAGTAATGCAAGTTATGCAGCAGACGTTGTAGTTTAAGCACTATTTCCTGCTTCTCTTAAATTAATGAATTATCTTAGATTAATGAATGAGGTCCAGAAAGGCAAATCAAAACAACCTTCCCCTTGATTTGTCCCTCTATCCCAGTTCTTGGATGGCCAGGTTCAGTACTAGGGACTCTCAGTTAGTCCTTCCCCAAGGCATGCCAAAAGTAAAGCATTTCAGAGTTCAGTCAGCCTTCTGGATACACTTTGGACCCTGAGTTCCTGAGAACAGACCTAACTAATGCCCCATGGCAGAAAATTGAATTTAGTGGATATATTATCTCAGTCAAACCGCTGGATGCTTTTTCGATCTTCTCTTAGGTATTGGGTATACATTAATTTCTAGTGTTAAGCACATGGTTTAGGGAGGTGTTTCCATTTTCATGATATAGCAATTGGCTAATGATGCCTAGTTAAAGTCTCCAGTAATGATGTGCTTTTAAAAATATGTATGGAAAGACGCAAACATTGACTTGGGTTATAAAGACCAGTGAAATATACTTGTACACTGAAATATTATTGAGCATATGGCCAATTTCAGTGGCTTCAGGCAGGCCTGTAGTTTAGAGCAAAGAATGGCATATTTGAAGATCAGACTTCTCTTACCAGTTCTGACATTAATTTTCTGATTGATCTTAGGCAGGTCACACGGATTCCTTAGGAGGCTGTTTTGCCATCTGTAAAATGAAAATAACAGCTTTTAGTTACCTTTGTAATACTCAGTATGATCTTTCACTAAAAAATGTCCATTGAGTTCAACACATAATGAGAAAAAGTACAAAACTGGAGCTAGGTTGTTTTACATCAGCTGAGGCTTAGCTCATGCAATTGAGGTAAATGCGACATTTCAAGACAAACAACTGTCTGGAAAAAAAACAGGTACAGTAGGGCAGGGGCTGTGTTACATGCGGAAGAAATCAGTATTATGCAAACAGAGCTTCTGAGTCACCCTCACTAGCCGGCAGCACTTTAGAATTCCCCAAAGGACATCCCGGCCACAGTCACTGGTGAATCGCTTCTTGTTTTTCCCCCTGAACAAATCTGGAATTCTTGGAAGACAGGCAATGAGTCTAGAGAGAAGCTGGAAGAGTACAGAGTATCTCTAATGGCAGCTTGTTCATAGTGATCAAAAGCACTGACAACTGCATTGTCTGCAGTGAACTCGGGGTGAATTGGCTGAGTTTTATCCTGCAAGCATGCGTGTGTGTCACAAAAACCTATCACCACTGCTAGTATTTAGTAGCCACAAGTCAGTTTCCTCAGTATAGAGACCAAATATTCAACTTGTCATGTAGACTGGATTTGCCTTTGTCTGGCGTTGTTTTGGTGCAAGGGAGGGGTGAAGAAAACTTGTCCAACAGTACTAAATGGAGATTACCAGGACTTGTAACCTGGCACTTCCTAGAAAGAAGAAACTCAGGATTCTAGCAGGAATCCTCTCTCCCAGCTGATGCTGACTCTAAGGTTCCTATACGATTTCCTGCATCAGGGCATGCTCTGAAGGTAGAAGACTTCTACTGCCAGTTGCTTTCAGCTGAGCAAAGAATGTAATCGGGTCACACAGGGCTTCATCACAGGGAATATATTCCTTTAAATCCAGACTCTTTTCCATCAAACACAAATCTGGTATTATCTTCTTTTTATCATTGCAAATAAAGGACGGGCTCATAAAGCAGAGGTTACAGACAATGTTACTGCAGCTGAAAGAGTAAATGAATGCTCATAGCATTTCTCTTTGTCTTATTCATCATATCTGGCCATTGGAAGGTTGTATGGGGAGAAGTACAATAAGCTAGCTGCATTTTTTATAATTTTCATATTGCAGAGATATTAGTTCAACAGAGGCAGTCAGCAAGTAGAATTGGTTGTGCCCGGGAAGTTTTGAACTCCCTGTTCCGTGAACCTCGAAGTTCAGAACCGTATCAGTCCCTTTTATCACCTAAAAATCCCAGCCCTTCCTTTTTTTATAGATGTACAAAAAGCTTGATTTTTGCTGGAAGTTGAAAATTTTCAGGATTTTGCAATCACAGAATTATTGTTGCATTCTGCCATAGAGGTAGCTGCACTTCTGTGCTGGGTGAGTGAGTCTTATGAAGCTAAACCTCATTTACCAGAATCACTATTATGTGAAAAAAACCTCATTTGACTTTGGGAGAAAAGAGGAGAAAATATAAGTGGCTTGGCCAAGAAATGACGAAGGGGTGAGAACAATATAGTGATCTGAAGGGCACAATCCTTCCAAAAGGAAAGGAATTATTCACATTTAAACAAAGAACTGTAGCCAGGAATGAAGGGAAGAAAATAAGAAAGGAAACATTTAAATGGTAGCAGAAGGTATTCCCTGATAGGGAGGTCCATTAAAATGTGGAACTGCATCCCATAGGAATTCCTGATTTCTTGGAATATATATAACTAGGTGGCATTAATAACAAGCAAATATACAATAAGAAATAATCTTGTGTTGGCTAAAAAGATAGATAGTGGTCTAGCAGGCCAGCTGGACCTTTTATGATATGCATGGTGCATTCAAAACAAAGTCGTGTTTCCAGACATATACCAAATGTCAAAAAACTCCCATGTCTAACCCTAAAGCCTATTCAAACAAAAGATTTTCATATTACTTGAATAACAGTATATGACTTCAGAACAGTTGAACAAGGCTGAGTTTCACTTAGATTCCAGCGTCCTTAATTAAGGCATGGTGAAATTAAAATGGAATTTAGGCTCTCCACTTAAAATCAGCAAAATATTTACAGATCCCACTTTTGGTCTTGGTCTCTATAAATGGAAAGCTAGAGACTTCTAAAAGCATTTGCCATCGGTCTGACATCCACATATCTCACTGGGGGTTTAGGAAATCCCATCTGTGTGTAGATGACTCTAACAATGATTACTACTCATGAAAGCATCAGAAAGGGCTGAGTTCTTCACCCAAAAGATTATTTTTTAAACTGAGACTAACAGGAAGGAAGATTTTTCCCACCGTAATCCAAATTAATCTGTTGGAGCCTATAGCTGTATTGCCACATTTATCAGTCCCAACTGTTCAAAAACACCAAGGCAGAGCCTAAACTGTGTAACTGGCATAAGAATCACGAGCATTTGTAATACAATGTAGGTTTGTTTTTACTTGTTTTCTCCTTTCTACTCTAAATTTTAAAGGGGATTTGGATATCTGACTCCTATTAAACAACTTTAAAAACATCTTAACAATGCAGTCCTTTGAGTCTTCTGAGAGCTGGCAGGTCCCTTTTCAAGCCCCTACAAGCACTGGCAACATACTTTATTAAATAAGAACTGAAATTCTCATGCTACCACTTGACTAGAGGAGCTGAAAAACCCACAAAAAACACCGTTAGGCTTGTGATGAAATACTAGACACTATAATATTCAGCACTAGCCTCCAATTTTCTCTAGTGCCAGTAACTGAGGGGTGATTTTGCAGTACTTACATGGCTATCTACCCAGCTGAAAATCACAAATCTAATCACTTGGTTTCCAAACTCCTCAGGGTGCACTTACAAATATTCATTTCCAATCAATTTACACCTGCTAATATTTCTCAATGTTCACATGTGATCACAGAGTCAGAAGCAATGTCAGTGCTTACTATTTCTATTGCAATAGCATAAAGAGGCTCTGTGCGTAGATCACAAACCGTTGTCCAAAACAGGCACAGCGTAAATAGGAATTTCTTTCAAGAGGTGCTTTTAGAAAATCAGTATATACATGTGTCTTGGTTTACACCAGCCCCTTAGATACTACTAGGCTCATAATTCAGACAGTCCTCAAGGTTTCAGGGCTTCTGACAAACATCTTTGTCTGTCATAGGAAATGAGATATGTGGGAAGGGCTCACTCATCAAGTCCAAGTCTAGGTAAAAAGCAAAATTGGAGAGTCCTTTCCTATGGGCTCATATTTGACAAGACGGAGGCTGAACACCAGCTAGGCTGAAAGATCCTCCCCTCTCTTCCATGATAAGTAGGCATATAAATAAATAAATAAATGGCATCCTAACTGCACTGAGAACTCAATAAAACAATCACATCAAATATGAGGAGGTATAAATCTCATGTCTGCACAGGTAACCCACTCAATTGCTTTTATTATGGCTCAGCCTGACTCCATTTATTACCATCCGTGGCCTGGGTGAAGGATGTTTGCATGGAGGGTGGTCTCCTGGTGAAATCCTATCCCTGGAGCAGTGACAATCAGCCCATACAGAGGTGGATTTTGGTAGGGAGACCAAAGGCAGATCCATCTGTCTGCATGAAAACCAATCAATAACCCTGTAACTAGACCCCTTGTCACCGGGAAATGGACAACGCAATAGTTCAATCCTGGAGCCATAGGAGAGGAATAACTGTGGTTGGGGTATGAAGAATGACAGGATGTATGCATGAAATGTTTGAGACATATGGAGAGAATATGTCTGTCCACACAGATATTGAGAAGGAGTGATGGTATAGAGAAAGTGTAGAGGGTACATTAATATATAGTAGGCATATTTGAAAGGCTGATGTGTTTAGAGCTGGGCATGGGGAACAAAAATGCTGAACTATGCCACACTGTTTTGTACAGGACATTTATACAGGCACTCTGAGTGCAAGGCAGATAGGTACCTTTGGGGAAATGTGCCTGCTGGTTGGATACTACATATTGATATAAGGTAGAGAACACGTCTTTGAGCAGGCACATAGACGGTGACACGAAACGCTGGTATGCAAAAGGAAGCATATGCAGGAGTTGGGTGCAGTCAGGGAAGGACATTCCTTTGTCTGGCTTGGGATTTATGTGTGTACTAGTTTTGACAGGGAGGAGGAAGAGTGATGTGCCAAAAGCCTGAGCTTACAGAGTGTGAGCCCACAGATACACTCCCCAGAAAATGCTATATATGAAACATTTAACCGAACATCACTGTTAATTCAGGAAGGGAGATTCTGGTGGCTTGTCTCTGCCTCTATGAAAAACAGAAATAGGGCACTTCTGGCATAGCTTCTGTCAGCCCCTAGCCCTGTAGTTCCTGTAGCATTTCTAAAACCTGCACAGCGTATTGTTCCCCAAGCTTCTAGCAGCTCCCCCAACACATGCACACATGCATACATACACAGGTATGATGGAGTTTGCCTCTAATAATTGTTCTTTCCTGGGGGCAAATTTACTATTCCTATGTATAATTCCATTTTTAACAGATTCTCCTCCTTCCAAGGTAAGAATCCTTCCCTCTTTGTATGGGTCTAAGGCATAAGGGTTAAATATCCATCTCTGCTTGGGAGACAAATTGTTTCAAGATTAATTATCAGCTCTGCCCAAAATGCCCATCACTGTATTTCATGTGAGCAGGGTGGTACTCGTGTTTTGCAGGGCAGACTGGTTTCTGTTGGCTAATTTACACAAGGAAAAGCAAAGACTGTGACCAGACAAAAAAGTCACAAAAGAAACCCTCGTATCTGTCAGACAGGATGCCCTGTACCACCTCTAGTTCCAGGGTAGTTTGCACAGTTCTGGCAACAGAAAGAGTACTCATTTCATTGGTCAGGAAGGATTAATATCCCAGTCCTTTGATTATCAAAACCAATCCTCATTTATTTCAAACCAGGCCAAAATATGGCAGCAACCTCATTATCCCACTGCCCACTTTCAAGCTCTCACTTTAAAATTGCACTAGATTCTCTGAGAACTAAGATTTGGGCTCCTCTTAAAGGGATTACTGCCTTTCAATATACTCATGTTTCTCTAAAAATTCTTTTAAGAACAAGTTTTGGTCATTGGCCTCTAAAAAGAAAGTCCACAGCACAATGTAGCTAGGTAATAGTGCCTGCTGTTAATATTTACCTAAATTTAGGCCACTTCCTTGGTTGTTTAAATGCAGACTTTTTAACTTGAAAAATTAAACATTTGTACATAAATTACACATACCCATAAAATACATACTCATTTATAAAATCAGTGTGAAGGGAGGAGACGTATAAGAGAAGAGAAAAGGAAGGAATACTGTTTCTGAAGAAAAGGATATAATGTGTGCAAACCGAGTGCATAGAGGAAATATATTTCAGGGATACACTACATACAAATGTGCCAAAGCAGTGCAAGCAGAGGCAGAGTGGACAATGTGCAGTGTCACAAATTTCCTTTCTCTATGGAATAAATAGCAAATTTAGAGTTTAAAAGAGACAAAGAGTTTGTAGTGCTGATTCTGACAGATGAGCCACAACATGAAGTTTCCATAATAGGAAGAGAGCATAGTTGGGTGGGATTGGGTAAGGAAAAGGCAAGAGATAAGGATGGAGTAAAAGACTAAAGCAGATTTGAATTGTATAATTCTGTGAAAATCAGACCTGCTGTGGCTTTCCAGAAGGCAGTTTGGGCCACTGTGCCAAACAAGATGCCAAATCATTCAGTGTTAACATCCAACTCTCTTGTGTGGTTTTAACAATGTCAGGCTACATGTGCCTGCGTTTAGGGTCTGTGAGTATGAAGGCAGCCAGGATGGGGACCGAGTAAGTGGGTCTGGCTGCGTGCAGATTTTTGTGAGGTGCACAGGCTGGAGAGCAGGGAGGAACTGTGTGGGAGAGTTTGTATACTTGCACATTAGAAAGCAGATATAAGTTTGTAGAAAGATGAGTGCCACGATTCTAAACCCCCTTTGCAGTTTACCTTAGTTTTTGTGACCTGCAAATATGTAAAGAAAAACACATACCTATGGCTCTTCATTACCCACAGACAAAACGGGGAGAGTTGGTGGCACAGGAAGGCATGAAATGGAAGGGAGTGTGGCCCATTTCAGGTGGATGTGTACACAAGGAAATGCCCCCAGCACAGTGAAGGACAAGGGATGAAGTGATCCTGGGGAAATACAATCTTTTGAAGCATGCACGAGGAGGATGCCAACCCTGTAAATGAAGCCTCAGCACTGTTCAGAGCACCACCTTTCCAAAGTGAAAGCACCTTCTGCACCACTTGAATGTGCTCCAGGATCACTCTGTGCACAGTGAAGTAATCTGAGCATGGAAACCTGGGTGCATTTGTGCAGATAAACTGCTGAGTCTCTATTGTTCCGTCAGACAATCTTCGCTGTAATGGATATTTGGGCGAGACATGCCCTATACCCCACGACATGTGTACAAGGAGGAGCATGGGCATATCACTAGGGCAACATGTCCAGCTGGGAGTATAGACTTAAAGCAAGTAGGTATTACTGGTCTGTGTAAGAACTAAGAATAGCCTTATCCATGGAAACAACAGTGCACCTCTGCAGTTACATGCACGGAGTCATAGTGGTGAGCAAAGGCACAGCAATAGGTGGCACTCTGCATAGGATTCTGTGTGACTGCTTCCTGATGGCCAGAGAGTCTTGTAAACACACTGATGAACTGTGGCTCTAAGCAGATGTGTTGGGGGGGACTTCTAGCAGTGCTCATACCTTTGTCAGAAGTTCTTTTGGGCAGACATGGGGATAAGGTGCTTTGGCAGCCATACTACCAATGTGCTGAGGAAACACATCTGGTGAGATGGGCAGCATCAGTAACACAAACACTGTGTGTGCAAGCGTGTGTGACAAAGGGGCACCTGCTGACATGTGTGAACACTAAAGGTGTATGGCAGGGCAAATACATATATACAAGAAAATGTCATGTACAAATGTAGGGACATGTGCCTATTGTGGGTACCAAGTGCAGCCGAGGGAACGAGGGGTGTATATGGCGTGATACATTTGTCAGGGAGTGGATGTATGGTCGTTCAACTGACACATGATGCAAGAAGAGGATACCTGGGGATAGTGGGGGCAGAGGAGATTACACTAAAGGAGATATTTCTAATTATATCTATCGTTTAATGCACTGGACTCTGCCCTTCTCTCGTCTCCCCTCCCCTTGCACTCTTCTCCTCATTACCCAGGTTATCTTGTTTGGGTTAAGAGGCCAATTTCAACAGACTATAATTGAAGAGTGAAGAGAATCTGATAAGATAAGGAAGGGACATCATTCCTCAAGGGATCAATAGAGGTTTCATGTTCCTCCTTCCCCTGCTGTGTCCCTAACATGCTAACACTCTGTGTCCATGGGCCTGGTTTATTTACTCCGCTTGTCTGCAAGAGTGAGAAGGAAGTGCAGGAGTAGAGGGGGGCTGTAGCCTGTCTGTCACACAGCCAGAGCAGGGAAGGGGGCATAAGGAAGGGACTACGGTCTCCTCTGGGACTCATGAGGAGGCAGGGAGGTGACAAGTCTGATACCTCCTGGCTCTGGCAGGGGCACATATTCACAGGGGAGGTGTTTGCCTTTGGCCTTTTATCTCGTCATTGTGCTCTGCAAGGAAAGGATACTGATAATTTTTCTTGACTCAGATTTGCTTTCCCTAGCATCCATGTGCAGACAAGCTCAAGTTTTTTATAAGCACTCACAGGGCGACCTCTCAGGGCCCCCCAGGATGACTGAGGCATAATTACCCCTTCCACAAGGAGGGCTTGTAGCTGCTCCTGAATAGGTTTATGTTAGTATCTGAAATTCAGGTTTGTCAGACCCAGTATCTCACAAACTGTTCTTAGCGGTGCTTGGAACCAAACCAGCATGTGAGGATCCCCTTAAGAAACATGAAGCTGTCTCAGCAGTGAATACAGGTGCTCACAGCAGGGCTGCCAGGGCTCCCACACTGCAAAGGCAGAGTTTGTTCCACTCCTGATTCGTGCTCCTTGGCAGAAGCAATGTGAGATCCATAGGAGCCCATGCCCATGTGAGGTACATTTGAATGTGCAGGCAGCTGGGGCACTCTAAAGAAGTCCCTGCAGGAGGCCCAGCCTCTCAGATCAGGCAAGCTCTGTGGATGTTCCCCTGTCCCTGCAGCTAGCAGAGGGAGATGAGCTGAGAGGTCAGCACAGCACAGGATCCAATCCAGATCCCATACAATAGGGCTGGGCAAGTTGCTGGAGAGACTGAGACACGGAGGGGTCTGGGGCTGAGATATCTTCTTCCAGCTGATTTCTCTTTTATTTTTAACACCCAGAGAAACAGACGCTGAGAGCAAGTCAGTCATGCAGTGAGCATGTGGCAGAGTTGGGAATACAACCCAGATCCCCTGACTCCCAACCTCAGGCTTTAACCACTAGACCATGCTTCCCTCTAAGCCACCTTGAACTTTCCTCAGTGAGGATGGGGGCTACTAAGCCTCTGTGGGCTGCAGTTTACCAAGCTGTCAGGAGTGTGCTCACTGGACCGCCTCACCAGAGACAGCCTTCCTCACGCATGCTAAAAAAGTTGAAAAGAAATTCATTTCATGGCCGGTGGTTGCTTAAAAAAGGCGATTCCAGCATATGTATGTGATAAATGTTAACTGTGCATTAATCGCATTAAAGAGGACCCTATAAACTTTTCATTTCTAATTAAATTCTGGCCGGTGATTCTGGCGAAGCCAGCTCACTCCGGGCCTTTGTTTATGTGGAAAATTAAAATGCAAATACAATGGAATTTATTTCCATTACTAGAGTGATATGCTGGGCTCCTCTGTTTAACAGCCTCCAATTATTTTTCAAACAGGCCTCTCTCCCTCTTTCCCTCCCTCTCTCCCTTCCTCACTCCCTCATTTTTTCCCCTTCTCCCTACTACCCTGAAGCTGCTACCCCAGTGTGAGGGGTGGGAGCTGGTAAAGCACTGGGCAGGCTAAGGATTGTGAAATCCGTTCAAGGTCAAATTCAGGCCAGAATACAGAAGAAAAAGTGGGGAAAGGGGTGTGAAAGCACAAGCAAGGGAGCAAAGGAAGTAACAAGGCTTGAGCTAATGCAAGGATGAGTAAGGAGTTACCTGTTAGAAACCTCATTGAAAAATATAAGCTAAATTCACTGGCTTGCTAAATCCTAGCCATATAGATGGCCTAACTGAGAGAGGTCATAGATCTTTCCCTGATGAGATATTTTGATGAGAGGTTACAACTGACAACTCTCTCTGGAAGTTTTCTGGATCTTTCACAGCCTTTTTCTTAGACTTTGTCTGGATGTGACTGCTACTGGGCTAAATCCTGATAGCTGGGGAAGGACAGAACAGGCCCAATGCCAAACACATTGCCTGCACAGAGCAAATAAATTCATGCAGCAATGACACATAATCATCAGCTGAAAAATAACTGAACTCTCTTGTTCATTTCCAAGGAACTAAATGTGGCCACACTGTCTTAAAGCATTACTGTACAATATCCGCACAAGTCAGAAGCCATTGCAAAAGCCCAGAGATTCATTGTACGTTTAAAATTTAACACATATATTTACTGCTAAATGCTGCTGACACAGAATCCCATTCTTTCTTACATATATGGGAGACCCAGGTCAGTTCAGACTTGGGAACATTGCTAGTCAGTCACACACAGATCAGAGGCATCTGTTAACTGACACAGATGCCCTTCTATGCGTTAATGTAGAAAGTCATACAAGAAGACCCTTGCAAAGGCAAGCGTGCACTTCACTGAAGACACGTAATAATTTATAGATCCTTTCACAGACTCAGTCAAATCTATTTGAAACTGCATGGTATAGTCTTGCTCGTAATCATGAAGAAACTTATCCAAAAACATAACTGAAAGGTCTTAGCAAAACTGCTGAGTTACACCAGAAGACACACACACCTTGAAGCATGCAGCTGAGAACCAGCCAGACATGCCACCCCATGTGTCACATACACACATGAGAGATGTACCTTCAGCATGCCCCGCTGGCAGGGAGAGCTCGAGAGCCAAAGGGATATTCTTTAACGCATGTGAGCATCTTAAGGAATCACCTAGTGTAAATGATCCTGTTCCAGCCGAGACAGGGAAACAGGAGAAGGACACATTCACTTACAACACTGAAAAGAGGCCATTACCCAGTCAAACAACCCAATCCCTGACATCATTATTCAATACACAGGAGCCCTGAAATGCACACTAACTCAATCACACGATTACAAAATAATACTGATGGAATCAATGAGACAGACATACGGTCATACAAAGCACACCCACTCTGGTGTTAATACACAATAACAGCCGCCCAACAAGTGAATACAAAACAGCCATTCACGACCACAGGGCAAAACACCAAAACATGGGGCCACATTCTCAAAGGAGGCTTGAAAATTCTGGTAACAAAACCCACCCTTGCCAGATTGGTCTTAGGGTATGGACAAAATCTAGCAGTAGTCAGCCTAGCGAGCAGCAAATAGTAAAAGCCTTGTTGAGCAGCACAACTGAGCACATTCATGTCCTAGTGAGCATGGTGGACTCCCAGGGCATTCAGAACCATTCAGGATTGCACCCACAGCCTTGAAATAGACTGCTCTAGTGAAGTGACACCTGCTCAGTGACCAAAAGCGTCATGCAGGCACTCTTAACACAAGCAGGGGTGTATGACATTCAAGCCTCACCAAAACACAAGCCAATATAAGCAAGGAAATCCTACAGAATATCACAAACAAAAGAAATTCACACTGTGGACAAATGAAAATACTGTTCAGCACCCAAAGCCACAGAACCATCTCACAGATGTGCCTCTGCAAAACAGCCAAATCCTCCTCCCAAACCACAACAACACACCAAACCTAACACAGCACTACTGTCTTTACAGAGGAAAAAAGCAAAGTGATGCACAGAACATGCTCATAACACCACCAATAATCAACCTTCCTTGTGCCTCTCAGACTGTGCCAGACCATGCTAACCCAATTGCTTAACACATAGCCCAAACAGCCAGCTTTTGCAAATCCTGCATGATCTTGGGAGGGAGATGGGGGAACCGGACTGCAAGTCCTTTCCCTGGCACGGCAGGCATCAGCTCATAGCAGGTTGTGTGCACAAGAATATGCTGCTATTGAAACAGCCAGCAAGGCTGGGGGAAGGCTGCTGTTGGCTGTGTGTGCCTGCGTGCGTTGTGTGTACAGGAATTCCCCTTCCTCTACCCAGTGCCGCTGCTTGTAGCCATTAAAAAGCCCAGGTCCTCATGCTGGGTGTTCAGTGAGTATTGATTCAGTCTGCAAGCAATTTTAATATTTCTTCAGGGACTTTCCAGCAACAGCACAAGTCATTAATTCACCCTCCCAAATTGCTTATTCAATAGAAGGAACATGGCTCCTGAATAAAGTCCCAGAATTTATGTGACTCACATGAGTCAGGAGGTCAAACAACTGTTATGGAGCGAAGTTAAAAATCCAAATAAAATATTGACACTTTTTTGGGAGTGAGAGGAGGGGGAAGGAGGAAGGCAAAGAAAAGGTATTTAAAATAGGGTTTTGTTGCAATGCCCCCAGGATAAAGAACGGAAAGAGATTGAAGACAAGCTGGAGTTTGTAAAATCAATGGGATTTATTGCATATCCGCTTGGCATTTAATAACTCCTTCCTTTCCATCTTCCCCTGCTCTGTTTGTACACGGGGGAGATAAAAACTACAAATAGCCAGCCACAAAGTACACAGATGGACACCCCAAACATGAACACACAAAGGCAGGCACATGCACGGGTGAATGTCACCGTGAGGCAGTGGCATAACATCAGAAGGTCCTCTCAGGACTCAGTATCTTGGCTGATCTAGCTGGAGCCAGTCACATAGGGCATTGCATTATGCCTGTATAGTCGCAGGGAGTGTGTGTCCACAGTCCCAATTAAATAAAAGGCTGGAAGGGGAAACTGAGGCACGGAGAGATTTAAAAGACTCTTCACTCACAGAGCCTGTCAACGGGGATCCAGGTCTTCTGGTGCCCAGTTTGTGTTTTTGCCACTGAATGAGGCTGCCTTTTACGGGAACTAAAGCACTCACAGTGACCGAGACCAGGCCTCAAGAAGGCATCAGTCTCACGGGAGGGACACGCAAAGAAACCACACAAAGAAACGGATCTACAGACACCGTGCAAGCCCATCCATATGCAGATAGATGCACACACAGATACATATACATACATGCTTTTACTAAGGTCATTGCTATTCAGAAAGCAGCACAGCCCAATCGCACACAGAAGTAGGAGCACACCTGCAGACAGACAGACCTGCAATGGCCTGCTTGTACAAATGCACAGGCACACACACACACTGATCCATCAGTACAGCCCCATACAGCAGCACAGCCACACTGAAAGTCACTGCTTCTGCAAGCCCAGATTTTACTTTTAGTGGTATCCTCTTAGCTAGCTGCACATGAATGGATGCCCACATACATTTAAGTGCATTCTGCACAAGCATATTAATATATAGGACTGTCTCCTTATTTCATTATACCGTGGCTGCTTCAGTGAAACCATGCTAATTTTCTACCAGTCAAAGATCTGAGACTGCTGAAGCCATGAAAAACATTATTCATAAGCAATAACTCCATAAAAAACAGCTCACAACAATATAGCCTAACCATCTAATCAAACAGTACTGCATGGCTTGGGATATTTAAGTGGCTTTCTTTGGTTTCTTTGGGTTTTTTGTTTGACTGGTTGACTTTTTAGCAAAATCTTGGGACAGCTGTTTTCTGAGATGAGATTTTCCAAAGGCAATTTTTCAAGGGCTTTTTTTGCATTGTGATAAAGATATTTGACATCATTTCTTTTGTAAGGTATCTTTTGACCAAATACACAGTGTGTTTTAAAATTAAGGAAGGTAATGAAAATTTTGGAATTTCCATAATGATGCTTTAAAAATATTAATATTCTTGCATTGAAATACGCTTCTGTCTTACTTCTGAGATTATTTTGTTCATGATTGATTTTGCAACTGCCTTTTAAAAATGACACGATAGAACCTTTGGCTCACCTTAAGCTACCTCCTGTCTTCTTAGACTACAATGAATTCAAGAAAAAATGTAAAGCGAGTATAGTTTTTTAAATACCACTGCCTAAGTCCTTCTCTATTCCTCTGCCTATGAATCCTGGTTGCCTTTGATCTTGTTCAACTTAAATTAGATTTAAAAAATGAAATGTATGTTGATTTACAGTTGGAGGCATTCTGATTCTTTAGGTGAACAAGTAGTTGATTCAGATTAAGGGGACCATGTTTTGAAATAATGGAACTGAATAAAATCACTAAAATTCTCTATAATACAATGATTTGCAGAAATAATACATCATAATTTGCAATATAGTATTCCACTGCAAAATCCTAAACTGAAAAATCTGAATAATTTAGTATTTATAACTCAGGTCTTCAGATAGTGTTAAACAATTGCTGCATCTCTTCTGTGTTTACCCTAGCTAGTGCCTGGTTCAGTAAGTCAAGCTCCAGACAAATCAGTCTTAGAGATCACTAAAGCTCACTGGGAGAAAAGTTGCCTGCATGGGGATGTAGGGATAAGGAAACACTTGTGCGGTCTGGGAGGATCATTTAAACTGCTCCTCTTGGGAGGTCGGTTGTCAATTCGGAGTTGTTGAAGGAGTCTCAACTGAGATGGTTTCATTGAGAGGGAATAGAAAACAGGCTTGTTTACACAGGGGCAAACAGGAAAATTAATCTGAATTAACTTTGCTAGTACATTGGTTAATAGCATTAAAACATTGTTCAGGTGCTCATTCAAAATTTGAGTGTCCTAAATTGAATTTAGTTCACTTCATTTCCAAAGTGAATTAAGCTAAACTAAATTAAAGCTGCCTTAATTCTAAACAAGGGAGTCAGAGGTGTAATGCAGTTTAACTAGACTACTTCAATTTCACACATTCAGTTAATTCAAATTATTTTGCAGAGCCTTATGTAGATAAACCCTTAAACTGCTAACTCCTATGGACAGGGACTGTATTTATCCAGGAGCCAGGAAAAGGGTACCCAGAGGCCAGGGTACTTTACCAGCCACTGCAACTGTAACAGAAAAGGATGGAAGGCTCACAGAAACCCACAGTTCTGCAGTTAATTGGATGGAAGCCAGATATGTTTTTTTAAAAATAGAGCAGATCTGCATTCACAAACTTACACAACTATGCAAATGTACACACAGGTATGGGCCTTATAATACAGCAAGGTTCCACATTAACTAAGTATCAGTATTCAGATACATTAGCTCTTACATCATAGATATTATAGCCTTGTTAAAGACTACTGTTAGGTGATTGTGACTTATTATTTGTAGCAAGTGTGTGCTGTACAAAAACATCCATAAAGATAGCTGATGATGGTTACAAGCCACACATCTGAATATTTTCCTATAAAACTCTGTTAAAACTTGAAATAGTTGAACAAATATTTATTAATTCTTCATGGGGCCTGAATATATAATATGTGACCCAAATGTCTAACTCCATGTACCCACAGTCATAAATGCAGACCTACAGGCAAAGCTTAAAAAGTATGCTGGCTGTGTGCTGAATTAAAACATACTAAGAAACAAATATTAATGCATTTGCCAACACAGTATGGACACATAAACATACAGTTTGTATCTCTAAACATTAGGCCTGACAGTGACTTACACGAGCCAAACAGACTGGCTACAGATTTATCTTTTCACTATATAAAACTGGATTTGTCCTATAAATATGAAAACTAGACAACCTTCTACAGAGACAGGCACCAACTTGATGCCAGCAGCCTGTGTAGCACCCATACCCCGAAGTGCTCACCTGTGCTTAAGTGCTTTGGGCAGCACCATAAAGCAACAAGGACTAGAACAGGAAGGGAAAGATTCAGCTTCTCTGTGAATATTTTCAATGTGGTTTTGGATCAGAACTTCATTAAAATTCTACAGCTACATTTCAGTGTAGTTGGAACCTGCTTTTCCAATAAAATAGAAACATATTATTCTTATTTTTATTTTTTAGCAGAGTCACCAATTCACCTGAAAAAGGTAATTTTAAAGGGAAAATCCAAAATTTTGCCATTCTAATAAGACTTACATTCTTAAAATTTTGTTGATTTCTTTAAAACCCAAGGTAAAAATAACATTCGATTAAACAGACACAGTCTCAGCACAGTTTTTTTTTTTAATTTTGGCAAAAATCTCCCAAAGGTAAAGGGTCCACTGTGAAAATTTTCCCCAGTTCTGACAAGCATAAGGGAGGTACACAAAATGACACCCCTGTAGGGGATCATTTACTTATCCAACACATGCAAGCACATACTGCAGTGCAGCACTCTGCAGGATACAGAGATAATACACAGCAAATACACAATGCTGCCAAACCCAAAAGTTAAAAAGTCCTGAGTCAATACCCTCCAAAATGAAGAGATTGGCATAAAATACCCAACGCTGTGAATAAGAAATTATTTTTCCTTTGCCTTTGGTTCTGGCCCCTTGGGAGGCAGACAGGTCCCACTTCAACCTGGTCCTTGCAGTTATGAAAGCCAGAAATACCTTGGTATTAAATGAAAGCTGAACTAATTGTTTATCTTCAAGATCTGAGGCTTTACACAAAATACCAGGTATGGCATAACTTGCAAGAGGGCTGAGAATGTTATCTACATTTATCTGATTCCTCTAAGTTCAAGACTCCCTTCCTAGTACACACATGTCTTCTGTTAATCAAAATGAATGTCCACAAGGAATTCAGCACAGACTCCTGAATTTTAATAACTGGAAAATGGGCTCAAAGCAAAGCTTTCAATTAAAAGTTCCCATACTCCAGATTAAGATATTTAACCTTGGCAAGCCCATGTATTTCTGTAGATCTTCTTAACTCGCCTGCTGGTACAGCCGCTGTTCTGTCAGCTCCAGCCCGTGCTGCGTGGCAGTCACTGTGTGCTGGCAGCTCGTGGGGCTGTGCCCCATGCCAGCTCCATGCTGCTGCTGCAGCACTGCTGGCAGGACCCAAGCCGGCCAGTCTAGAGGTAACAGAAGATGACACTCTGAACTGCAGAGCTGACACTCTGAACTACACGTCACTGCAGTGTAGGTGAAATCAGAAAACAATTCATTCCTAAGAGCTCAAAAATTTCTGGGCCTTTTCATGGCAGAAATGTCTTGCTAGTGAAAGGGATTTTAGCAACTGGCAGTATTTTTCTCTTGTTCTCTTCCTGTGGTTTGTTGGTTTTGTAGCTTTTGGTCTTCTGTTGCAGAGATTATGAATTTGTTGAGGTGGAAAGGTAGATCTGTAGCTGCTTTGATGGATACTTTGATGGATGCTCTGAGTTGAATGTCTGCTCTGTGGTTGCCTATGGTATTAAAATTTGGAATTGATGACCCAGGTGCTTCCTCCCAGGCCTGTGTTTCTACATCCAAGACCACTAGAACTCTTTTTATCATTTAAGATTTCCTTAATTCGCCTTAAAACCAGGATGTCAAAAACCCAGGATCAAGTTTGCTTCCAATATTTTGTTAACTGTATGACATCTTCTAGATGTTTGTATTTTAATGAACTTCTGGAAGAAAGCCTTCCAGAAGTGAACTGAGAGTAATAAAAGTAGAAACACCTGCCTGAGGACATTTCTATGCTGCAGTCACTGCTTGAGTGCAGCTCATGTAGATGTATTTTAGTCAGCTTTAAGCCAGCCAGCCTGGGTCCTGATGGCTCTGTAGCCACAGCTTCGCATAACACGGCGACTATTCAAGCACATCTGTTTCCTGGGTGGGAATATGGTTCTTACAGCCTCATGCAGCAATTCATTCTAGGGGGTCAGGCTAGGCAACCTATACACATGGGGCTGACTGCTGTTGATCACCAGTACCAGGGCCATGAAGCTGCATGTTACTGCTCTGCAGAACGAGGTGGCAGGCCAGCCTCCTGCCTGGCACACCTACTCTAAGAAGGCAGACATTTTCACCTTTCTTTCCTTCCACCCCTCTTCCTTATGTCTGCACTTGTACCATGTAGCACAGCAGAACTGGAATGGGTAGAGATCTGCTAGAAGCTGAACGTTAATGCTCTGCTTAAATTAAATGAAATAAAACCATATGGTGTCATCATGGGTCACTGATTTAAAACAACAAAAAAAACCCCTAGCTCCTCTCTAAGCCCTTCAGACAGTAAAACTGAAGCTGTGAATTGTGTGTCTTAGAGTGCAGCCAAGAAATGCAGTGAGAGAAATGGGCAGGATTGGGCTTTCTCTCGTGTTTGTAGTGAGCAGGCTAACCTGGAACAAAGTGACACTTTTTTCCCCATGTCTGCAGGGATGATGTCAGTATAGCCCCAGTGAAATTGATGGACCTATACAGATTAACAGCAGATACAGAATCAATTCCTCTCAGAGAGGGCTGGGATTGCATTTTGAGATATGTAAGGCATCTCCATTTTGACCTCTCATCTATTTGGAAGCTTTGGGGAAACAGATAATCGCTCTTCATGTAGCTTTTAGGACTATCAATCTAATCAATCTAATTTATCTGTCATACTTGTGCTTATATACTAACATAGTACATGATGACCCTTCTTCTCCCTCCTTTTCCAAAAGGCAGGAAGAAAAAAATGCAATTTTCACTATAGGAACAAGTTTGAATGTGTGAATATTGCTCGTGGCCCCTGAGTATGGCAGGGTTTGAAGGCATTCTGCTGTCTTGGCAGGGAGTGCCAGAGCCTCAGGCCAGCTAGCGAGGAAGCAGAGTCTGCTGCTCCTGACAATGTCAGCTGTTGTTCTGAGGGCTTTAAGTGTTGCAGGAGATTTTGAGAGCAGTAGCTTCAACTGCTCCCACCCTACTTCCAAGGAGAAATTATGTTGTGGCTTTTATGTAGCAACTGCAGCTCTGATCTTCCCAATTACATCTGCTGTTGCAAATTCAAACACGACCACCAAAGCCTGTGCAGCTGAAATACAATTCCTGTTGCCTTTGCCTATTTCCTTTCATGTACAGCCACTGTCAGCAGGGTACATGTCACTTCTGCTTCAAGCAGGAGAATGAAGCCAACACTGTGCTACAGCTCGCTGAAGCACTTACTTGGCCCCTGTTTATTAGAGAGTCTAAGCCCTTCACTCCTCCTTCCAGCTGTCCTCACTGTGCCCCAGGTGGCACAGCAAAGCTCCTATCTTCACACTTCAGGCAGGAAACAGAGCACAGAGAGAAATGCCATTTGTCCAAACTCTTGATGAGAGAGGTCCATGACAGAGCAAGAAGTGAAGCCCTTCCCTAAATCGGATTAGGCTCTAACTATCAGACTTTCTATTTCCCTTCCTTCACCCCCAAATCCCTTGGCTGTTTTTCCTCACCACATTACAAAGCTTGCTTTCCATTTTGAACTTTGTGCAAACAAGTCTTTCCCTCCCCCACTTCTTTTGCTCAACTGTGAATTCAGCTGTGTTTCAACCTATGCACAGAAACATAAGAACTGTCTCTGTTCTGAACCGAAGACATGTTCAGAGCTCTTTATGCCTCTGCAGCACCAATCTGCAAGTGGGATATTGTTGGTTCCATGGGGGCTTTCACCAAAGACCCCAAAGCTGCCTCTTCTCATCCCACATTCTCCCTCTTTGCCAGCATCACTGGGATGCTCACAAGCCCTTTTGTAGGAAGCCATGGGATGCAGGGAAGGCTTCACTGTCTCACTTAGCCCTGCTCCGTGTCCCCTGCAGGCTGCCTTGTGCGCAGCGCCGGCGCAGCCCGTGGCTCAGCAGTGAAGCCCTGCACTAATTAAGCAGTGCGGCACAGCAGGGTGTGTGTGCCTTGGCCATCACAGCCTCCCCTGGACACACTGCAGAGAAAAGGCTGAAGCTTCACAATGTTAGCCTTCCAAGAACCGCTTTAATTGCCCAGTAATGCACACCCTGGGGTCTTGTAATGTGCTTCTAATATGGAGCATTTAAAATATGAATACTCCAAAACAATTACAAGGAGTTTGGTGCTCTTCCTCCACTCTCAAAGATAATCCACAACAAAGGAATATGATCAAAGTGAGGATATCAGTGCTTTCTGAAATCTGTCAGGGTCTTCTTGAGGCAGCAGGACACACCAGTCTTTCCTTCAGTTCATCCTGTTCTTCCAGGATTAAAAGAATTGCTGGATTGTGACTGCAGATGATTCAGTCCTACCTTATGTCCCTCTGATCAGCCCTAGTATGACTTTTTATTTGAGATATTGTCAGAAGACTCTGCAAGGCATAGTAAGAGAGAAGAAACCACAGAGTATGTTAGGCTATAAGAGAGTTTGGATAGAAATGTCAGAGAAGCAAGGTGAGTTTTCTGTGATCAGTCATTCTTTCAGAAAGTAATTTTTTGACAAGTTTAGAAGTGATTTTCCACTTGCTTATTTACAAGGAATGAAAATTCTCAAAAGCACTCTGGCTCAACTAATTTTAACTTCTAATATTTCTTGCTACCTCTCTTGATTAGAGCTTGTTACAATTGTAGTACTAGGAGAGAAGATTTTTGTCTGCCCATATGTATTCAGAATCAGCAAAAGGAATTGCATTAAAACTGACAAAAATAATGAAATAGAAATCAAACGTTGGAAATTCGTGACCTAATATTGAACATTTACAGCAGTTGGTTTCAGCTGGTGCTGTATATGTAGTATTAACTCTAGAAGGAGTTACTACAAGCCAACTATGGCAACTCATGAATTCCAGAATGGATGTATAATTCACAGTATGATACTTTTTTCTGTAATGACATTTTATGCCATTACTTAAGATAATATTGCATATTAAATTCAGATTGTGAAATGAAGTTCAGTTGCTTTACTGCAATCAAAGATCTATAAATGTCCTGTTGCTGAAACTTCAGAAGGTTATGTATTAAATCTGTTTATATTATCCAAAACTCAAAGTAGTCAACTTGTGCAAAAATCTCCCACTGGAAAATGAAAAATGGGTATTTACAGTAAGTACCAGTTTATGTTCCTAATTAAATACAAATGCTGTTATTGGAGTCACTGATTGTGATGGAATTAGAGCAGGGAGATGTATTTTGTCCAAAGGGTCAATTTCTCTTGGAAAAATACACTTGAAAATATCGGCATTCATCTCAAGAAATCAGCACTGCCAACTGGTGTGCCAGGACTTGTGTCCCTTCTGCTTTTGAGAAGGGATGAGGATGTAGTCTGCAAGACTTGTCTGTCTCCAGTGTCTGAAGGCAAGACAAGCCATCAAAGACAGCAAGAGGCGATCGAGGTTTTGCGACCTCTTATAGAGCAGTAATCCAGAAATCCTAGATTTGAAGCAGCAGAGCTGGCTCAGTGCGTATTTCAATCCCTGGCAAGGGTGAGAAGCTTTCAGCAACACCGAAGTTTAAAGACAGCATTATTATGCTGCATTTGTTGCTATGGGGCCAGGTCAGCTCTGTTCATCTTTCATCTGCTGTTTCATTAGGTGGTCTTGTGTAGGACAGACTCACTCGAAACCTCTTAAAGCAGCAGCAGCACTGCCTAGCCAGCCTGCTGTTTATCACTGTCCCTAAGTGAATCGACCCAGGGGGATGCACTGCCGTCTTCTGTACTGAGCATTAAGATCCTGAAATTTCTGCTCTTTCCTTACAACACTAGAGTTCAGTCATGACTTTAGGGCAAAGTAACACTGCTGGGGAGAGCCTTTTCAAGACCTGCCTCTTCTTTTAGCCATAGAAAATATGTTCTACCAGAGACCTCATTAGGTTCACTGTGCATTTGATGCCAAAAATTATTTGACCCAAGCCACTGGAGGCTGCACAACCAGAACTGCTCCCCTCTGCTCACAGTTTCTGGACATTTTCTTTAGACATAAAACCAGTTTCATTCTTAGGAAGGGAATGGTTTTGAACAGAGCCTTTCACCTCTGGGTCACTAGCAGAAGTCTGGCCCTGCTTGGTAGTGACCAAAAATCATTACCAGCTGACAGCTACTTGGTGCAATGAGCTGGTGAGTCTCATTCCAGTTCCTAATGGACACATTTCAGTAAACACAGTCACAACTGGCACTAACTGGTGTTCTCAGCCAAGAGAGCTTGAACTGAATGGAGAAGGAAATTGAACCTTCCTCTTCATCCCCTGCCTGATTTTTGGAATATTATGGAGAGGCATTTTATACCTGCAGCGTTTCACAGGCTGTTTTTACTCTAAATGGCTTTCTGAAACTTTGCAATTTTCATGCAGCATGATTCAGCACAGCCTGATCTGCCATCTCAGTATAATTAGACTTGTCTTATGGCTCCCCTCAGCAGAAACTGAGCTGTCTAGTGTCATCTCCCAGTACAAATGGTAAATCTGATGTCATATCTCAGTATGAATGGAACCATCTGATGTCACCTCAGTGCTAACAGGACGTATTATAATATGTCATCTAAGGCTGCAGGGGAAATCTTCTAATCCATTCACTATGCTACACTACAATAGAACATAACACAGTATAATGTGTAGGTTAAGTTAGACACCCTCAGGCAGATTTTGGATAGACGGATAGATGGATGGATAGAAACATTTATACAAAGTATACATACATTATATCACTCTATTGATTTTTAAAAAGTTCCAGGACTGCCTAGCTATAATGAGATTTTTGAACTTTGTGTTGCGATCAATGAGGGGAATATTATTGGCCTGGAGAATTGATATACCCGCTCTCGGTGGCTTGTTCTGCTCCTGGACTGCCCCTGCCCCCAAGGTGTACGATTCCATCAGACACTTAACCTCTTTTACAGTGTCATCAGGCTAAAAGGAATCTAATAGTGACACGGGACTTGTGCTCAGCACTCTGGCACTATTGCTTTCCTGTCACAAATAATTTATAGCTTTCTATTTCCATCCCTTTGCCTGCACCCCATCCCCTTTTTCTGTTTCTATGGGCTGGGGGAAATCAATAAACTCAACAACCAGAGTGGCACTTCAGGGGGTTTTAGGGGGAATGTGAGACAAGAGGGAAAAAAAGAAAAAAACAGAAAAGAAGAAAAAAAAGTTATACTATTTGCCCTAGCACAGTTCTTAGATCCGTTCCTCACCTACTAGAAACTGCATGACCTCAGAATCTGGCCCTGAGGCCTTCAGACACTTTTTGCTATAGGTTCTCAACAACTGTAGATTAGGGCATCTAGTACCACTTATCTACATGGAGTGAGGATCTGGATCTCCATCCCCAGATAGAACCTTGACATTCTCTGTCTCTAGCTATGTCCCAGGCAGCCTCTCTGCCACTCCAGCTACTGGTCAGGCTTTAACAAGCATATAGCAGAGTTTTCTAACATGCTGAGGTGAGATGTTCTCTTTCATTCCCTAAGAAGGTTTCACTCTCAGGAGGTGTGGGTTTTTAAAATTGCCCTCACAGTGTCTCTGCCTATCTCTATCCATGCCATACCACCCACTAGTTACACATTTGCTCTTTGAAGTTTTTCCAACTTATTCTTCAGAACAAATTTTTAAGCTCTCAAGTGGGCAGGGAGAATCTTCTATTCCCTTTCACTTTCTGGAGATATTTTTGGGTAGAAAATAAAGCTAACATAATGCAGGGCTGAGAGTTCCAGAAACTCAGGCTGAAGACAATCTGCAGCCTTCACCCTAACTGGACTAGCTGAAGAGAGGAGAAGATTGTTTTAATCTCAGAAAGAAAGTTGGTCTCCGTGGCTTATTTGCTGAGTTCCTTGGTGGAACAGCTGTTCCCAATATCTGCTAGTGGTCAGGGACCTAGCCTGTCAGGTACTAGGTACTAGTTAATTTCTTTCACCACTGACCTCAGCTGGATTAAAACCAGTGACCTAGAGGTGAAAGATTTCATGTAACAAGAAAAGGAGCACTGACAATTACCGTTCAGTTTATTATCATTCTGAGCTATGAGTTTTGTGCTGTCTTTTTAAGTTCCCATGCTGTGTCCATTCACTACCTGACAAACACCAAATTTTGCGCAGTTTGATGGAACTTCTTTTTCCTGGTGATCTAATCCCATCACCATTCTCTACAGATGCCTTCTGTTTTCACCTTCTTGTTTATGAAGGGCAAGGGCTTTGGGCAAGCCTTCCACAGTTCAAAGCATTTAGTCAGTCAGAAGGGTATTTTTCAGGTAGACAGCAAAATTAAAGCTACACCATTTGTAAATTCAGCAATGTCTCTATTAGCTGCAAAGACTGCCATGTGATTATGCTCACAGATCAGACCATAAATGACAGTGCAGCTGTCAACACACAGAAGATCCTAGCTTGCTCACTGAACACCATCCCCTTATGCAGTGAACACCCCAGTCTGGGATAAAGATGACAGAGCAGAAAAAGGACGATTCTCTGAGAGCTGGACTATTAAAGCAGTAGAATCAGGACCACAAGGCAGATGAAGCCACTCTGATGCACCAAGAGCTCAGATCAAGCCTTCAGGTTTTGGTAGCTGGGACTGTGGGTCTGCAGAGGCACTGAGAAGATGCATATGAGCTCTGAATGTGTTTTGTTCTTTTCCAGGATCATCAGAACCAAAGTTCAGCAACCTTTTCACCCAACACCAGACGGGACTGGGACAGGTGTGACTGCACCAGGACATACTATTGGTAAGTAAACCAGCATGAGGGGTGGTGACAGGTCAAGTGGAAATGGGGATGAAGCTTAGCTGAGGGAACAAAGTCTGACAAGCAGATGCTAAACAGAGCAAAAGGGAGGAGGGGGAGGGGGGAAGAAACCTCCACGGCAATAGAGTTTTCTATTCTTTGTCTCCCCTGTTGCATTGCAGAGAAGTGAATCACAGAGAAACTAGCCCAAAGTAGGGGTTTGCCCAAGCGATTCTGCCTTAACATCCATTTCACGTTCATGCTCTCTCCTTCACCTCCCTATAGAGAAGTATTTACTGCTGTCCTGCCTAAGGACCAGTCTTCACCTTTTCTCTCATCCATACTCTGACTCTTCTTTTCCCCCCTGTGAATTTTTCTTCCCTCCTCTCCCTTTGCCAGAACCGTTCCATTTCTTAGTGCTAGTAATATACAAACATGGGTAAGATATTCCAGCTGCCTCACAACTAAGTTCTTCATTGTTCTAGCTCTGCAGTCAGGTATCCCATGCGTATATTTCACTGAGAAAATGCAAATTTTTTTGCTGGGGGAGATGTTCTGTTGGTTTGTTGAGGTGAACAGAAGATGGAGGCTGTAATACAGGGATCAAATATCTCCTAGTCTGTTTAAAGGCATTATGTTAGATGTGTGATGAGATACTTTTTGATCTGTGGGCTGTATGGTGGATATGTCTGCTGTTGCTAGCATAGCTTTATCTAGTGACCAATCAGAGCGGGAAAAACATGCAGTATTCTGGGACACTTTGAAATACAGTGGCTTATTTGTGGCCTAAGACTTTCTTAGATTCTGTTGGTAATTGAGAATCTGCTGCTACACAAGGATTTACTGGAAAATGCTCATCTGCATGGGACAGAGCTGGTAGATATTATCCTGTACACAAAATGTATTCAGGAGTACAATGGAATTAATGGGCCAATATGGAAAAGCATTTCTGGATGCCCTTTTAATCTGGACTTGCTCATCGGACTGGCAATCACTGATCACAACAGATGGAGTGGCAGATATTATTCCTTCTTGGAACAGTAGTGCGATGTCTAGGGAATGCAATGGCTGAGCTGGGATGGTGCTTCTAGTGGAGTCTCTCATTGCTCCGGGATGTACTGGGAAGTGTGGGTCTACATTGCATAGTGTTGAAAGGTTCTTTGCCATCCTGAAAGGTGTTTGTTGGAGGTATTGATTGCTTCAGGTCAGTGCTTTATGAGCCAAATAATGAATAGTGGCCTGTAAGAGAATTGGGATGTTCTCTCCTTCACTGGGACACACTGGGACACAATAGATATGCCTGCTGGATGCATAGCTCTATCTGTTCTACCTTCTAAAGTCCTGATTATCATGAAGGGATCATTTCTAATCTGGATAACTTGTCATTTTTGATATACTGGAAATTCATGAGCAATCTTGAACAGCCAAGTGGCCAGAGCATTCTGCCTATTGATATTGGTCAGTACAAAAGGAAGGCACTAGATTTTCATTAATCTGGGTGGTAGCATGTATCACCAACCAGTTGTTCTTGTAGGGAACTCAATTTATTAGTCCAGCACTGAAATGTTTCTAACCTGTGCTAAGAAGGTAATTTTTCACTAAGTGGTTTGGGTGGGCATGTAAGAGGCTAGTCTGCCTAAGATAGAACATGTGCAGTCCTAGTGAAAAAATGCTGAGAGGAAATGATCTGATAAAATATGGATGGACTACAAAGTCACTAGAGAATGTGGCTTATGCAGCATTTCACTCAGTTACCTTGAAAGCCTGCTCTGAACTGGGATGTAACAACAAAGTTTTTATTAATGGCCCTGTACTGGAAGGCTGTGAAGTAACAGTACAGAAACAGATAAGCAAAGCTGGGATGCAGCTTTTCTGGGATACAGTAGAGTAAGTCCTTCAGCGTGAGGGACTGGGAATCTGATTAGTGCCCAGGCTTTCCTATTAGACTGGTGGCACGCATAGCTTTCAACTGAGGATCCCTGAGTGCTGTGCTGCTCTCCTGATGGCCCTTTTTCCCTTTTCCTTTCGTCCAGTGCCCAGCACAGCATCCCCTCCTGTCTCCAGTGCCTCCAATGATCCAGTGGGCTCTTACTCCATTAACGGGATCCTGGGGATTCCTCGGTCGAATGGCGAGAAGAGGAAACGTGATGAAGGTAGGGGGAGGGGAGAAGCTCATCCTCCCTTTTATATTCTTTGTCCCCATGTACAGGCTCCAATTTCAGGCCAAGGTTTGCAGCTGCTCCAGGGTCTAGATCAGTTTTAGCAACAGAGACCAGTTCCCCGTCACGGCCCTGCTGGCTTGGAATGCTCTTCTTCCGAGGCCTTTTCATGACAGGCTGCGTCTCCAGACATCTGCTCAGCAGGCAGAGAGCCGTCTCCATTGCTGGAGCTGATCCCAAGCTCATTCACTGCTGGAAACGGCTGGAACTGAACTCCCCAGGTGCCAGCAGGTGCCCGGACTTTGAACTGTGGGTAAACATGGTTTCCCCGCCTCACTCGATTTCAAACTAAATGCCATCTCGGAGAAGCACCAGCAATGTGGGAGTTGTCTTTCATTCCCCTTGCAAACAAGTTCCTGCCCTGTGACGTGCCATGAGCTACATTAGCTGGTCATCACAAGGGCCCAGTTTTCAATGGGTAGCATCTACTGCAGTGCAACTGCTTGCAACAGTCTGAAAGCAGAACAGGAGGTCTTCTGAGTACTGTGACCCTAAGGTTGTTTTCTAACCCTTTCACTAAGGCTCTAAGGAAATAGGATTAAGCTATCCCCTTTTGCTTCCTACTTGCTGCAAAGTATTCAGGGCAAAGATCCTGAAATTAATCAAAAGCTGGAGCCTCCATAGACTGAGTCAGGAGGGGTGGGTGAGGTCTTGGTGCTCTTATGGTGGCTTTTAAACACTTTTCCTTAAATCTGTGTTTTTTCATTTGATGTGTTCTAAAACTGAGGGCCAGGAAGTGAACATTTTAAAAGAATACTGACTAACCAGTTTGTTGGGTTCAGCTCTGACTTCAGTACGTTGAATTGCTTCTTGCGTGGAAAGACCTCTTAGGACAGGTAGCTTAGTGTGCTGAGTGTGCTGTAATCCCAAGGCTGTCCAGTGCGAGAGCACGTGAGAGTTCTCTGTGATATGTGGTGAGAAGAGAAAGCTCTCCTTAGAGAGATGCTGCATTTTGAGGTTTTGCTAGTAATTTTCTCACTGTGGGTTCTGATAAGGTTCATATCTTTTAAGTTTTTGATCCAAATAAACACAATAATACTAAGAATAAAAGGCAGTCATCATATTCCCTTTCTCCCTAATACAAAGTAAAACTAGATGCAAGGACCCAATCCAGCTTCTATTAAAGCAAATGGGAAGATTTTTGCTGATGTCATTGGAAATTGGATTGGGCCCCAGAGGAAGATCCATTTCCCAGCTAGATGGCAGTAGGGCCCAGCTAAGAGAAAATGTAGCAATGGAAGGGCTGAGTCAATGCCTCAAAGTCAAAAAATGACAGGAATAAGAGACTAGAAGCACTGTAAATCTTTCCAGCTTTTGCAATCATTACCTATACAGGAAATAGACATTTCAAACTGAATGACACGTTTCTCTAATGGTTGTGCAGTTCTCCTGGCAGTTATTTGGGGGTTTTGCGAATCCCTGTTCTCTTACAGTCCAATGTGGTGATCACCAGCTCTCAACATGGTGCCTCCACATCTCATTAGAAAGGAAGCTCCTCAATCTGGCTTTAGCTATTCAGGCTATACCTGGAAAGATCATTCCACTTTAGATGCAGCCACACAGTCACTTCTAGCCTCAAAACTTGAGCTTTCTTTGGAACAGTACAAGTAAACACAGAAACAACAGAGCAGCCATCTAAGACTGTGACACTTCACAATGATATATTGACAGAACTACTCTTTGTGTCTGTCCTCAATTCATCCCAGACTCGATTTAGGCAAGTGACAGTATGCAGCTCCTTGCTGTTGGCTGAGTGCCCACATATCCCAGTAGGAATCAAAAAGGTACCAACCTGACAATCCTGCAGATGTTGCTTGTCTTTGGCTCTCAGAGTTCTAGGTGGCAGTTATATGACATGGTTGCAACTGCCTTGGAGAACAGCCTAAATCCTGCCATCCCAGATATCTGCTGCAGGGACACGTTCCTGACCCAGAGAAAGCTCACATGGGACCCCCATCTAGTTGTGAGTTATCTGGGCTCACACTGGCCTTCAGAAATGCTTAAAAACATCATCCCTTTGCAGGGCTAGGTCCTAAGGTTAGAAGGGTCTGAGGGGAAGTTTTGCAAAGCCAGTGACCTGCACTCATTTGTGGGCAGTCTCCTCTGTAGCTCTGAAGATTCTGATTGTTCCTAGTTGAGATGGGGAGTAGGAAAAGTCTGTCAAGAGATCCAATGTGAGTATTTCTTTCATGCTCATACTGGATGCATACACTTTCTCAGCATTTCCCAGAGCTTCTGAATGCTTTGTTGCAGTTTCTTTCTTAACTGCAGGGTTTATTCTCACACTGGAAAGCCCTTGTGAACTTTGCACATCTACTTTCCAAGCATTTAGGGAATGGTTCTTCCCTAAAGGAGGCAGAAGAAGCAGCACTGCTCTCTCTTTCTTTCCGCTCTGTTGGACCAGCTCTGCTGCAAGGATTTCTCTGTGAGGAATGCAGTTCATCAGAAAGGGAAAATACCAAGCTGTTCCTGAATCACCAGTTCTGAAAACCTTGTTAGCAACCTCTGTGATGGCTGGGGGGAACAGGGTGGGAGAAAGACAGAGGAGCTTCTATATGAGCACACCCCCTCCCCCAGGTCCTCCTGGCTGCAGCTGGTGCCTACATTAGACAGTAGCACAGATGATTAAGAAGAGGAGAGATAATTATGTGTCAAGATGATGTAGCAGAACTCCCGAGTTGGACAGAAGGAGCCAGACGGATGCATGAGGTGGGCTCAGAGATGGACGCTGACAGCCAGGTGTGTCCCTCACAGAGGGTGAGAGGGAAGAGTGGGAATCCCAACCTACTCAATATACTGGTTGCAAGTGCAAGGGTGGCCTGGGAAACCTTGAGAGAAAACTAGCTGGGAAGAAGCTCTGAGTGTCTACTAGTCACTACAAGGAATTGTCTGGTCACAAGTCTTTCCTCAAAACTCAATATGCCTTCCTCAGGTGAATGCCAAGAAAGGATGGTCAGGATTTGCCTTGTTAAGACCACATTACCCTTTTGTTTCAGATTTTAACCAGTGATTGCAAAACTTCTAACTTCTGTGATAAATTAGACAGAGTTTGTCTCCTGCAATTTTTAAAACAACTTGACTAAAAAAGCATACCACAATTTGTGTAGCACAGGGTGTGCCATTTCTTGCAGTCTGTGGGCATTGCCAACGGAGCTGTAACTTCCCTCTGACCTTCCCCAGCTTTTCCACCCACTATCTTCCAAAGGCAGACATGACCCTGCAGCATGTAATGACTTTCCCAATACCAGTGAGGGTCTTAAAATATCAAGTTGCATCTGAAAACAGGAATTCCTGGCTCCTCATGATTCAGATGTTGTAGTACTCTGTGATGGCAGGCCAACCATATTCAGCAGGGTCATTGCCAGACTAAGAAGCAGTAATATAACATCCAGAACAATAAAGGGGAAAAATATGCAACTACTTCTGTTGTTTCATAACCCCTTAATTAATAGCTAAAAGAATGAGAACTGGGTTGACCCAGAGGCACTAACAAAAACTTAGTATCACTCATATTGTAGTCTTGAGCACTGTACAAGGAGAAAAAAGGAGAAATGCAGAAGAAGGGAAAGATAGATAGATAGATGTATATAGATGGATAATTAGGTAACAGGAAAACAGTATATCATACTGCTGCCAGCATACCATAGCATCTCAGCTGGGTGAAACTTCAGTGATTTTTACAAAGATATTTTTATGAGACATGGCCCTTTCTTTCTGTAATAGGCTGCAAACAGACATCCTGTCTAAACCCAAATTCTCATTTAGGATTCATCTTCCAGTGAGGTTGGTTCTGTAACATTCTCAGTATTATTAATCTTGGTCCTTGACAGTATCTGTAGTATTTGACAGCATTACTGGCAATAATATCTGCAGTGCCAACAATGGCAGAGATAATATCCCCCAGTATTATCAGCATTTTCAAGGATCATATCTGCAGCCTGTTATTGGTGGGAGCAGATGTAATGTGTCCAGTATTATTAGTATCAGTAGTAATAAAACCCAAAGGCTTGTTAGTGTGATCAGTGCTAATATCAGCAGTAGGTTTGTGGGAGAGGAGGGGACAGAGTGATTACTACTGTAAATGGCAATAATACTCAGGCTGTTTGCAGTAAAGGAATCCTCAGCAGAGATGGAGGAGCAAACCTGAGAAGGCAGAAGTCTTTCCTTTCCTTTCCTTTCCTTTCCTTTCCTTTCCTTTCCTTTCCTTTCCTTTCCTTTCCTTTCCTTTCCTTTCCTTTCCTTTCCTTTCCTTTCCTTTCCTTTCCTTTCCTTTCCTTTCTTCACCTGTCATTTTGATGATTAGAGTGGGTTACATTGATGCCCAGTAATGCAGAGCTGTGTCAGTGCAGGGGGACAGTGAAGAGTCATTATCTCTACAGGTCTACAAGTCTGGTGGTGTTTTCCACAAAGTGTTAGCTGTATCAGTGCTAACATTCACCACACTCTTCAAATGGTATGCCAAACAGGGTGTTGCCCACTAGCTGTAGGAGCATCTGCACTGTTAGTTTTGTAGCTATAGGACAGGCAGCATCTCTGCCCTTCTCTTTGGTGCTGCTTGTGAAATTTTCTGACTGATATTGGCACATCACCCTCTGCTGAAAATCAGTGCTTTTGTTTCATGTGGTTTTCTCTTTCCTCACTCCGAATGGGAAGACTCAGTGCAGTGCAGGGTTTTGACAGCATTCTGCTTGGGACTCTTCCTACCTTGCCATAATCTCATTTTTGTGTTGGGAATGCCTTCTTCCAGTAGAGTGTGAGGCAGGGAAATCTGTGAAAGTCCCAGTACTGAAAGCTGTTTTTTAAAATACTGCCCCAGGATATAAACTGTTTTAAAGACGCGAGTTCAAAATTTTCTTCAAATGGAAAGTAACAGAGTGGAGAGGTGTGTAATGTGTCGAAGTTTTTGAGCAGATATACAACAGCTGAGTATGCCACTGCCAGTATGATCCAATTTGTGTTGTTCAGAGCAGCAGTGACTATATAATTTGAGAGATATAGCTATGACATTTCAGATGAATGTGTCATTGTCAGTGGCACCAGTATGTTTTTGCAGGCAGTGTGGTTGTGGTTATCCTGTTGTTGTAACTATCACTGTAGGTTGTGGGTTTGTGACACTAATGATGAGATTAACTGTATCACTACTTGCTCTGCTGCCCCATTACACTCAAGGCCATTACACTTTTCAGAGAAGAAGCTGTGAATTGTTTCTTTCGGTACATTTGCATCATGGCATGCAGTAAGGTTGTCTCAACATGGTAATTGTTGGTACACTGGTGCAGTTTCTACTGTGCTGTCACTGCAGTTCATAGAGTTGTTACTGCAGCTGATGTAATGTCTTGGTTGAAAACAGACTGTCACCTGGCCATGACAGTGAAGTCAATACAGCTATGTCACTACAGCACCATGTTCAGAACAGTATGATCTCCAGAAGCATGGCATTAGTGTTCCACAGCACACTGGGGTTGTTTCAGAACATGCAGTGTGCTTATGCTGTCAACTGCAGTATGATGATGCTTTGCTTGTGCTGGAATTGTACCAGAGCAGAGGTCTAGCCCGTAACTGTCCTATAGGGAAATGCATTCATTCACTTTTCTATGCTGCCTGCATATGTTTGCAAAGAGTATGAGTGAGTCATTCCACTTGACCGTGTCATGACCTAAAATATATTCATCTCTGGGCATATTAGGTGTATTTCTGTTCTCCCCAAACCCTAATACTTGTTGAATACAACAGGGTGTGTTAGGACCCCTGCAGGTGACGGAACAGCACTACTGTCTGTGGTGAGCCTGCATTGTTTCACAGCGTGATTTTTTGTCACCACAGCTGACCTGTTTGTGTTATTCTATATGACTGCTTTACTGCAGGTCAGCAATAGTCTTAATGACACTGGAGACACATGCAGTTATATTGCCTCAGGTGCTAACCCCATGTTCCAACCATCACACACAGTTGTGGGGTGTGCACACAGCCGTTTATGGCTGTGCAGAAGGGCTGAGCAGATTCTGGAGTCTTTCACACTCTCACAATGTCTTTCTCTTACTTTCCCGGGGACTGTTTTGTTTTATGCAGTGCAGCTGAGTTTCCAGTGGCTGGCAGCTTGCAGCAATGGTGTATCTCTGCAAACAGGAGCGGTCACAGGGGACCAGGCTCACTGTGTTTATACACACAAGTCTACGTAACGCTCCCTGCCATTCTAGATGAAAATACAAATTGAAGAGGGAGTTTATTCTAGGTAGCCACCCACTTCTCCCTCCTGAAGGTTTTTGGCTAGTGAGACTCCGGGGAGGACATAAGAAAAGCACCTGCTACTCATCCTGCACCTCTCTAAATAAACTGCAGGAGGATGTCAGAAAAGGGAAAGTACGTATGGGAGAAGAGAGGAGGGAGAAACTGTATAAAGCAGAGGACAATGAATAAGCAGCACAGCACTGTCAGAAATGTGGGCTGCTGCACCAGGAATCTGGAGGACAGCCTGTAAGCAGGAGAAACAGGATACGTGTGTTTGTGTGAACATGTCTGCACACACCCTGGGAGTTTGGGGAGTACGCAGTGCTCAGGAGGAAGTCAGGTAAGGGAGAGTTAACAGTTTACATCACAGAAAGCAGTTTGGACAGAATGCCCTGCTTCTAAAGCTTATAGTGCTGCTTAGTTTGGCAGGGGTTGGGATTGTCTGAAGGCAAGTTGGTCTGGCTTCAGTTGGATTTGTGTGCATCTCTGATTGTGTATTTGTGTCTCTAGGAATGCACGCCTGTTTGTTTTTTGTATTTCTATGTTAGGATCACTGGTTTCTACTTATCTGTGCTTATGTACTGGGGTGGGTGGCAGGTTGGACCCGTATTTTTGTGCGTGCCTATGGAGACCTGGAAAATGTGTATGTTAAGCTGTGTATAATATTGCCTAGTAGGAGAATGCATACTGTGGATCATATGGATGTCTGGGCATGTATGGCTCAGTATTAGTGCTATGTATTTCTATTAATGCCAGGTATTTGTATTCACATTTTGAGCATATATGTGAATGTTGTATATTTGTATGTATATTCTGAGTGTATGTGTTGTTATATACTTGCAGTATCACTGTATCTTTGTGGTTGCTGGATATGAATATGTAGCCTGTTAGTGCTGTGCACTTCTGTATATAGTTTGTACAGATGTGTATTTGCATTGAGGTTATATATTTGTGTGTATGTGTTATATATATATATACACATATTGGTTGTTCTTGCCTGTATAAAGGCTGTTTATTTATGTAATAGTTTGTATTTGTTTACGTGATTTGATTCTGTACATGTTAATTCAAGGAAATTACTTTGAGTTACAGGTTTTCATTTAGTTAGTGTACATATACTTTTGTAAGTTATTTATTCAGAAATTACATTTAATTGACATGCATCTGCATTTGTACCTCTGTGTGTCCCAGTTTGCATTCTTGTGTCTTTAATATTATTTGCTAGGTTTTGTGGGTCCTTTCTTATGCATAGAACTTTTCTTTACATTTATTGGTGTGAGTACCATGAGTGTGTGCTTATCTGACTGTTTATTATGGGTATGTAGTTTGTGGTTAGATCTTTTTCCACTTTTTGACTCATTCTTGGGAGGGGTTGTTGCAGCTAATGTGGCAGTAGGAGTCAGGCAGCTACAACTCCTCCCAGTGTCTTTCTGCCTCCTCCATGAGTCTACCTGTGCAAAGGCTGCTCCCCAGCTTTCCTAGATGCCTGACTCTCTGGATCTTCTTGTTCACTTTAGATGAGTTTTGCATTGGGTCTGCCTGCCATCAGGGAGGTGACTTACATTTTTGGATGGATGTAAAGAGTACGGGAGTCACAGTGCCTGAATCCACGAGGATCCCAGGTTAATGTGCAATGGATGACAGAATCAATTGCAAAAGGAATCAGAAATAGTTGGCAATGTGCAGGTAAATGGTATTTTAGAGGGTAGTTAGTATAATAGTGGATGAAGATGCCACAGCAGTGAGAGATTACACTGTTTTGGGGTCAAGTGACATGGCAGTGAGACATAAGGGCAATACTACTGTGGAATCAAGGTGACATGGCACTGAGACAAAACATGGGTCAAGGTGACATGCCAATGACCCAGGCTGATCTGTCAGAACAGAAAGAGCTGTGATCTGCCCATCAGCTGCATAAGCTGACTAAGGCAATGGAAGAACAGGAGGAGCAGGCTGAAGAAGATCAGAGGTAAATCAACAGATCAGTACCTGGGCTGTAGGACCCGGGTCACCAGCAGTGTGGGACATGCACTGTCTCTATGGGATCAGTTGCATCCTGGTGTGAAGGGCTGAGGAAGTCTGTTGGTAGTGGCTGTTCGCTCACAGTGATGGAGAGCAGGGATAACACAGTGATGACATCAGGTGGTGGCCATATCCTGTGAAGGTAGCCATGGACCATAGGGACTGTGTGGGCAGGGGCATTATTCCCAGTTGCTGGAAAAACAAAGAACCTAACAGGCAGTAAAACAAAAACAAAGGAGACTTGGAAGCACCTGACAGCCCTAATTCATCACAGCCCAAGATTTTTTTCCCCCCTCATGTTCCCATTATATTTGTTTGTAAAAGTGGAAATCAATTTTGAAGGTAATTTTCTGGAAAGAATGGAAGGGAGGTGGGAGGGCCGGATAAGGCAGAGATGGCAAGAGGAAAAAAAAATTTAGGCCAGGCACAGCCCAGGGGCAGCTCTTGGCAAGGTGAAAGAAAATTGCATATTCAATCTCCATCCATGAATCTCCCTTGCTGCTGCCCGCCTCCTGCTCGAAAACAATGAAGGCTTTCTCCCCTACGCTGCACAACGCCTGAGTATCAGCGCTCACTTTAACTTCAGGGTCATTAATTCACCTGATTATTGCAGGAGAGGAGAGGGTTGCAGAGGCATCTATTCTAAAGAGCCCTCCCTTAGCTCATCCTTTGATTAGTTCAGGGTGGGGGGAGTTGAGATAATGTGTTGTCTTGGACACAGTTTAAAATGGGAGGGGTTGAAGAGGGGGTGGAAGGAGGTAGAGGAAGAAAGGGAAAGATGTGGCCCAGCTTGTTGTGGAAGGGAGGGCTGGAAAGCAGTCATTCTTGCATCCCTCTGCTGTGGTGTTACTGCAAATTAAAAGTAGCGTGTTCCACTTCATAGCTATCTTTCAGGGAGGGGAGGGGCATGGGTATATGTCGGCATGGGGATGGGGGGGATCTTATCATTGCTTCCTCAGCAGCCCAGCGTAGTGTCACCCTGTGAGGTGACATTTGAATTTACAATTCCGCAGAGAAAAGCCATTAATTCACAAATTAACATTTCTCCCTCTCTCTCTCTCTCACATGGATGTGCAAGCAATTGAAAAGACAAAGGAAATAGCCTTAAGGAAGAGACTTTACTGCTACTCTGTCTGTGCAGAGATTGCTACTACTGCTTCTAGATAGATAAACCAATTACCTGAGCTGCTCTGTTCATGGCAGCCTGCTATTACCTCCTTTTGTAGAGCTGATTCCATTGCTGGATTACACTGTGTGTATCTCATTAATGTAAACCAGCATGATACTGGGCACTGTTTCTGACCCTTCTTGCCATAGCCCCTTGCTCTGCAGTGGAAGAGGGAACTGGAAGAGGAGCTGAAGAGAGGTGAGGGTAGGCACAACAGACTTCCTAGTGCAGGCCACACACAGAGCTTGTTAGAATACCTGTGCTAAGCTTAGAGGAGATGGGGGCTTCCCTTCTATGGAGGAGACTGCATGACATTAACCTTGATCTCTTCCATGTCTTGCTGAGCACTGAGGGTGCTGTGTAAGAGGCCTTGTGTGTGGGCACCTGGTATGGGCCCACATTGTCCCTTGCATTCTCAGCCCTACACAGCACGTTCAACAGGTGTAGAAATGCACATGGCAAGCAGACACAGAGGTGTGAGTACAAATACTATGTATTCATAGCTACAGCATATGTAGCTGACTGTGCCAGGACCTGATTGACTCACAGAGGTACGTAACAGAGCTCAGAAAAAGAAGCAAGAATAAGCTTACAGACTGAGGGGGTTAGATCTCTCTGTACTGCAACTCCGTTGAAAGCAAGTTAAGGATGCCTGTGGAGATGGTTTTGTCTAAGACAAACATTGGACACTTCTTCCACACAGGCCTGTTGTCTTCTGATTCCCTCTTGTTGCTTTTTCCTGCCACAGTCTTTCTCACAAGCTTACTTCTGTGGCTGCTTGGACAGCACATGTACAGTATAGACACACACACATAGGTGCTCAGCCACATGCTGGTGCCACCCCAGGCACACATCTGTGACACTAGCAGCCTGACTGTGCAAACTCCCCCTGCAGACACGGCTTCTCCCCACCTGCTCTGGTGAGATCACTTCAGTGGCTCCAAGCCTGCCTGCTGCAGGGCACACAGGCAGTCAGCTTTCTGAGCACCTTCTGGTGCTCTCTGCAGACAGCCTTGTAGGAACGCTGGCTACCCCTGCCTTTTGGCCTGCTCTCACAGCTATGTGTGTTTGGGGAGAAAATGTCCAAGCAGTGCTGTTTACATAAAGACTTGCACATACTAATTGTGCAAGTCTTTGCTCACTAAGCATACTACGTATATAGAACTGGACAGAAGTCTTCACTAACAGATTTTTCATCTCAGAAGGGTTTGAATATACCATGGTCAATCCATTCTTCTAAATTTCATGAAAGGAATAAGCTTGCAGGGGGCAATTATCCAGGTAAAAGAAAAACAGATCACAACGGCTGTTTCTAGAAACCTGGTCTCCACATGCTCAAGTGCTTGGAGTATGTGCCTTTCTTCAGCATTGCCTTGGCTCTTTAAATCTTCCTAAAAACTTATCCTTTTAACAAGAGCATCTGCCTCTCTGGCATTCCCTGTGCCCCACACCGTGCACAGCACACGGCTGGGGAGCATCATCCCGCAGCTGGTGCTGGAAGACGGATCACGATCAGCGGAGGAATCGGCAGGCAGTGCCAGTAATTCAAACCATCCTGACCGTTCAGTGAACCTGAACCTGCTGACCTTGACAGCACTAGACAGCAGCGGCCTCAGGAATCCCAACCTTTAGAAAGGCGTTGGCTGGAGGATGGCTCCTGCTCTCTCCCTTTCTTTCTCTCTTTCTCTTCATGATCACATCCAGCAGCCAAGGGGGCCCAACAGTCAATCCCCAGTGCACCAATTAGCTCCTAATTTGGCTATCTCTGCACTCCCAAGTCTACATCAATGTAATGTTCAGCATTGCTTGCTGTTTGTAGATGTAAATCATCCCTATAGAAGAGTGTCTTCTTGTGCTAAAGGAAAACACTAAGCACCTTGTTCTCAGTCAGGGCCAGAGAAACCCCTCCACCCAAAATGGGAGCTGCTGCTGCTGCTGTTTGGAAGGAAAGCAGAAGCTCTTTACTTCCCTAAGTGATAGTATCAGATCCTCTAGCCTTGTTTCACTGGATCCCAGGGGGAACAACAAGATCTCACCAAGATATTAGCCCATGAAAATCTAGGCTGGATAGATGAGGGACAAGGAGGAAATTTTTATTGGAAGGGAGAAAGAAAGAAAAAAGTGTGTTTAATTTTGTCACCAGACCTTGCATTAAAAAAAAAAACCAACAGTTTGTGAACACTTTAAGATGCTTTCAGGAGGCACTAGATTTACTCCAGCTATCTCTGTAGCTGCCAAGCAAGACCTGAAAAACACAGCATTTTGTGTTGGCCTGCAGAGGCTATGCAAGCTCTGGGATGTTGCATATGGAGGACAACTCTGTTAATAGTAGATGGCCAGAAAGAAGCAGTTACAGATACGTATTTGTATCTATCTATTTATACACACCAGGAATGTCTGTCTTCTGTCTGTCTCCAACCATTACTCTTTGATGGTGATTTTTCCAAGTGTCAATCAGATAAAATAAAGGATGCTTTGAATAGGTGTCAAATGCAATTCATGCCCATCTTAAGGCCCTTTGAAATATCAGAGTTTTGTTAGTGGGCCTAAAAACAATACCTAGATCCACATTTTCCTTTCACTTTTCCTTCATTTATCCAAACACCCTATTGCTTACTTCCCAATAGGTTCAAGGTACAAAGTCCTCTTCCCACAGTGTTCAACAGCTACAGGAAAACACACAGGAGTACAGTGCCAGAACAGGAGCTAGGTCATGAGTATCATGGTTTCCATTTGGATGTGCATCAGGTCAGGACTTCTTTCTCTTGTTGGCCCTGCCTTTTTTGGGAGCTCAGAGGAACTATTCTGTTTTTGAGCTAGGTGATCTGCATTGGAACAGATTTGTAGATATCTGATTAGACCTTAATGAGGTAGTTATGGTATATGAAATGTCCATCAAATCTTCAGTGCCTTCTACTGTCTCTTAAATACTCTAGAAAAGGCTGTTATAAAGGATAGGTATACTTCCATGCCTGGTTTCCCAAAGGACCTGTTGTTGTTTTGCTTTTGGCATCTAGTCTGAGAAGAGGTAGGCCTTGAATAGAAGGGCTGACTTTCCAAGAAGATCAGAACTGTTCTAGAGTTTGGGACAACTTTACTAAATTACAGCAAATGAAAAACAATACTCCACTAGCTAATTTTCAAGGATACTTATGGCTCCTCTCTGCACAGACCTCACTTGTTTGTGAAACTGATTGCTGCCCATGACTGGGTCCCCTCTTGTTTGGAGACTACCTCTTGCAATTTGGAGCATATCTCCAATGTAGATTTTATAGAGGTCACATCAGTATAGGTTCCTTCATATACCAATAATGGCCTTTATATGACCTCATGCAGAAAGATGATGAATTAATCTTCTAATAATCTACAGTTATTATAGGAATGAGCATTCAGAAAAAAAAAACAGTTTGCATGGTGACATTTTAAGCAGATTGCTGCCTATTGCAAGTCTGTAGTTGTTTTATTGCTTGGTATTTCACAATTATCCATCCTGTATCATATATTGTTTATTAACCTTCCCATTCTTAAGATCTCATTTTCTACTGAAATGTGGCTGACTCTCAGGTGGACCATGGCAGATGTTGAACAATACAGAGCATCAACTGTGAAATTTTGCTGTGCCATGTCCAAATGAAACCACAGGAGAATTAAGATATGCTGTGGGTAATCACTCAGGCTGGATTTTGTTCAGGACAGCCAGGTTAATGTCTGCACTCTTGCAAAAAATGCCATGGGAATTTTAATGACTCTGAGTGATTGGAGCTATTGTTTTATGGCACGTCAAAACTGGCAGCTCTAAAAACACTCTGCTGGAATACTGGTTTAGTGCTGACTCAGAGGAGCTTCCAATAACATGATTCACGAGTATCTGGCTCAGGGGCAGGTACAGACTCCTTTGACTGGTGAGCTTAAAGTAAAAGTGTTTATGAGGGGAAAATAGGTAGAATGAAAGGAAGGGAAAGTACAGAGCAAGATAAACAGAAGGAAAGGAGGTATTAAGAGGCATATGAGTGGGAGACCAAGCCAATGGAACCCAGCAGGCTAAAGAGGAATTCGTATTTCTAGACTGTGCATTAGAGGTGTCCATGGTCTGACCCAGATCTGCTGAGTCTTTGTGCTGGTGCCCTCTCAGTGCTCTCCACTGGAATCTCAGGGATTCCCAGAAGCTGGGAGATGGAGCTGGATGGTGACAGTTCAGCTCTGTGCTCCCTTCCTTGTCTCTAGCAGTTCTGATAGCAGTGTTGATTTGCATGTCAGGCAAAGCACTGCTTGAGAAAAAAAAAACCCTCCAAGTGTGGCGGTGTCAGCGCTCGCTGTTGTTCGACAGTGTAAAATTAAATTAATAAAGCCCCCAACACAGGAAAACATAACAGGAAATTAATGGCCTTTACTGTCGCTCTGATGCAGTCATTTGCAACCCTGCTTTCCGCACCAAAGACTTCATAAATGCAAGCAGTTTCTCTAAACAAGCATAGTTAGGGCTGCATGCGATGTAATTTTTTGTGTTGCTTCTGTCCTTTGGAGCTAACAAAAGCCACCCTTTTTTATATGTTCACCAAGGGGGATCCTACCAAGAAGTAGCTCCCCAAGAAACATGCTTAGGAAGTTGAGAGAAGAGAGCTAAGTCATGCCAATGATGCTAAGAACATCATCTTCTCTGGCAGAGGGAAAGCACAGCTTCTGAAGCCCTGCTTCCCTGCAGCAGCAGCAGTTGTCCCTGGGGGCACTGCACTAAAAGAAATGTTGTGGACACCACAACAGCATAAATCAGGATAACCCTTCTGATTACTTTTAGGATGTGTAAATCAGTATAACCACTGAATGCAAGGGACTTAGAGATTTATACTGACCAGAGGATCTGGCTCACTCTGTGAGAGTGCTGATTGCTACTCTGTCAACATAAACAAAGCCAGTGTACTGGATCCTGGAGCCAGCTGCATTTCTATTTGTCTAACAGTCAAACCTAATAGTGCTAGTAAGAGATACTGGACCTAGGAAACTTCTACCTAGGCTAACACCCCTCACCTGCACACCCACACGTGCTGTAGTACGTGTTGTATACACACCTGAGACAGCTGCTTGCATCCTAACTCCTGGAAAGACTTTGTGGGCATTTTCAGTAAGGCTGGATGTGATTATTATTACTATCCAACACAGACTCAGTTTCCCAGATGCTCTTGTCTAAATTTGCAATCGTACACTTAGATACAGTAGTAAATACATATGATTTTCATATGCATATACACACTCACCTCCTTAAATGGATTTTGCATGCTCCCATGATAATCCAAGACAGATCTGAGCACATACTTCATTACACATTTGCACACACAATTCATTACATTTACGTTCTCATTGAGCACTGCCATTTTTGCTCATGTAAGCCCTGTATTAAAGCTGCACTGCCTATCCCTGCTCCATCTAGGATACTCAGTCATACACAAGCCTGTCTTAAAGGCACTGCTGTCAGACACCAGCACACATCTCACTCTTCCTCAGTCAGGCACACTCACTTCCCTGCATGAGCAGCCTTCCTTACTCACCAATTCCTCCTGTGAGCTATACTCTCATTTCAAAATATAAAATCCCTTTATTTCTGAGCCTTTCTGCTCTAAGCCTGAGCATGTAAATAAGAAATACACACCATCTATGTGTTGCTGACACACTTAAATTACAGAGACACATGGACCAGCACAGTACTATCAATTAGCATACTGAAATTCAGGCTTGTGGATTCCCTTGAGGCAAATGGACACAGGAATCTGAACAACTGTGGAGTTCAGGAAGGCTGATGCACTTCCTTGAGGTGATAATCCACCAGTATTTATCTCCTACTCTCCCTATTTCTGCAGGATACTGTACATATCCTGAACTTGCACTGTATCTTCTTTCACCATCACAGCATAGATCCCTGATAATGTTCCTTCTCTATGCTGAACCTTGCTAGCCCCTTCCATGCTCCATCACCTCTAGTCTGCACTCACTTAGGATCCTTCCCACCTGAATTTGAGGTTCATCTTTCTCCACACCAGTTCAGTTATCACAATCAAAGCACTCAAAATTCTTGCAACACTGCTACATGCTGCAACTCAGAACTGACCCATCTAGAGATGGCATCTTCTTTCACACTGTCTAAAAGACTAAAAAAATCCACCTGGAAGGAAACGTAACCCAAAATTTACAGCCTTCCTTTTCCAAATCCTAGAGAGTAGAGCCAGAAAGTTACACAGGTGAAAAGACCACCAGATTAGGGCTGCCAATCCTTGCACTTGTCCTTAATGGGGGAGTACAGTATTAGTTTAATAATTGTTGAGGATGCAGTGTCTCTAGACACATTGTGACAGCTAGACTGGATCAGCTTGTGTGGACCAGGATAAGAGTACCAGACACTTCTGGCCATCTGAAAATATGTGATCCACTACCTCAGGACAAGGTCTTTGTCCTTGATCTCTCTCTTGGTTGGGGGTCAGTTCAGACACAGATGCGGGATGTCCCCTATTCCCAGAGGGAGCTGGAGCCCAGGGTTTGAAGCACAGGTCTGATAGTGCTGGGGTCCTTTGCTGACCCACACTGAATGCAACACGAGGGTCCGTGCAGGGCTGGCTGCCGTGAATGACAAGCACCGGCTATCGATCGCGTTCTGAACTCGGCCCAGCCGATAGAAGGTAATTAATGACTCCATTTGCCTCAGTACCGAGGAGAACAATTGAGTTTGAAACTGCAACAACTGGCAGTGTGGGGAAAGGCCCCCCGGGATGGCCAGGAAAGCTGTCTGACAGGCCCAGGCTGCATGGGGACACAGGAACACATCAGAGGGGGAAAAAAGAGAAGGGAAATCGGAAAAAGGGAAAGAGCAGTCGTAACACAAAAGTGCGACTTGGGAAGGGGCAGCACATGTAGCCAGAAATGCTCAGAGAGTGGGAGAGGGCTGCTCTGAGTTAAGCACCTCAGCAGGGGTGATGCAGGCAGGCTGCAGGAGAGGACAGGGTTGCCTTGCTGGTGCAGAGGGACAGCATTGCAGCAGCCAGCTCAGCACCACTGCACCAGAGAGTTGTGCTTCCCTCGGAGCCTTTGATAATTTGATGGGTTCTGCTGTGTCACCTGGCTGGCAGTTCTCATGACAGTCACACTCGTTTTTATTATGATTGTGATTTTTATTGGTAGATCCACAAGGCCCCAGCTGAGATCAGGGCCCCATGATGCTGCAGGCAGACATGTCATAGGGATGGTAACAGCCCCTTCCCCAAAACAGGGCAGTATCTCCATGTTTGTGCGGCAGCTGTACAGCTTCTCGTGACCTTCCTACATGTTTCTGTGCCACAAAGGTCTCCCGATGTCAGCAATACTTCTGAATTATTTGTTGAGATGGTCCTGTCCCACCCTGAGCAAGAGTTCTGTCTCGTCACTTGCAGCCAGGGAAGTAACTGTATTATGCTGCTTTGTGCTACTTGTCCATTACAGTGTCTCTGTGGCTTCCAGACCTGGGAATGTCTCTTTGTTTTGGAATTATTTAATGGGCATATCCCCTCAGTCAAATGTAGTTAAGGTTGTTCTGGTGTTCTTTGGCACAGCATTTCCTTGTTATCTGTCAGGATACTTCTGTGACACCCGTGGAGCATTTCTATGTCTTGTGTTGAGGGTTTACACTGAACATTCACTGTGTGTATTGCCTCAGCTGCCCCTTGGAGAAGAGAGATCTCCTGTCACATGTGCAAGGCCTGATCACAGTAACAGCAATTGTGCTCTTTTGTGAGGGACGCAGTGACTGAGGCCATGGTTTGCCTCTCAAGCTGTTTGTTAAGATTCTCATGATTTTTAAAAGAGGTTTCTTTTTCTTCTAAAAGGGAACTGGGAAAGGTGATGGTGCTTCCTATTTGTACAGTTACCACAGTTACCTAGGTGGCATCCCCAGATTCATCCTGCAGCTGAAGCCTTGCTTTACCCCTTTGAACAGCACCCCTTCCAATGTCTGCTTTCGCGGCAAATCCCTGTCCCTTAAGCTTTTACTCCTAGCACTGTTCTTCATCAATTGAAGTTGTCACCCACCCCAGTGCCATTCCTCATGGGATCTGCTAGTCTTTCCCAATTCAAATTTTCCCCATAAGCCACTTCTTCACTAGCACCCACAGCCCTTTGGTGGACCCTGTCTCTTCCCCAAAGTCCTCTCTGGCTTTTTCTGCCACTTTTGTTCATATCCATGTGGCTCTCAGCTCTCATACTTTGTGTATTACACTATTTGAAGCTTCTCCTCATAGTCCAGCTCACAGAGTCATACGCTCAGATGAGAATTGCAACTTTGATCTAAAACCAGATATAAGTGTCTGGCCCTTGCAATTTCAGGAAAAAAATGTAAACACATACTCTATAGGTTTTGACACCAGAAAACAAACACGAGGGATTTACAATAATTTAGTTTTGAAGAAAATACAATGATCTGTGACTGTGAATGTCTCAATGTTAGCAACACAAGACATACAAATCTGTTGTTCAGGTTAACCTCTGTGAAACCTCTGCTTCATAAGTAAAATATATATGCACAAATCATATAGTTGCTCTGTGAAATTTGGGATTTGTGCACCCTACCATTATTAAGCCCAATACTACTGCAAGCTGTTTAGACAAGTTCCACCTCGAGGTACCCTACAGGCCTCTGTCAAAAGTTTCTTTGCTTTTGTAGATTTTAAGGCCTAGGCCAGGGCAGAGTGGCCCATCCCCTTCCTGCCTTGCTCTTCCCCTCAGGAATTTCCACCTAAACTAAAGCACTATCTTTCTCCTTACAACTTTCCCACCCCTCTCTATTCATTTGCTTGCTTTGATCTTCTTATTTCTTCTTTAACCCCATTCTTTACCTTTTTCTTTCCTTCATCCTTATCTTTCATTTCCCATAGACTGTACAGATCCTCTTTCATCAGCTGGTCCTGAGTTTCCCAAATATATATACACGCTTCTGTGTGCCCATGCACACGCACACACACTGACACAAATAAATAAATAAATAGAAAGGTCAGTGAGCAGAGCAGCAATAACCCCTAAAACAGTACTATCAGAGGGACATGATTGATCAATTGAATTCCACAGCGGCTCAAAAATGTGGGATTAAGTAGTGTATTATACGCACAATGAGTTGAGGCATGATGTTCATTTCAAGTTCATTTCGCCAGCCCTCTGCCACCAGATCAGGCAATCAATAGGGGCAGCAGATATCATATATCACCTCTCTCCGTGCTAGGCAGAGAGCACCATAATCTCTCGCAAATTTAGAGTGACAGATTTGTCAAGATCTGAAGGGCCCCTGAATAAATGAAGGAAAAGAGACTCTTACAGCGACTCAAGAAAGCTGTGATTTCAGCTTCTTCACACAAAGGCATGGCCTGTGCATATACACAAGATACAAGTGCTCAGGGCTCTGAAGGCAGACAGAACTGCAGATACGTATGCATGTGTGCACAAATCTGTGTAACCACCCAGGGCAACTAACTAAGGGTAAAATCTGATTTAATTACAATCAGTGATAGTTTTACTGTACACCTGCCCACTCACACCAAACACCATGCAGAATACAGGGCTGCCATCCTTGAAAATCAGATATAGTCAAAACCAGCAGCCACAGACAAATACCTGGTCAGGCATGTACTGTGATGCAGAATCTAAAGAATACCAGAATAATTATCTCCTGCAAAGATACCCATGTGTATGAGCATCATGGTGTGTACAATCATGCACAGTGACTGACACATGGAAAAATCCTCAAAGGCAAACAGGTTCACAGGCTGCATACAGGTTGAGGCTGATACAGAAACATTGTTTTTCTGAGTCTGGACCCAGGAGTTCTGTGCCAGATTTCTGCAGGGAAGACCAGAGTTCTCATAGTTCTCCTGAAAGCCACCCCATGAAGAAACAGCCCAGTCCACCTAAAACATGAAAACTGCACTGACCCACACAGTATGTAGTCCACCAAGCCTGATCTGGGCTTTGTTTTCTTAGTCAAATCTGTCATGAACTTCAGATTTCAGGAAATTGATAACTTTCTCTTATGCAAATCAGCCTGGGGAGAGGAGAAAACTCCAGGGATCAGTGGCAGTAAACAGCCTTACTCTGACTTGGGGTGGAAAAGAAAGAGAGAAGAGGCTGCTCGAGGGAAGGCTGCTGGCAGGGACAAATCAATATGTAATATTTTCTATGGTCTTGTGAGTGGTACTGTACTACGCTACTGTATATAATGTACTATTGATTATATCATATCGTATAATCACCTATAAACGGATATATCTCATAGCCAGAAGGCAGCAGGCCCAGTCATAACTCTGGGCCACCAGTTGGGCATTAACTGTGCCAGGAAAATACCATCTTGGCACCATCCATGAGCTAAAAGAGGAAGCAGCAGAGTGACATTGTTCTGGATGCTGCACAATGAATATCACTGTAGGCTCCTGGGAGCATCATGTGTCCATGAGCACCTCACGATTGCATGGAGAAAGGAAAAAGTCTATACAGAACCCTCAACCAATTTCTTGACAGACAGCAGGTTTCTGAGATTCACACACTGGAGGCCATCAAGAAAGGCTTAAGTATGAGGCATATTAGTGAAAAAACAAGAAGATAATTGCAGCACAAGAGGGAGAACCTGATCTTAGGTTAGTCAGGGTGATAGGGCAGTCAGACTTGTGTCTGATGAAGCACAGTAGGTAGGGATTCAGGTAGGAATGGAGACTGTGGAGGTGTATCAGCTTGGATGACAACGAATTATAACCAGGCACACCAAAGTTGGGCTGAGATGTGACAGTGGAAAGACACTCAGCACAGTTGGAGGAGATTATAATGAGCAGACTTGCCTCAGATGAGATGAGGGATTATGACAGAGGAAGATTCACTTCAGCTGGGACAGGAGATTATAACAGACAGACTCACCTTGGATGTGACAGATGCTAATAGCAGGAGACTCACTGGAGATAAAAAGGGGTCATAACAGAGAAAAATGCACCTCATCTGAGTTGGGCAATAACGGGAAAAAAACCCAAACCAAACCCATATAGGTGATCAGATGGTTTATCACAGGAGAAGATTCACTTTGGATGGGGCAGGGCATTTATAACAGATTCACAGCAGAGTGGATGAGTGGGCTATAAGAGATGTGGGATGGCACAACAGAAATAGAGACACCCTGGAACATGGCAGGAGACACTGCTATGAAATTGGACTGTATCAGAGGGCTGTTGTAGGAACAGAGATGCACTTCTAGGGAAGCTTCTACCAGAAGGCAGCTATATTCCTGGTAAGAACAAAGGAATACCAGGAAGGCTGATTCCCACTGAGCAGGACTAGGTATTGTAACACAATAATTCATTTTGGGTAAGAAGGTAGACTGGCAGAGACAAAGATTCATCTCGTTTTGGAGGGAGTTTTATAACAGAGATATGGGTTATGATAAATCACGAGCTACACATAGGTGAGTGGGACAGAAACCAACACTTGTTGGATTGGACAGTTGCCCTACAGGGAGAGATTTGTCTGTGGTGAAACATGAAGTCAGAAACCAAATTTTCCTGTTATCTAAGGGGGATGAAAGACTCATCTAGGATATGATCACATGAGAAGGAAATTACAAGAGTGATAGCTGCTCATGGGACTGGGGAGCTACAACAGAGACTGGCTCCCCACAACAGAGACTGGCTCCCCTCCAAGCTGTAAGAGAGACTTTTTCCCATTGCAGTCTTCCTCAGTTATCTCCAGTACAGCCCATCCTTAGCACTCTTGTTTCTCTGTGAACTGCCTCTCCAGTGGTCTTCTAGCGATGCTAATCGCTTTGCTTTGCTCCCATTTTATGCTCAGCAGTGGAGATTTGGCAATTCTTATCACTGAAAATCAGCGTAACCGAAACTCATCTCTGAGCTAAGCACCATTCTCCACAGCCTCACTCATCCTGGGCAGGAGAGTCCCACAGAACCCACTGGAGCAGCCTGGCCACTCCATCAGAGAGGAGGGGGCTCCTCTTGGATAGCTGCAGCCTCCTCTTCCCTCAGCAGTGACACAGCTACCTGGGTGGAGGCAGAGAACCTCATTCTTTCCCACTCTGTCCTTGTCCTGCATCCATTACCAATCCAAGCCAGGGTGGTGCTAACTCCCTGTTTTCTCTGTCTGTGCCCTGCAGATGTATCCGAGGGCTCAGTTCCCAATGGAGATTCCCAGAGCAGCGTGGACAGTTTGCGGAAGCACCTTCGTGGCGACACTTTCACCCAGCAGCAGCTGGAAGCTTTAGATCGAGTTTTTGAGCGTCCTTCTTACCCTGACGTCTTTCAAACATCAGAGCACATCAAATCTGAGCAGGTGAGGGCCTGGCCTGGTAATGGGAACCCACAGGCACTGAGAGGATGATGGCAGGGAGATCCCCTCACCAAAATCCCTCTCCCTCTCTCCACCCCTTGTTCTGACACTGACCTGTTATTGCACGTACCTTTTACAGCCCTGTCCAGTTGTAACTGTATCACTGTGCTGATGCTCGTGCATACACAAGCTTACCTCCTCTTGTGAACTGGCTGTATGCACGCACTTTGTGCTCTCCTATGTCCCCATGACCGCTTTTCCCTCTGCGCACACGCCTGTCTGTATGCAAGCCTGTCCTTGCCATGAACATGCCTACACCCCCATGCATGTTCACTGGCATGCAGCACTGCACAGAAACTCCTGCACACTGAGATCACACTGGTGACCAGCGAGCCACAGGGTTGGGTTTTAATGGATCATTTTCCTTCATGGCCCAAAGCTGAGACTTGACTCCCATCTCCAACATAGTTTTCCACACTTCTGCAGCTCTGCCCACATTTTCTTTACTCCCCCGCTCTCCCGGCCTTTTATCCCAAAAGCTGTTTGTCTTAATAAAATGAAAATCAAAAGTCTTTTTAAACCGCCCCAAGCCATAAACCAACAAAGGAAGAGAAGGAGAGGCTGGCTGTGGACTCCCTTCATCCCAGAGTCCCTGGGTTTATTACAATGAATAACCTTTATTTACTTTCATTAGACTATTAAGCACCAGCACAGTCATTTTTCCCCCTGAAACTCTGAGCAGGGCCCATAAAGCAAATCCAAAGCCTAATTGAGTTCATTTTAATTTCTCTCCGATCACAGCGAATTACTCTGGTGATAAATCAGGGGGCAGGCTCACCCCCAGTAGAAGGCCTAATTTGCAGCTAATTACAAAACTGATTTCTACAGGAAGATCAATACAAGAAGGAATTGGAAATGACTAGGCAGTCCTAGCCAAGCAGGGACAGGGGCGGGGAGGGGGCAGCATGCGTGGAGCCTGCTGGAGGAGGGGAAGATGTGGGGAGGGGGTTGGGGAAGTGCATGGAAAAAAACGGAGGAGAAAGAGCAGAAAATCAGTTTTAATTTAACGTAATATTAATCAGAGCAACTTTTCCTGCTGTTTTGTAGCCTTCCTGGTTTCTCCAGCTCCTGCGTCTGGTCTGGAGGCTGCCACAATAAAAAGGCAATTACCAGAGCCTTTCGGACAGGACACCCTTTCAGATTCAATGGCTCTCCCCCTCCCACCCTTCTGTTAGCCATGTGGCTCCCCCCTCCCCAATTTCATACCCCAATGCACAGAGTGACAGAGGCAGGGGATGAGGCTTTGTTTTTAAAAAGCTAGGACAGAGGTAACGGTGGAGGGGAGGCAGGCAACCCAGGCAGAGACCCTGGCGACAGTGGGCCAACGCTGGCTGCTTCCTACAGCCTGCCTGTCCTAGTCATGTCATTGTAGTCGTATGCCCCAGCTGTCCTTGTCACCAGGGCAAACACCTCCCACCTCCACTCAGCCAAGAGGAGGGGATGTGGATTTCCCCTTTCTTTTCCCCTGGGCTGGCACAGACAGCCATTCCCCACAGCACTGAGCAAAGGCTCAGCCATACCAGAGATTACATGCCAGATTCCTTGCCCCTCTTTCCCCTTCACAGCATCAAGCAGGCGGGTGGGATAGTTCATCCTAGGACGCCCCCTCCCTCGTCCTCCTCAACCCTCTTGTCACTTCATCTTCTCCATTTCCTCCTCCTCCTCCTCTTCCATCTGTGCAGGGGTTTGCATCTTTCCTCTTCCTCCCCCCCATCTGTACACCCTTCCCTTTTTCCCGTCTCATCAATAGCGAGCTGTCTTTCTCTCCTCTCTTCCCCAGGGTAATGAGTACTCCCTCCCAGCTCTGACCCCTGGTCTCGATGAAGTCAAATCAAGTCTATCCACCTCTGCTAACCCAGACCTGGGGACAAATGTGTCAGGACCCCAGACGTACCCTGTGGTGACCGGTAAGCTGCCCGACCAAACAGCAGAACCAAGCTTTTTATTTATTTCCCTCATCACCATTAGCTTCTGCTTTTTCTGCTAATGCAAGATATCCCTCTGTGGCAAACAAGGACAGAGACAGAAAGACTGTGGAGGACATAAGGGCTCAAAAGAAGTTTGAAATCCAGAGTGTTGGCAGTTTTGGGTACACTTAGATGTGTCCAGGTGTGACTCAAAGACAGGCAAACCTAGACGTGAATCGCGAACTCGTGTGCCCAGATGGGGCTTAGGGTTGGATACTGGTGGAGGAAAAATACATACAAATATGCACTGTGATTTTTTCCTTTGTATCTGAGAACAACAGGGTCATGGCTTATCCATGATGTCCACTTGGTTTTCTTTAAGAGAAATAATAGTTTAAGTTTTATTCAGCTCTGGTGTTTGGAAGGGGCACTTGCAAATGAAATACTGAGATCTGCTGAACTGTGAATGCTAAACTCCCTCCTCCTTAAGCCCATGAGTCTCTAATGAAAGCTGGCAAAAAAATTTGTTAACGGCCTTTCCTCATATGTGGGCACATTAAACTCAGATGTGTCTGGGAGAGTAGAAACTGTGAGCAAGCACATGACAGCAGACAAATCTGGACACGGAGAAATAGGAGGCAATCTCTGTGCAGGTGCTTCACTGAAACTTCCTTTTTGCTGGTGGCACATGCAGAACATGAGTGACACAGCTTGGCCTGGGGCCACGGGTCACTCCCATACTGTCCTGATACTGGTGTTAGACTGCCTGTCCTGTGTGTGTCTAGAACCATAAGGAAGTATTCTGATGCCACAGCCCTTCTTCTCAAGGCTTTAGTTGCCATCTGTGGCTGCTCACACAGCTACCATAGACTTGAACATCTCCTCCTGGGTAGCTAAAGTGGCTGCAAGGTTCAAGTGACTTGTCCCTGTTTGGTATATCCACCTTTCTCAAGAACTTCTGCAGCCCCTCTAGAAACTTCATGGCAGAAGTTGAGAAACAACTCATGACAAAAAGGTCTCAATCCTGTTAGCAAGGGAAGAAGCTTCTTGTCCCTTGACCAAAATGTTGTCCTCTGATGGCACAGAATCAAGAGCACTGGAATTTGTATCTCAAATTTTTCTTGCAGAAGCCCCAGCTAATAGCCCCCAATGTCAAAGCAGCTCATAGCTGAGGCAGGCAGTCATTGCTTGTTCAGCAAACACTGAGCAAGAGCATATTGTTGCATGCAACTTTTGGCTACCAAGAACTTTGGGACCAGGCAGGATTAGTAACAGTTAACTCAAAGACAGTGTGAGGTATGCAAAATCTCTTGGAGAACATGGGAGATGAACTACATTATTCAGGAAGTGTCTAGAAAGCATGACATCCCCAGACCTTTTTCATGGCTTTTACAGCTATCAGGCTTGATTCAGAATCCTTGTAGCCATGCAGTTTCTTAGCCAACCAGAAAAAAAAAAAAAAAAGACTTAGCTGTGGCAAAAGTGTTTTACCTTTCTTTGTATTTGCAAAACTCAGCTGACGTTCATCTACTGTTCAGCAGATCCACATCTCTTACAGGAAATATCTTCTTTTCTTTGTGGGGCAAAGCCAGTAGGAGAGCAAGGCAAATCCCCACAGCTGAATGTAGAAGTGACGTGTCTACAATCAGAGTTTAAGATTCAAAAGGGCCATGGAAATAATTCTTTTTAGTCCTTCTGCCTAAGTGAAGATGGTGCATTCCAGCCTGTTAATGTGAGAGCAGGCTTCCTGAAGGCTGGGACACTACACAGGCTTTGGACAGGACTCTCACAGGGGCACAGCAGGAGACAGATTTGGTCACACAGAAAAGACCATAGGCTGAGACAAAACATTTTCTTCACGTCCCCCCCGCCCTGTGCCACCCCTACTCTGTTCCCCGCCACACTCCCAGCTCAGCTTGAGAACATCCCCATCTGATCCATCTGGATCCAAGAGTGAGAAAAGTTCATTTCAGACCCAGCTTGACATTCCCAGGTGGCAATTTAGCACTAACATCTCAATCTGTATGCGACATTTCAATCAGTGCAGAGTAACAAAAGCAGAACTATTAGCACTGGGAGCTGTTCACTGGTGGTAATGATGGAGAAACTCAGAAACTGGAAATGAAGAGGGGAAGAAAAAGCCCCTCAACACCCTGAAAGGTATCAGGGGAAGGGGGCGGAGAATTTTTCCTCTACACTTAGGCCAGGATCCAATCTTTGGATTAATGGTGCCATTACCCAAGAAAGGACTTCAGATAATGCTCATTCTTAAAATGTTTTTGCTGGCAATTAAATGGTTGCAGGTATTGATCATCATTGATCTGATGTTCTCAATTTGCATAATCTATTAAAGATGAATGATTCATGATATGTTTGCTATGGGGCTGGGCAAAGCTTTCAGGAATGACCAGGGAGGTGAGGAACTCAGTGCTGCCTCTTCATCTACCCCAGCAAGGAAATTAAGGAAGAGGCATGCAGATTTCTTTGGTATCGCCCAGATTCTGCACCGAGGAAGGGATATTGGAGTAATAGTGAGTATTGAATTGCTGGCTGCCTCTTCTGCTGCTATGGTGCCATCCTTGAAATACCTCTTACTTTTGTCCCAGGGCAGTCTGTGAATCCAGGTGATACCTGAAACGAATGTGAAACAAATCTACCCATTCAGGATACAAATTCTGTGTGCAGTCACTTCACAATGTAAGATTTAGAGCTTCAGCCTACAAGCAAGTCTCCCCAGCTTAGTCTTCCCAGACAGAATAAAATATCACTGGGTCTTTCCAAACCAAAGCTGTATGACACCAGCTTCTTGTCCTTTCTGAAGACTTAAGAGAAAGTCCTTCTCTCTAGCTCATGGCTGTCCTCAGCAAGCTCTTTCAGTTCACACCATTCTGAGAACATGCCCCTCCAAAAGCCATCAGAACCACAACAATATATAGCTACCTAAGATCTTGAAATGTAGTGAGATAGTTAAGGAACAGTGTTGCTGAAGTCCTTTTATCTGTCTGGGGGGCTTCTTGGAACTGAAGAGCTGAAAATGCTGCAAAACAGGCAGCCACCTCTTCAACATGCCAGAAAGCCTTCCCCAAAATCCTGGGCATCTATTCATAGACACAGCTTAGCACCACAGCCATATACCACCCAGCCTTGCCTAGTACTGCCAATATCAAACACCCCCTTTCAGACAATTATTCTACCAACATGTCTTAGATGGCTCATTTATTACTCACATCTCCTAAAGCAAGTAAACCATTTTTTGCTATGGAGCAGACAGGTCATCCTTATTTCTCCTTATTAAGTACATGTAAGGAATTTCCATGAATGAGCTGACATTTAGGGACTAGCTGGATACTAGGCTAGGAAACATACTCTGCTGTCCTTTGTGTGGAACAGACAATGCAAAAATTTTCAACTTTCTTTTGATGATTCAGAAAGAGAAAGCTCTTAAAGAGTTACTTGAGAACACCACCTCGCCTCTTTCTGCACACACAGGCCAGCTTCATCTTGCCTTGATGTTGCGTGGCACTCACAGCTAGATTGGTGTAGATCCTTCTCAGCTTCTTGGACAGTATCTTTGGACATCAGTCAGAATTCCTAGAAGCAAAGACCCAATCTCAAACATACCATGATAAGGCAAGTACAGGCAGTTGGACACTGTTGCAAGAATGTTGTTGTTCAGAGTTGTTCTACTTCAATTATTTCTCTTGAAGGCAAACAGTCAAAGCAGATGAGTATAAATCTGTACAGGACTAGGTAAACACAGAAAACCTCAATAGCTTTCTTTTATTCACTCGTTTCCGTGGATCTTTGAGTTTGGAAGGTACTCAGTAGCTAGGTAGGTACTCAACAGCCAAGAGGTGAGTGAAGAAGAACCTCAAGATTTTGGCACTAGCAATAGGAGTACTTTAAAAGCATAAGGATGTTCACAGAAGCCTTGAATCAAGAAGAGAACAAAGGTTAAGATCTATCTTTAAGCACCACCAGAAGTCACAGCTTTTGGAATAATCATGCAAAGAAGTGAGATGTCTTCAAAGCAGGTTCCGAGTTCTGGGGACTCAGATTAATAGTTTGGGAACAGAGCCCTTTCCAACTCCATTATCTAGCCCAGGAGTTAACCAACAGAGGCAGTACTACAGCACAATGGACTTCTCATGTATGGCTTGAAACTTGCTTGTCAACAGACTACTAAAGGAGAGGGTTTACCTACTGGATGCATCATAAATTGACAGGAAAGGTGAAGAAAAATTTCCTTTAGTTGAATCCCAGAAGTTTTAACTAAATAGACCTTGTTTGCAAGCCCACTATAATCCATGAGATGCACAAAGAAAAAGTAAAGGTAAAAGACAAGATGAAAAAACCCCATAACTCCAGGAACTTCTCTGGTGACTGAAATAGGAGTATGTGTCCCCTTCTCTTCCTGTGAGGAGGTGTATGAATGCTTCTCTGCTACAGTTAGCACCTATTAACAGGAATACAGAACTTTTAAAGTCATCACCACCCACACCAAAACAGCTACCATGTCATATACGGAAAATGTTTCCTTCACTCTGGGAAATAATTTTTTTCCTAAAGCAACAAACATCATCCAGGGTGAGAAACCCTGATGATAACTCACAATGTATCAAACAAAGGCACCACAAAAGCAAAAAGTTCATGAATTTCACTTTCCTTCAGACCTCCCCTCTCTGCCATGGGATCAGATTCTTTCCAGTTTATTTTTTAAATTCATACATGAATGTATGCAAAAAAAGTTAGAATTACTGACAAAAAAGGATACTTACTATACCTGAAAGACATTAAAAAGGTAGTACTCAAACAGCATCTGATTTTTATGAAAGTTTTCAGGAAAGCTGTGATGCTAATCATGGAGAAATCACTGGCTAGACACTTGGACCCAAAATTTTTCAGAATTGCTAAACTATCCTTTGAGAACTTTAGCCTCCTGCAAGGTGAAAATATACTATTTTCTTCATTTACAATTAGTGAGTGAACTGAAGAAAATTTTGTTCAGTTCAATAACCTGGTCATTTAAAATGAAGAAACAAACTAGGATTTGAAAAAGCAGGAGCATTTGTTTTCCTCAAATTAAGTGAATTAGAGGTGGTATGAAAGGATGAAATCTATCAGTTTTAAAACAGGGTTCTTAAATCAGTCCAAATACCTCCTTATATCTATCCTTTCTTCTATTCGATAAATAATTTTTAAATGCAAAACCTGCTTAGAAAAGCTTGCTTTTTCTGTTCCAATATATTTAGGAAGTCAGGGAACTTACGGTCATTTTATTTAATTAGCATGAATAATTACAAATACTGTTTTTAATTCAATTCTAATTTCCATCCAAATATAACTTGACACAGATAACAAGGAAAAAGTTAATAATCTAATAAAATAATAATATGGACTCATCGTTCACTATTTTCCCATGTAACAATATGTAAAGACAAATTATATTAAACAACATAATTGCTTAAATAAATGTGCACATGATGCAGTTCATCTACTTAGCAAAAACTGAAATAACTATGTTCAGGGTAAATTTTGTATTTGTCAAAATATTTGTTACATCCCATAAAATTCAAGCTTGTAGAAAACAGCCTCACAGTGGAAACGTAAAACAAGTCGATCCAGCTTGCTGTTTTAAATCATGACTAAAACTGACCATTATACTCAGTTGTACTTAAAATGTTACAGTGAGAAGGGAAGAATTTCCTTCCCCTTTTCCTTGCTTGTACTGGTGAAAAATTCCTGTCTTACTCCAGTCTGATTTAGCCTCTGATACCAGTGAGCAATGGCCCTGGCCAGGGCTTGACTAAGCTGACTTCAGAAAACCTCTTTAGCAAACTGCTGGGGGGCCCAAGGTGGCTTTGGTGATGGCAGTTCCCACAGATGCTGACCCTACTCAGCAGCACAGCAGCATGGCTGCAGTCACCAGCAGTCGAACAGCCTCTTGGGCACATCTCTGGATGCTCCAGTGCCGTGAGAATGGAATATGATCATCATTCATGTGACTGCTACAAGGCTCTTTCTATCCTGCCTCACTAAAGTGAAGGTACTATCTTCTGTGAGCAAGCCTCTCATATTTAAGATGAGGAACTGGCAAAAGCAGAGGTCCACAGGACCTCCAAATTTAATCAACTGTTTTCCCTCCTTAAGAAGAGATAATATCTTCTTATCTGGTCAAGGAATTTGTAAAAGCAAAAGGTGTTACTATTCTTCTCTGGGACCAAATGGCTGAGAGTGATAGATGGTCAGATGAATGATCCCTGGAACAGACAGGAATGGGGGGTGAAGGGGAAGGAATCACTTAAACTATTTCTATGCATTCAGTGGAATTTTCACTGAACTTTATGATGCTGAAGAAAGCAGCTGGTGGGCTTTAAAGGCACATGCAACTGAAGAACACAAAAATGGATGGGCCCAAAAGAAATAGTATCTTTTCTTTCCTTAAATTAGCATTTAAGTGAACTATAGCAGTGAGTGAAAATAATGTCATATAATGACAATGGCAGTGAGTTGGCATTCCCTGTCCAATTTTCTTCAGCAAGAGGACAGCATTGCTGGCTGCCACACTCCATGGTGCTGGACAAAAGGGGACTTTTTTACAGAAAATAATTGTATTATATTGTCTTTCCAGAAATTCAAGTTTTGCCTTTTATTCTGAGGTTAAATGAAGGATCCAATAAGTAAAACTTTGACAAAAATTCTTATGATGTAGATATTTGCCCAGTGTAGCAAAGATTGTGCTATATACCTGACTTAAGCAGACATTAATAACTTTTTATGTACATCAGCTGTACTGGAATTAATCAGGCCCACTTCTTGTACAACCAAAATGGCCCACTGCAGTCTTTCAGAGAAATAGAGAGCTTAGAGTAATTTTTGTCCCATCTTTTTAAGTTTAGGACTGCTGTGGCCTACCAAGGAAGATCTATCCTATCTTGTGATCAGTAAAACACCATTATGATGAAACCCTGGAGTTACCTATTATGAGGACTGCATGAAAAACTAGCAGGTTCTAATTGCATTGCCCAGTATATATTTCAAAAGCATCTTGTTTAAGAGGTAACATTCAAGTCCCAAACCAACAAGGAATAAGCACGTTACATTTCAAGACAGGCAGAACTTGCCAAATCCAATGGGTGGGACTCAAGAAAAGGGGCAGCATAAACTCCACGGAACTTCTCTGTTTGCCAAGTGCACAAGTTGCGTGCACATCTTTCTCCCCTCCACGCAGGACTTTAAAGTATATTTTCCTTCTTCAGCTCCATCTTTGAACAAATGTACTGAGAGCCACATGAAACAGACTTCAGTGGAGTTCTCAATTGATTAATCAGTACTCAAGTAGCTTCAAAGACTAAATCCAGACCACAGGTCTCCTGGAAGCTCCAGACTTTACTCTATATGAAGACTATAAAATTTTCTCTTCAAAGTAACATACAGAGTTAGCAGGTCAGTTTACTTGGAAAGCATCAGTTGATCAGATCAGACACAAAATCTAGCTTTATAACATTCAGTTTAATGAAAAAAATAGGGCAAATAGATTACAAAATTTGACATGGAATGTGATGTCACAACAGCTTTGACTCTTAGGGGAAAGCAATCCAAGGCTGTTTCTTTAAACATGTAGTCAACAATGTAATGGGCTAAGAGCAGGGATTAATGTGTGCAGAAACAGAAAATAAATCTGAGCACACAAGGCTCACTCTCCAGTCAGTAGGAAGACAAGAAAGGTATAATGAGAAGCAGGTTAATCTTGGCACACTTTTAAGTTCTTCTAGCAAAGGTCTTTTATGATCAGAGAAGGGAAGACAGTCTTTATTTTCAGTGCAACTTACAAAATGCTCCTGCAACAGAAAACCTAGGAAACTAGGAATATCAAAAGTGGTTCTTCTGACATGACAGTAAGCAAAAGCAAACAGTGTACTCTGTCAGTCCTGTCTGATCTTTTGTATGGCTTTTGGAAATGGAAGCAAGATTTCCATGTGGGAGAAAGTGATATGTCTCCACAGCCTATAGTGTAAACTCACCAGTCCATGAGTACTGAGGGCCCAGACCCATTCTGTTTACCACAATGAAACTTTTCGAAGGCATACAGAATACAAACACAGAAAAAGATGTTTCAGAGGTAGGTATAAGGATAGAATTCACCTGAGATAAGATTCAGCTTTGGCATCAGGTTCCTACACGAACTTGAGTATCCTTGTCCGGGCTCAGTTCCTCACAGATAAACAAGCGATTCCTAAACAATGCTGGAAGGATATGTGTTCTAAAGTGTGGGGCACTGGGCTCATACAAATATTTGATAGAGACCTCAGGGAAAGACAAAGAACAGGAAACATTGTCAAGATGGTAAGCAGTGTTGAGTGGGTGTGTAAAAGCCATCCCTCATGCATGGATGTGCCATCTTGGTATTCTTTGTGTCCTCTAAAGAAAAGGAGCACTGGATGCTCTTAGCTGGATAGCTTATCCTCCAGGAAGCCAGCAATGAAAAACAAGCAGCTTATCCAGTCCTGTAACCTTCCCCCACCACTTCCCTTCCCTTCAGCATGAGAGAGCATGATAAAAACTGCAATGAGTCTCCATAGGAACCCAAAGCTGTGAATCTTGCTCTCACTCTGTCTCGCCAAAATCCCTTCATTCACAGGGGGAATTTAAGCTAGAGATCACCAGTTCTTGCTCTTTGCCAAAATAACAGAGGAAAGGGTTGGAACAGAAGAAAAACAACCAATGATACAGCAAGTACAGTCAGAAAGAGAGGAGTAGGTGATGCACAAAATGTTGTCCTCTGCTATGTTTCCAGCTATATCCCCCCCCTGCTGACTTTCAAGTTTCCCCCACCATGACATTTTTTTTGTCAACCACAAACAAGGATACTGCTTGCCTTTTAGAAGAAGAAAGGAGACTGGGGCAGGGATAGATTTCTGCTGCTTTGGAAACGGGTTGCAAACTCATTCCACTTCCGCCCCATTTGATTGGTTGTTATTCTAGCCTTAGAAGCAAGACATACCTTGGCATTTGCTTAAGGAGCTGTAGTGAGGAACACTCCCAACACAACATAGACAAGCCAATATGGCACTGCTCCATGGCTTGCTGGCAGTAGCAGGAGTTGGGATAGGCAGGGGCAAGTTCTTCATCACAAATATGAAAGAATTAGAGAATGGAAAAAATCAAAATTGAAAACATAAAAGATGCAGTTGAAGTTTGAGGTGGTTAAAATGAAAAATGGGACTGTGCCATTCACAGGTGGATAGATAGATCAATCAATTGATTTTGTATACAGTGACATGCTTTGGAGCTATAATTCACTGCTGGGGCAATTATTCCAGCATAGCAGTGGCAGGAGTTATACCAGAGACAGAATTCAGGTGCTTTTAGTCAGTGGAGAGTTGGACAACAAAGGAGTAAAAAATGGTAAATGCCATCCATCAGTAAAGATACATGGGATATAAATTATGTCTGTGCAGTTGCAGAGTGTAGAGGGAAAGATAGACAGACAGATAAATAGACACATAAAAGTCTGAGTTTTGGTTGTGCAATCATTCGCTGTCTGACCTTATCCTCGCCTCCTTTCCACTGTTCTTAGAGAGAAGAGTGTTTAGCATTATTGTGTTCAAGTCTCTTTGCCATGTTACTGTTGACTTCTTTATCCCCCCACACACTGAGTAAGTGGTGATGCCTCTGGAAGGTGCAAGGAATTTTTCTTCATAAGCCTTGATGTGTTCAAGAGAGGGCTAGGCTCATCTCCACTGTGAGTCTGACAGGGGTTTTAACAGCCTCACAACATCGGGACAAATAGCTCCTGGTCCCTTAACCCTTCCCAGCTTTGCAAGGCAAGGCCTAGCACTGTTGTTCCCATTGCAAGGGCTTTACACAGTCTTTCAGGCTGAAATCCTCTCTGTGGTGGCTGGGCAGAGCGGAAATCCAGGGGCTGGATCAGATTGGCCTAATGCTACAGCAGCTTAAGCGGTCTGTTTTACCAGAGATTATGGTTTCACTTACACAGAGCGCCTGAAAAATGCTGCGGTTTAGGAAGGATTATAGCTGAAAATTCCATGCTTTAAAAGAGAAATAAAGCAGGGGAGGGACTAAGAAAGCCAACGTGCCTGGGGGCTGTGCAAACAGGATTAACCCCTGCCCATAGCATCTCTTGCTTCTGCCCACCCACGCTTCCACCTCCACCTTATTCTCTGCCCTTTCCTCCTCAGCAGCTCCCCACCCCTGCTGTCTCTTGTATAATAAAGAGAGCTGAAAAAGCAGTATGGAAAATGCCCAGGACCGAAGTGTCCCTACTTTATTTACGTATCACTGTCAAATGGCTTTCTAGAAAAATATCACTTCACTTGCAGCCTGTGAAAGCCTAGGGAACTTTTGGCCCTCTGCCTGCAGATAGGTCTCTTCATCCAAATTAACTTCTATCAAAGCTATTTGGATAAAGACTTCAAGCTCTCCCAGAATGCTGGTGATGACTCTGCCTGTTTGGTCTGAAAGTAAATCTGTGCACTCCTTGCCATCTGATGACAGAGGATGCAGGAGAAAAATAGCTTGGGGGGTTCTCAATCTGCAGAGACCGCCTCTGGCTTATGAAGTCTCACTAGTTGGATAGTAGGATAGTGTATGGTTGTAAAAAGCAAAAGCTGGGTGCTGATGTGCTGCCTACTCTGGGAACTTTAATTAACTATACAACAAAATCCAGATATTCCAACTTCTGTTCCCCATATCCTCCACAAAAGGTCCTTGCCAAACTGAGCTTCCTAGCAAAAAAGGAAAAGAATTTCCTCACTTAGCATACCAGAGATTTGAGGAATTGTATCCCTTTTGGCCAGGACTGATTCTTCCCAACTAATTGAAACATGAGCATATAGCTTTGCTGAAAAGAAGTTTTGGTGATCAGAGACCTGTGCTGGCCATGTTAGAAGTAGTTGGAGGAGAACACAGATGGCAAACTATCATTTTTGCCCAGTAGCAAATCTTTAGGAAACAAATATCTCAGGATAAACAGCATTCACAGAGAGAAATTGCCCAGCCCTTTATTGTCTAGGTGAATGCTACAGCCTCGCAACAAGGTGCCTGAAGTTAATTAAGCCAGTTCTACATTAATGAAGTCAGATTTATGATCTAATTATATGTCATTTCTATTTCTCTGTGTAAATCAAAACCACCAGAACTAACTTATTTCATAGGCCATTGGCAATAGTTGCCATCACAGCAGAGAGATGGCTTTCATTTATTGGCTTGAATTTGTTTACCTGAGGATGGATGGTTTGCTAGATAATTTGGATTGGACCTGATGACATCATCCATGCTTTGCTTTCAGGTGTCCAAATACAGGACTCTATTACTGCTGACCCAACAACAGTGGGTGTTCTGTAGTACTCATGCTTTAGGTCACAGAGTCCTCCAATTCCCAAATATCCTACTTGGCAGCCAAGTTAGGAGCAGTTGCAAAGTTGAATCTATTGTGCCTATGAAAATCTGCACATCAGAAAGAGGCCCAATGCAAACAACAGTGAAAATTAGACCTTTTGTAAGTCCCCCACATTTCCTCTCTTCCATTATGTCTCTCTGTCAAGGTACCTATCTGGCAAAACTACACTCTGGGAACAGTCAGAGTCAGTCCTGACTACTTTTATGGTTAAATCTCCAAAATTTGCCGCTGTGAAAAAGATCAATTGATTGATCCATCTGTTTATCCACCTATTAATTGCACAGTCCCCTTTGTATTTTACCCTCCTCAAACTCCAGCTATATGATTTTCATCAAGCTGTTATGAAATTTGGCTTGAGAAACTTTGGCCATTACACCCAGCAATCTGTTTAATAGATGCTTATAGCAAGGCTGCTCTCCTGAGGAAGGTTACCTTGGGTTTGAAGAGAAAAAGTGGTGTAATTCCTTGGGCCAAACTGTGTAAGAGTAGCATCTTCATATGCTCTTGGCCAGCAAGAAAAAGCAGCAGGAAAGGGAACACAAAAGCTTCAGAGCATTCTTCTTCCCAATCCTATGCTTCTTCCTGTCCTCCCTCTCCTGCATGCTCCTTCCCTCACCTCTCCTCTTCCTGCCTCCCATTCCTCCCCTCTGCCACTGCACTCCATTCCCCTCATCTCCTGCTGCCCTGCAGAGGCATTCCTGCAGTCCGAGCCTAGCCCCCAGGCACATTTACTGCTGTTGTCTCAGCACTGGCTCCTCTGATCTACTCCTAGCCTTTTTATTTTTGTTTTTGTTTTAAAATTAATTTCCCTGTAGATTTTAACCACTCCATTTTCATTTACCCATTTTGTTCTTCCTCTCCTCCCTTCCCCACCCTCCTCTTCCTTCCCCTGTTCCCTTTGTCTGTCTGTGTCCATCCCTTACCCTACCACAGAAAACCTCTCCTCTCCCCTCAGTATAAAGCAAGAGCCTCATGGAGCCTCTCTCACCCCTTTCACCCCCACCACGCCGGTCGGCTCTGGGCAGGCTGATCTTCAGCCCTTCCACATGGCCCTTTCAGACGATGCGTCCACGCCTTGCTACAGTGCCTTCCTTCATCATGGTGCCCACTTTGGGCAGTCCAGCAGCCAGCCTCTGATAGCAGGTAACCGGCCTTGGCCACGAACTGAGTGGGGATGCTGTAGGCAAGGGGTTCAGTTTCGTCTGACGGGGAGGCCAGTAAATGCTGCAAGCTCTTTGAGTGCAAGTGGGAACCAGAGCAACCATGTTGCAGGTTTGCATATGCAGCATATGTTTTCAGCTCCATGAAGAATCAGAAAGTTTTCATGCCTGTCCCTCATTTTTAGAATAAAATGGGAAAAGAAGCTGTAACTACCTAGAAGTGATGGGTGTCCCAGTGGATTGGGACTTAGCATAGAAACACGCATACAGCAAAACAGCCGGTGTTGCCTCAATAACCATCGTGTCCCTGAGCACTGCAGGCGCAGAATACTGTGTGCTAGCCTAAGGCAGATGATAGCAGCGTGAAGATCCCAGCCAGCTCCAGGCCTGCCTGGATTGTTCAGCATGGGTTGTAGCTACTAAGTCAGATGGTGAGTACTGCCATAGCTATGCTGAGAGCAGTATTTGAGTCATTTGGTTTGGGAGTGTCAATGTGAGCTGGTGCCTTCACGCAGCAGACCAAGCAGTTAAGAAACCCAGCATCATGTCTGAATGTCAAGAGCAGGAAGGATGTGTGAGACACTATGTTTTACAGCCAAAGGAATACAGAGCTGAGGTAGGCGGCCTTTAAGGGAAGAGCAGAAGTGAAGAAATAGGCTGCAGAAGATGGCAGAACTTATGAGCAGCAGGCAGGAGGGGAAGATGGGGACAAAGGTCAAGATAGATATTAAGGGAAACTCCTGAGCAAGGTGACTGAAGCAACACTGCTGCAGAATCTCAGGGGTGACTTGGATGAAATAGTGGGTATCATCTTAGGTAACCACTGACCATTTTTCAAAGGATGTAATCTGGGCTTTTTCAAAACAGACAAGTCTTAGCGCAGACCACAGTTCCTAATGCTCAAGAAACATATCTTACCTCCACCTCCTTCATGTTTCTGCATTATTTTTCTCTTTTGACTTAATATCCTTCCTTTTTCTTGTCATGTGAGACTTCCATTTCTAAACCTTCATGTAGGAAAACAGCAAGTAACAGCAGAGAAGACTTGTGCTCATAACACTGTCTTGGTACTACCTTACTGCAGCCAGTAAGAGCCTCTGAGTTTTGGACACTTCCTAAGCCAAGAAGTCTCCCGACTCTCTCCAACATTACAGATATCTGGGGATACTGTCATATATGACCATCCTCTAGCCTAGAAGGCACTGTGTTTCTTGAGAGGCACGTGCCTTAGGACTCTTATAGGGAACTAGACATGGTACAAAGCATTCAAAAGCACAATGTCACAGTGATTCAGGTGCTGTTCCTCAATCAGATGGTTCTCACAGGAGGAAGAATGGCTGGAGTTGGAAGCACGTTATGAGCTAGCTTTGCCATAGCCCTGCAGTACAAGAATTTAATAATCCTGTCTACCTTTTTGTAATGAGAGCGGGTTATGGGAGGGGCCTGTTTGTATGAAACAGCATTTCAAGAGTTTCTCTGTGAGACTCTTATTGTTGTTACTCATACAGTACTTGTTATCTTCTTTTTCAAGACTGGTATTTTGACAGATGATCACTTCCCAACAAATTTTCCATACTCAGTTTTGAACATCAACCTCTGTGCGCTCATGTCTGAATAAAAACACAGGGGCATATGTGCACACATCAAGTAGCAGAGCAAGTGTATATGTGTTCCCACCTGAATGGAAGTGTCAACATGAATTAATTTTGCCTGCAGCTACATAATGTTATCTCTAACTTTTCAGTGACACTGTTTTTTCACTCATCACTTGTTATTTCTCAGGCTAGTCAATAAGTGAAACTAAAGGAACAAGAATTTTAAGCATAAAAATGTCTTTCCTTAAACCAAAGTGAGAAAAAAAAAACCAACATCTACTAGCTGTTATTCATACTGCTTAACATACAGCTACAAATCACTGAAGAAATGATGGTGATAAAAGACTAAAAGAGTGTAGAATATTAATCCCTGATACATTATGTATTTATTTTTATGGGTATTGGGGAGTGGCTGGAAAATGGCTCAGCTGTTGTCTAAGAGGACATTAGCTAGGAACATCAGCCACTGATCAGGAGCCTCTTCAGGGAGAAAGAATGAACTTGCATTTCTGTTTTCTTGAGTAAATCACCTCAGTAATCTTTAGTCAAGACCTGTGAAAGCAATGACACTGGTTTATCCTACCTCATCCCAGAGAAACTTCCTCCCTTCAGGTTAATGTTCCATGCTTATTAGTTTTTGCTTTGCCTTGTAACTGTTAATTATTTCTGATTCCCCAGCCAAGGTTCATGCTTGTTCCAGGGCCTGCTTTTATCAGTTATCATTCTGCTGGTAGTAGAGCTAAACCAATGCTGCTGCTTCTTTCACTGGTATATCCCAGCATGGTTCCAGTGACTCCAGTGGTGTTAATGGGCTATATTTAACCTGTCACTCCTAAAGGTGAATCAGACTCTTGCCCTCCAGTTAGAACAGACAGGAGAGACAAAATTTAACAAAAAAACAACAAATGGCACAAACTTCTTGGTGAGCTACAGTTCACCTAGGGAATGTGAAAGGCTTTGGAACAGGCTGACATCTCAGTAGGCAGTGTTGGAGGTTGAGCTGTAAATCTCTCAGCAGCTGTGGGGGAAAGATTATCTTAATTTATTTAGCTTTTTGTTTTGTTTTGTTTTTCTTTGTTTGTTTTGTTTTTCTTTGGCTTGAAACTCCCAGCAGCTTCTGAGATTATTTTAGTTCATTTAAATGCAATAAGCACTAACAGCAAATGCCCTTCTGGCTGGCCCATTTTCAGGCTAACCAGTCCAAATGAGGAAATGCCTCTGGCATCAACCAAGAAGCCCCCAGCTGCACTTCCTAAGAGAGGAAAAATAAACTACAATCATTCACCCAGTCCACACCCCTCTCTACTACTTTGGTGGTGAAAAGAAATCACAACTTAAGTTTTATAAACAAAAACTTGTACCTGTGATAAAAAAGAAGTGAGACTCAAACTAATTTGCATGATCCTATTACTGTATGTAGTACACCAGCACCTGGAAGGAGTCCAACCAGTACTGGTCTCATGCTAAGCACTGTGCAAATGTACTAAAAGTGTGCCCTTGCACCAAAGAGTTTGCAGCATAAAAAGAAGCACAGAGAGGTAAAGTGACATTCTTAAAACCATCAGCAGGTAAATGGCAAAGGTGGGAAGAGAGACAGGCACAGAAAACTCTTGGATCACTTCCCAGTACCTTGCACATTGATCATGCCCTAAAGCAACATCACCACAGTTTTGGAACTGCATCCACTGCATATATATGGGACCTCAGCTACTCCGGCAATGAATATGCTGCCATTCTCTGTGCAGATCAGGGCCATTTTGATTTAGTTAAAATAGATCCAAAATCTACAATGAAACAGACCAAATTCTTTTGAGCCTTATCAAAGCTAAGTTTTAACATCCATCCTTACAGCATGAGATCAAAAGTGCCCCAATCTTCACCCAGAATTTTCAGTGGGTGGACAGAACTCATGTAAGAGAAGGGGGTGCAGTAGCTGCCTATCAAGTCATGTGACAGTGGGACAAAAGGTGATACTAAATCAATATTTAATATTATCCATATTGATCACCTGTCCTGATTCTCTCCCTTTTCAGGTCGTGATATGGCAAGCACCACCTTGCCTGGCTACCCACCCCATGTTCCCCCAACTGGACAAGGCAGCTACCCAACATCCACTCTTGCAGGAATGGTTCCTGGTAAGTCAGCACAAACCCTCAGTAGTGGTGCACATGTTTGAACGGTTACCAGCATTGTAAGAGCTTTCACAGCTGGCTTAGCTATTGTTTTGCTGACATGAAGCACTATTCTTTTCATAAAGAAACCATCAGGTACCTATGACCAATGTAGCTAGCAACCCTTTTTGCAATGTATCTCTTTCCCCCTAGTAACTGATTCACTGCTGCTATGGGCAGCTAGCTAGCTATAACCTGTGGCAATTAATTGGTAATTAATTAACCCTAGTATTCATTAACTAATGTAATTATTTTCCAATGACCCATGCAGATTATTATGTACTGCTCATGGCTCAAGATACTCAACTATTCACTAACTTAGGGTAACAACTCACCTTATGTCTAAAGCCATGGCATCAAGCTGAACATTATCAATGGTAATTTAATACCTGCAGTGTTTGAAGATCTACTGTCTATATAGCCTAAACTTACTAAGAACTCAAAAATGATTAACAGCATTTCAGGAGAAAATAACTACTCACTTCTAACAACCAACTACTTACCTGCCTCCTGTTGTAAGATAGTACCTCCAATCCAAGAAACTATCAACCTACTCCTACATCCAAAGACAAACTGTTTCTTTGCTACCCAATGCTTTGGAGAAATACCTTATCTCAGTATATGGATTCTCCCGCTCTTTCAGAAGAAGGGAAGACCATTAACTCTAGGACAATTGAAGAGTTTATTACCTGAGGCTCTACTACCCACTCTCCTCTGATGACAGTTGTCCCCAGTAGATAAATAAAGAGGCAGGATTTTCTTTTCTCAGACCTTGTAGCTCAGAACTCAGAACTCATCTGCCACTAATTTCTGCTTGTTATGGCCCATGGCTGTGAGTCATGACGGTTACAGGGCAGGTACACAGCCAATTCTGCAACCTCTGCTTCTGAAGGGATGAGTCCAGAACCAAAGAACAAAAAAGTTGAGGACAGAAAGCTCTTAAATTACTATTACATGATTTTCCAGGGCTTATGAGTGGAAAGCCTAACTTTCCATCCAGATCTCAGAACAGCCAGCTAAATGAACGTTACCTTCAGTGACAACAGTACTAATATAACTGGTATGAAATGTTTTCAGGTCAAAGTCTAAATATCTTTAAGTGACAAATCATAGAATGGCTTGAGTTGAAAGGGACCTTAAAGGTCACCTAGTTCCAACCCCCCTGTCATGGGCAGGGACATCTTTACAGGTTGTGCAAAGCCCCATCCAGCATGACCTTGAACCCTTTCAGGGATTGGGTATCCACAATTAGTCTGGGCAACCTGTTCCAGTGGCAAGTTTTAGGGCATGTCCTACACTAAATTTTTCAGGGAGATGGTTTGGCTCCAGAATCAGAGAAGTACTAAGACAATATAAAATCAATTAATACCCCCACACACAACTCCCCCCAGTAAGAGTAGGTATATTTAGTTAACAATATTTAGATAACTTAATGGTCAAAACTCACAGGAGGTCACAGTAGATAGAAATTATTAATAATACCAAAATAGCTGACTCTTTGAGTGGAAACTGTTTAGTGATTGCTATGTATATTTAACATCCTCATCACAAGGATGATATTGACTTCTGAACTGGGACAAAAATTTTAAGACCACTATTATCAGGGGTCACTTATTCAAGAACAGGATATTTCAGTTTCTTGATGTGGAGGTTGCTTACCTATAAGGCAGTCCCAAAAAAACCCCAAAAATATTCCCCAAAAGAAAAGGAACAGAATTATACAGAAAAAAGTTAAGTTATACTTCAAAGTTAAAAAAATTATTCCAGTCAAATGGATATATTTTCATTAAATCTGATGTCATCACTCAATCAGAGGAAGTTTTTCCAGTGGCCTGCTTGGGCATCACACAGTAGTTACTGCTTCTTTCAACAGAGCATCAGGTTCTGGCTGTGTCAGTCATACCCCACTGATCAGACCCAGCCAGGAAGCCCTTCTCTTCCTGTCTTCTAATGTGACTGAAGCCAACAAGATGGAGATAAAGAGGCTTCCTGGGAAGAAACAGAAGACTTGGCTTTAATGGGTCACACTGCAGATCTCTGCAGCCACTACTCTGTGTCATGGACCAATAGGGGAAGTATGAGGAAGGGCATAAGCGTAGAGCAAGCGCGTATTGGTACTTTCTCGAAAGATCTTCCAGCCTCCACATTGCAGCTAAGAGACTTTCTGAGCTAGATTTAGTATCTTTCTATTTAATATTAAACCCTTGATAGGTTTTCCCTCCACAAATGTAAAACATGTCTCCTGAACCCATAAAAGCCTTTAACATGCATAGAAACCTATGGCAAGAAGTTCCGTAGCTTAATTACATATTTTATGAAAACTATCTCCCTTATTTGTTCTGAACCTGCCACCTGCTAGGCTCACTTCATGCCTCATCATTTCCATATTAGAGGACTAAAGCAATAAGATTTAAGTACAGATGCCAAGAAATAGTGTTAGTAAAGATTCCTTGAGCACAGACTGCACAGAATATAGGCTTCCTGAGATCGATCCTCTGTGCTGACTTGCAACCTCTATTAGAAGTCCAGTTTGAGCAATCAAATGCAAAGGTGCCAAGGATTTGTTATATGCCCTCAGGCCAAGAAAGTTCAGGGGCCAGTGCTCTAACTACACTGGAAACAAGGAGCTGGCAAGATGACTACTTAGGAAGTATCTTTAAGAAACGTACTAACATTCAAACAAACCTATTGTTCAGATGTGAGCAAATATGACAAAGAGGCTCTGTCTTCTCTAAACAAAGGTGCAGAGCTAAACACACAGCTGTTCAGAAACCAGTTTTCTAACCCATGCAAAATTCTGATTCCTTGATATTTGCTTTCATCTTGCATTGGTATGAGGAGTCAAAATCTCGCAACAGTTCAATTTGCAAACATCAGGATGAAACACTTCAATAACATCAACATGTACTAGATGTCAAGATGTATTAAAATAATGAAAGAATTGAAAGGAAATTAAATGAGATGAGAAAGGCAAAATAAAACAAAACAAGAAAGTTGAAACAAAATACTTTGTTTCAATTTGCAATAATTTCAGAACTTTTCTTTCCAAAACTCTATTGAAGCTGACAAGCTCAAGCAAAACATTTCCATTTCAATAAGGCAGCATTTTCCACTGGAAAACTGTTTCTGAGAAGGTTGTTTAACCAGTGTTAATCAAAGCTGCTATGTTCTACCCATGACAACACTTGACTAGACTTCTACTTGCATAGTCTAGAGAAGTGCTTGTCTCCTGCAGCACTACATTCACACCACATGGCCAGCAAAAGCAAATGTCTCTTAGGTTTATGCGGACGACATGACAAGATACATATCCTGCATTTACCCTTCCTGTAACTTCAGGTCCCAGGCTGTAAACATGGATGAAAGCCAGAGGTCCTGAGCACACACTCGAAAAAGCAGGGGTTAGTCACTCACAGAAAGATGAATCAGGTGTTGGGCTACACTTAACCAAGTCTCCTACAAAGGTAACAGAATATCTTTGATCCAAGTCTCAATTCTTCCTCTTTTCCAGAAAGGACATCAAGTTTCTGCAAACTGTTTTAGTGAAGTGAGCATCCACGGAAGGAACTGCATTATACACAGAGCAGCGCGGAGCCTGCAGAAGGCCGGGGACGGCAGAGGCAGGGAGTCGTTAAACAGAATCCAATGTTGATGAGGAAATTACACTTGTTTCATTAGCGATCGGGGAAGGCGATAGCTCAGTTCCTCTTGGTCACAGTTGAGCTCAAAAGCTCATTATCCTGCTGCATGCATGCTTTCACTCCTCGTCAATAAACACTGTTTCCAGTGGCTGCCCTCCCTCCTCCCCAGCGCTCCATAGCTGTGGCTCGTTCTCCTGTGCTGAACCCGTGCTTTAGGAACACTATAAACCGTTTAGGGTGTCAGCTCAGGAGGGGGTGACAGAAAAGTTGAAATATCAGAACAATTTCTCTCCATACAGTGAAGTGATGTTATATGAAGCACTTCATAAGCAGAAATTCTCATGTGGATAGGGTTTTTTTTCTCATTCTTTGGGAGGCAAATTCATTCCAGTTTATTCCACAGATAAGTCAATTCAGTAGAGAAAAATCTGGACCGTGCATTGCATGGTCATCTTAGTAGGTTTCACCTATTCCCTCCTAGCTAGTTGTCAAGATTTTCCATGCAGGATGTTTCTAGCTGTGGAATTATGCTGAGTTATTATCATTAAAACAGTAGTTAGCAAGATCTCTCACACAAAATGAGGTTTTATGCTGAAACTAAAAGCTACTATGACTAAACTATTTTTGGATGAGTATTTGTTTTGATTAATATTCATTTTTGCAGTAACTACTTTGGTTATCACCCTGAGTACCTTTAAAAAACCTTGCTGGAAAGATTCTCCTCAAGTTTAAAGCAGTACAAATCCCCTAACTTGAACAGACTTCATTTCTGCCATCTGAGAATCTGTGGTCTTGGCTTTAACACTCCACCAAGAGGAGATTTGCGGAGACTATGCCATAATTAATTGACAGTCTTTGGTAATTGTATCACAGGCATCCATCCCATCTTGCATTACCTTCTTTTCCTGTTCCATGGTATATCCAGCAGGAACTGACAGGTGTTTTTCAAACACTTCTGTTATAACAATTCCACCTCTCCCATAGGGCAGACCAGAAGCTAATATCCACACTACTCTTCCACTGCCTTTTAAGCACATAGGGCCTTTCAGATGGCATTAATTGTCCACAATCTGTTGTTACTACATTAAATTGAGCTTACGATCAGATCATGCCATGATTTTCCATAATAGAATGATACATGTTTAAGTTTGGAGAGATTTATTTATTTTGGATGCAGCACCATACCCCTTCCGTAACCAAATACCCTGCACAGCCTTCTAAGAAACAGGGAGACTCAGCTCCTTCTGTACAATAAAACTGAATGTTTTAGAGGACTCTACACCATTCAGATTTGGTTCAGAGTCTTACTAGATCACAAAGCTTGGGAGTATTTTGGTTTGGGCCCATTTTACTAATGTGAGAAGGGGAGCTGTAGCACAACTTGTCTTTCAGGTTCAGCACAGTACCTAAAGTGCTAATCATTAGAAAATTATTTTCCAGAGCTAGAATGCAGAACATTTTCTCTATAAGTCACTAACTAATCATAAAAAGAGGTTAATCACGTATGAATCACTTTTCCAACTAATACCATCATCCAGAGTAAGAAAGAAAGTGATTCATTCATGTGTTTTCCATGTTGTTTTATATTTAAGCACAGCCTACTCAGAACATTTCCAAAAATGAATGATACTCTTCTCCACAAATATGCCATCACCCTCAGTACCCTAATTACAAAACTTAGGAATATATATTGCCATCAACAGCACTGCTAATTCCAAAGAGTTTCTTGTGAGCTTGTCCCATCAACCTTCCATGCTTGATGTCTCGACACTACTGGAGAACCTTAGATGTTATTCATAGGAAAGCTGATAATTAGGTGCATAAAAAGTTTGCATGTGCAGTCCTACTGAAGCTTGAGAATTGGAAGACAGAAGGCAATGAAAAATAGAACCCCACTTCAATAATTTATTTGTATTATTGAATTTGAACTGATTTCTTGATTGTGAAGAGATCAGTCTTTTGATGATTAATGGTATGGGTAAGCAACTTTGCACTGAACCTTTGCAACTTTGCACTGCAGTGACTTAAGGGCAGAGTACCAGCAGGACAAAGAAGCTACATACACTAGTTTCCCTGCTGGCAAACAAATTCAGCATGAACACTGGTCTGATGGAACAGCAGATGTAAATCTTTATTCCTAACTGTATTTCACACCTTCCTCGGTTTCTTCCAGGGAGCGAGTTTTCAGGGAACCCCTACAGCCACCCTCAGTACACGACCTACAACGAGGCCTGGCGGTTCAGCAACCCTGCATTACTAAGTGAGTACCTCTTTCCCACAGCACACCCCCAGCCTCGCGCTCCTTCTGTTTGTCTCTTTGTTTTCTTTTCTTTGTTTTTATTTTTTTGTTTGTTTGTTTCTGAAGAGGGTTCTCAAGCATTTGGGCAGGTGAGAGGCCTTTTTCCTCACTCTCCAGTCCAGTTTGAAATGGGCATATACCTCATGCATGTTTTGCATCAGTTCTGAAGCCAATTCCTCTTTTATGAGACAGTTCAGAACTCCAGTTCTTCTCCAACTTCTCCATGGGCTGCATCCAGAGTTTATTCCAGATTACATCAGATGTTAAATTTAGGTTCTGCTACTCTTAGGCCACAACCAGCATCCTTTCAAGGCCTGGTTAAAAATTCACATAAGGTTTCACTCCTCTCCCAAGCTAAATCCAGAGTCAGTTCCTAGGGAATCTATAAATCCCATAAAATTTTGTCCTATTGGACCAGTTGGAATAATGTCCAGAGTGGGAGACAGGCTGCATCACAGGATTTATAATAGGCAGTAGATTTTTCTTGCAGGGATATATATCCATCTCCAGTGACTAATATGCTCAGAAATAGTCAGGGTTTTTTTCAGAGGGGAAAAAACTCCTACAAGACTTTAGGTTCTAATACAACATTTCTTTGCAGGGGAATAAGAAGAAATTTATTATATGTAAAATAAATCAGTTGTGATTATTACCTACCTATTTACTGAGGTTTAACAACTGGATAATAGATGCACGTTTTATTCCAGTGCTGTTAAACTTCAGTAAATGTGATCTTAATAATCAATCAGTATTTAACACACATTCAATAACCACCTAAAGAGATTTCAGGCCAAATGTGACCCAAATCCCAAGTAATAAAATCTTGTAATTTTGTTTCATTTCTCCCCTCCTGGTTTTAAAAGCAACCCATTATACTTTGTCAGGTACACTCAGAACATCTGGCCCTGACTCTTTCCTTGTGGCTACGGATCAGGTGTGGCATATTTGTGCTGCAATGTTTGTAGTGGTTTAGCCCCAGGCATCAGCCAAGCCCCACACAGCCACTTGTTCATTCCCCCACCAGGAGGATCAGGGAGAGAATTGGAAGGATAAAAGCTAGAAAACTCCTGGGTTGAGATAAAGACAGTTGACTAGGGAAAGCAAAAGCCACACACATAAGCAAAGCAAAACAAGAACACCATAGGCAGGTGCTCGGCCACCCCCAGGAGGGCCCCATCACTCATCATGGTTACTTGGGAAGACAAACACCATCACTCCAAACATCTCTCCTTCCTCCTTCTTTCCCCTCTTTATATACTGAGCATGATATCACATGGTCTGGAATATCCCTTTGGTCACTTGGGACACTTGTCCCGGCTGTGTCTCCTCCCAGCCTCCCGTGCACTCCCAGACTCCTCACCAGCATGGCAGTGCAAAAAGCAGAAAAGGCCTTGGCTCTGTGTAAGCCCTGCTCAGCAATAACAAAAACATCTCTGTATTACCAACCCTGTGCTCAGCACAAATCCAAAACACAGCCCCTTACCAGCCACTGTGAAGAAAATTAACTCTACCCCAGCCAAAACCAGCACAAATTCTCACGGACTAACTTATTGATTGCCAGTAGATGCAAAAGCATCTCCTTTCCATAGAGGGGCATCATATATAGAGGCCACAATATCATCTATCCACTGAAGTGGGGCCTTAGTTGGCTTCCACTGATTGCCTTTCCCTAATCTCATTAGGAGCTCAGTCTCCAAGTTCTTCTTTTGGTTCTTTTGTTTTTCTTTCTTCCTACCTTTCTGTTTCTTTTCAGTTCTCCTTTATTTTTTTTCTTAGTTTGATTGTTCCTGCTTTTTGTTTTGGTTTTTTTGTTTGTTTGTTTGGTTGGTTTTTTTTTTTGTTTATCTTTTGTCCTTTCAACCAGTCCATTCTTCTCCTGTGTTAACTTTCAGGTTCCCCTTATTATTATAGTGCCACATCCCGGGGCTCCGCACCTCCCACTGCTGCCGCTGCCTATGACCGCCACTAGTTACCATGGAAACCACATGAAACTGCAGGGCGACAGCTTAGGCCTCCACATTGTACCTGTCTGATCACCTCCCTCCATCCCTGGGAAGGGTGAAGAGACCTTCTCCGTTCCTCCCCACAGTCCAGTTCCTTCCTCTTCATCACGAAGGCGCCGGACCAAGCGCTCACCACATGAGACTGAGACCCCCTCGTTCCCCCTGCCTTCCATCCCGAATGCTTCCCCATGCCAGGAACAGCCTGCGGCCAAGTGGCATCCCCTGGGGGAGCCCTCCAACACCCCTGGGGAAAGCTCAGCCATGCAAAGTCCCCTCGGCTTCCAGGACTCCAGGGGGACTGGGAAGCGATGCAGCTGGCAACCACTGCCTTACAGGACCCCTTTGTGGGAGTGGTAAAGGCCAGGGAAACAGGAGAATGCCGCTCATGAAACACTGTTCCCCAAAGATATACTCTTCTGTGGTGGACTCTTGAGTGTGTGTAACCTGTGATGCTCACCCTGTTTCCCAGGACAGAGGGAACAGGCTGGCTAGAGCAGAGATGGCAGCACAGAGACCTGGCCCATCTGGCAATGAAGAAAGGACCAAGTAATGATCTGCACCCCATGAGGGATTCTCTGTGCACCTCATACCCACTTTCCAGCATGGATTCCCCCAGAGCTGGCTTCACCTCATGGGTGGTGACTTTGCAGGCCAGAGTCGGGAGGAACCTCACACATACACCCACAATTTCTGTGACACACAATCAGCTCAGACAGGAGGATGGAGCAACATTTACAAACAAACCGACAAAATGAAGACATATATAAATAGATATATAAATATAACTGTGTTTTTATGCTTTGTCATGAAGGTCTGTAAAAAGGAACAAAAAAATCCCCAATTTTCTAAAAAACCCAAGCATACAAAACCAACAAAAAAACCAAAATAATAATTAAAAAACCCTACAAAAATAAAACTCCAAGTCCCCTCTCTCCCCACCACCTGAATGGCAGACGAGTTCCTCTGATGTTTGATGCTCCTCTTTCACTCTAGGGTTTTGTTTCCTTTCTGTTTTGCACTACAATGGGATGATGGTATTGGAGAGGATTGGATGCCAGCTCCACCCCGTCGCCTCCTCCTCCTCCCCCTCCTTTCCCAAATCCTGTCTCTGGGGAGCAGTGTGGACAAGTCACATCTGACAAAGTTACCAAATACATCAGTCAACAAAAAAAAAGCACTCTGAGGCAACAAACGTTTTCCATGTCACTGGTTGGCAAACAAAGAAAACAAGCCCAGCTGCGCTCTCACTGCGCTGTGTGGTGGAAAGTGTGGGGCTTCATGTGGGCCCATCTGATTGCCCTCTGGACAGCTGAGACTGAGATGGACAAATTCAGGATTGGCTGGGATAATTGCTTGGTTCCCTAGTCCTTAACCTTCAGTCCTTTTACCTTAAACTCTGTACCTGTGATGACTTCAGTTCACCCACATCCCAACTTTTGCAATTTTAGATATGCCCAACACCCATTCTCCAGATCTCCACTGCCGGTGACGACCACCTCATTATCTGTGCCCAACACCTAATTTCCTAACCATTATAGCCCTGATACATGGGCCCCCCTTTGATTCCCCATCCATCTGCTCATACACCTACTAATTTATAGGCTCCCATTCAAATCCATATGCTTGCATCCTACCAGCCAGACCCAATATACAGCCCCATCTCTTCGTCTTCAATCCTGTATTGTGCACCCTAATATTTACCCCTTATCCCAAATGCTCACCTGATGATTTTCTAGGGATTCTCTGCTCATTTTGGTTCCCAAGTGATGGACAAACTGTTCTGCAAAAGGCTAACTGTCAATAGAAATGCTTATTACTCCTGTGTTGTCACTAAACTCATAAACTGTTCCTTGCACTGACACTTCCTAAAAATTACTCAAAGAAAACATGAAGGCAGCTATAGCCTGTCCCCAGGGCATCAAGTCTGCCAAAGTAGATCCTTGTTGTTTTTGAGAGGTTTCAGATAAAACTCGTGGGCTATTGTCCATGGACAAAAATAGGATTGAGAATAAAACCCCCAAAGGGCATAAAAGTGAACAGTGGAGCAATCTGTACAGCCAACATCATGTATAAAATCCGAAGTTCCAAGCCTCTGAGGAGATGTGGCAGTGGACTCAGTATTCTGTCTCTAAGTTTAATCTGTATGTATGAAATCCACCATCAGTAAACAGCTGTGTTGATCCCAAAGGCCCCTTTCATCTAACTCCTTTAGCCTTTGCATGGCTTTAGCTGATTATAGGTCCGTGTCTTCTTTAATGGGGTGCCCAAATGATAAGGGTATTTGTGGGGACATTTACATAGAAGATATAGAGCTAAAATCTGTTCTTGTACAGAATAAAATCAAAGAGGTTACTCCTAATCTTTTGAAAGTGTCATTCTGCACATCTTACGTCTGAGTAACCTGCTGCAAATAACAGAGTTGTTACACTGTCACCAAGACCAGAATTTGGCCTGCTGTCTCATCTTACTCTATGAGAGAAGAAAATTCTGAGCAATTTCTAAAAATATGCTTTAACCATTCCTTCTGTTCTCCTTCACAGACACCAGGTAGATGCTGAACCCTGTTAGAATGGTCTCTCTTTTAGTCTCTCAGTACCACCTCTGCTCTACTTGTGCACCACCCAGATTCACTCAAAAGGTAGTCAGTGCAGAGGCAATAAATCCCAGGACCAGCAAAGAGAAGCTCCTGAGGAAGCTAGAGAAAAGGAGACTGTCACACCTCACACTTGGCCACCTGCAGCCCAGGGGCCAGCTCAGGAGAAGCCAGCAGCTCAGAAAGGCTTATTTTTATAATGGTGCTTCACCAAACTTGAGGACAAGAGCTAGGGTCTGAAAGCAGGATTTAGTTGTCTCACTCATGGCTGGCTCAATTTGACCCATGGAGAGACAAATCTATTGTTGGTTTAACTCCACTGGTAAAAAGGGATTTCCACCAGGCATTGGATTGGTCTGGAAAGTTCATAAGTACAGCATGTAGTTTGACCAGGAAAATTTAAAGGAAAGCAGAATTATGCAAAGGACCGGGCAATCTAATCCTCTTCCACCACCATCTGTAGACCCTCATGCGAATGTACTGAATTACATTTGCCAAAGAGTTTCTTGTGTTGGTTGTTTTGATTTACAGTCAGTGGATGCATTGTAAAGCAGTATTATAGCCCAAGTCTAGTAGCTGACATGGGGATTTATGTGGTGATATTATGCAGAAGAAAACCATCAATATTCATCTAGATTCCATTAGACTGGACTATGCAGGAAACGCAAAAATTCTACCAATTATTTAATATTATGTTATTTGCAAAAAACAATTGCTGCTTTGTAGGAAGATAATGTGTGTAATGTGAAGGCAATTCCTCTTGTATATAAGTTCATCTCCATCTTCATCATTGTAGTTATTAAAACAGCCTCGTCTCATCCTGTAGATAAGGAACACGCTGTGTGTACTGTGCAAGTCTCATTGTGCTCACTGAAAACAAAACAATGTGTTCAATAAAGCACAGCACAAATCCAGAACCTGAGGGAACAGTCAAACCTTGGAAGGACCCTTTCCCCAACAGGCCAACATTTGCTTTGCTATAGGTGGGGGGTTTAAATTATTTTTCTTTTAAAAATGTTACAGGAAAAAAAGAAAAAGGATTGGAGGAAGAAATCATTATGCAAAATGCAGTGAAGTCTATAACTCAAACCTCTCCTCCATTCTGCTGTCATTTACCTTTCTCACATATCTTTCTCACACCCTCTTTCCATTCAATTTCTATCCATCTCTTTTATTATTTCTCATTCCCAATGTACTTTTCTATCCAGGGAGGGAAGAGCATTACTGATACGAAAGCAGGTATCTGGGACCTCCAACTCCCTAGTTCTCCTTGTGGCTCTAGAAAACATTTGTCAAGTCCAATTTCCCCACACACTTCAATTCCAACACTCTGTAAAATGGGAATAGCAACAGTTTCTAGTTCACAGGGGGATTGGACAGCTGAATTAATTAGCACCAGCTCAGTGCACTGAGATTCTGGATAGAAAATTCTATCAAAATGTTAAACATTATTGTGAATAATAACTAATGTTTCCATTCTATTTCTCTCTTTTCCTTTTTCTCACAAATCATTCTTTGTTTCTTTATTCTTTTTCCTTAGCTCTCCCTTTACTTCTTTCTTCTCAGGTCATTCTTAGTTCTGTTGCTATGTTTGCTTTATCTAATGGACCAAGCAGAAATATTGTGAGTCTGGGTCTCCTCTGTCTCTACTTGATCATGGGGGAAGAATCTCATGAATTCTCAAAATGCCATGCTTGGCAGGAAACAACAGGGACCATGGCATTCAAAACTGAGCAGTATGTTTGAGTCCTGCTCTCTGAAGCTCTCACATCCTTTTGGCCCAGTGGAATGTGGAGAGGATTGCATGAGGTGGATGCATTAAAGCTGAAGCTTGGCCTGTAAATCTGTTGGGGAGATTTGGTGGCAATGTGCCCTGGAAACAGGGAGAAGTTTGCATGCTTTCTGACCCATCAGTAGCAGTGAATCAAACTCAGAGTAAGACTCAGAATTAATCACAATGTGAATATGAGGATGTTAAACAAGGAAAGGAAAACAAAAAGCCCTGCACCTCTTTCTTCTCTTGAGTATAAAATTATATATGCTTATTAACATTTTCCCAAAGGAATTTTTGCTTTTCTGAACTGTTGGAAAAACTCCACCCTTTTGTCCCTAAGGAAAAGCACCCCTCTGGAAAAAGAAATAAGAATCATAGCTGAGCTGCCCCCTTTGGCATTGACAGAGTGAGGGCTTCTGAGGGACCCACAAATACCACAGTGTGCTCCTTGGCTGAGCCCAGAATGGTGGCAGACTTGCAAAGCAGGAAGGAGGGACCAAAGCACAATTACAGAACTGGTAACAAATGTAACCGTAGAGCAGCTCTGCTGATGATCTCCAGTCTAAGCTAGGCATGAGACCGGGTAGGGAGGGGGCCAGTGCCAGGTGCAGGGGCACATCCATTCTAGGCTTCTGCAGCCCCTCTTGGCTTTTCCTCATCACTTCTGTTCTGTTTGATTCTTTTCTTTTCTCTTTTTGTGCACATGAGAAATAAAAGCAGATTTTTTTTTCTATGTCATTTTTGTGGCTTCTGGCTTGTTTCTCTTTCCTTCTCTCTCTCCCTCCCCCCCACTCCCCCAACACTTCACTCTCCAAGAGATTCCCCTTGAGGTCTCTGGTATGTTACATTTGTTGCACTTTGGGCACCATGTAAACATTTTGATTGTTAACAACCACCATTTTGCGTGATGGAAGGCACTGCACATGCTTGCAACACCTTACAGTACAATCCAGCCTCTGAGCCCCACCAGCCACCATGCGCTCCCACACATTGCCAGCAGGATTCCCTCTTCTGTAGATCTCACTCAATTGATTCCCAGTGATCCATAACATATCAGGTACCCCCAGGTAGTTGAGAAAATCACAATGCTATTGGGTAGCCACAACATCACAAAGATGTGGGGTAAAGCCCAGAGTCTCCTTCCCCTTTATGCTTGTTTCCTCATAGCCCCAACTGGTAGACTCTGTCTAGGTCAGCTGGGGAGCAGAACCCAATGTAAAGTCATTAATAACCCATTCTCCAAGCTAGTCACTGTCCACCCAACAAACAGCTGGGCATTATAGTCGGGTATTCTATAAACATACCAAATACTGCGGTATTCAATTCAATATTTCCTCAGTTTCAACTCAATTTCTCTTCAGTTAAGCATTAGTTCTTCAGGAAGTCATATGCAGTTTAGGGTCATAGAGGCACACTAAAACTGTAGCAAGAAGTCATGCCAGACCAAATCAATTTTGCTCCTACAATTTTTAGTCATTATAAAATATTTTCACAACAGCTCATGAATGCCAGTGGGCCCCATTTTCTGCTGGCGCTTGTGTATCTTAAGGAAAGCCTGTGCATAAGTGCTGTCATGAAATCAAATACTTTTGCTCATCAGAGAGTTAAAGCATTTACTTTTGTTTAGTTTTCTATTTTTCCCTTGCAGTATTAATAGCATAGGCTGAAAATCCCCCAACAGGACATTTTCAATAAGTGAAAGGCAATTTGTTGAAATCCAGACTGTAAAAGCAATTCAATTTTCACAACACTACATCAGTACTGCCTGGCAACTCTCCTGAAGTTGGAGAGCTCAGGTTCCTAGGGTTTGCTGCTTGTGAGACAGACAGGCCTGGGATGTGATGGAGGGATAGGCTTGCACTCAATATTGGAATAAAACTGGATTTCCAAATTCTGATATTTCTTATGCATCAGAATTCTCTTTCTCTGCCAAAGTTTAGGTGATAATAATCAAACACCAAATTGATAGATGAATCCTAGAGGTTAAACTGACTGGAATCAAAGGAAATTATTAATGTACATTTGCTGTCAGAGGTGAAAGACAGGCTAAGAATCACCAGATATATGTGTCAGATGAATGCAAAATGGATTTTCAAAATTCATCCTGGTAAAACAATCTTACGTGAATGATTTAGAAACTAGCATGATTATCTCATTTGTATCACAAAATACAGCCCAGAAGTCTTCACCCTGATATTCCTGTGTAAGTCTCCATAACTGGCAGTAGAACTACAGCAAAACTTCTGCAACTTTCAAGAAATTATATATCTTGCAAAAATAAATACTTGCATGAATGAACTATTTCCACCATTCAAACTAGTATTATGTTCCTTTAATAATCCTACATAATCAATGGGAGTTCTCAGTGTGAAAATGTTATGTGATAAAACTAAAAAGAGCACCAGTCTGTCTCCTAATGAGGAAAATTATATTGTAAGGGTTTATGCAAAACTAGTAAAGAAATCCTCTTTATGATTACTCTGATGAGATAAATAAAGAAAAGTTTGAACATTCTGAGATGATGACAACCTTCTTTAAAAATAAATACGTTATTTAAAAATAAATAAAGAGTGCAGGCAAGAAAAGATAATACATATCTGAAGGTCTTCAATTAGGTAGTAGATTAATTTACTGGACACACAGTCAGTACTGAAAAACTGTAAGGACCTGGGGAGCAGCAAAAATGGAAGAATAACAAACATAGTATCAGTGTTTTAAAGGAAAAAATTCATCCTGAGAATTATAATCTAGTAAATCTATACAATGAAGTCTGTATGCAAAGGAAAATAAAATAAAAGGGAAGTATCCGCTCACTAAAAAAGTAGCTGTTAATGAAGATATGCACAGTAAACAGTCTGTATATAAATTCTTCTCTGCTTTAGAAAAAATATCCTCAGGACATTAACTGACATGATTCAGGCGCTGTCCGCAGTGAAGTAAAGAAAGTTGGTATAGTCAGCACCTCATACTTAAAAATCATGATCCAAGTACACACAAAAATGACAAGATTGCCTAGAAATAATGTAATTTGTATATAATGCCATTTTGTATATATGTATATTTATATACATGTATATAAAATAAATACAAAAGAACTTTTATTTGACTTCTAGTTTCAATGTTCTCAGGACATCCACAGCTAAGTTATTAGTGGTTTTTCTCCCTCTATAAGAGTCAGAAATTCACTTTAGTGAAAAGGAAGCATCTCACTTCATCATAGGAACCTTGTGGCTTAGTGCTTTTGGAAGCAGCTCAAATGTCACAAGACCTGGAAATGTCCCAGTAACTCCTGACAAGGCTGACAGAGCTGGTCTGATACCAGAGCTTATCAAAGACTTGGGTTTTTTCCCCGTTTTCTCCTGTGTGACATTTTGGTGGAAGATTCCTTCCAAAGCATATTTGATAATTTCAGGCTCAAAATTCTATCTGCAAATTCATTCTGTAGTAGCAGCTTGGAAAGAACTGTTTTCCACTGGTTCTTATCCCTGTAGCAGGAGAACCCCTCTTGTCAGCCTTGGCTGCTTCTTGCAAGCCCTGTCTCCTGCCATGCCCTTCCCTTCACGATCCCTTTCCATGCCTTGCTAGTTCTGCCCCAGGCATGTTGACCCCTGATATTGCCCACCATGAGGAAAACACAGATTCTCTGTAAACTCCCTTCCTTCTCCTCTGCCTCCTACCGTCGGAGGTATGAACCCCCACATGTTTCTTACACAGACTGGGGGGAGCATCCAGCCCCCCACATTCCATGCTCAGGTACTGCTGGCTACTCCGCACTGCTCCCTTTCCCCCACACATTCAAAGGACCTTGTCTAGCCTTACTGTTTTTGTTGTTCTCCAAACTTCCCTTTACTGCTCTGACAGGAACACCAGGTTTCAGGAAGGAGGCAACATTCATCTTTACTACAGGCATCCTAACTTTCTGCTGCCAGAGCTTGTAAGCAAATTCTGACCTTCTGAAACTGCAGCCACCTGTGGCTTCTGACCATTGGGAGAAAAGCTGGAAGGGACTGTTTTGAGGGGGTTTGTTTGGTGTTGGAGGTTTTTTTTCAAACTGAAAGAGTTAGATTAGATATTAGGAAGTAATTCTTGGCTGTGAGGGTGGTGATACATTAGAACAGGTTGCCCAGAGAAGTTGTGGGTGCTCCATCCCTGGAAGGGTTCAAGGCCAGGTTGGATGGGGCTCTCAGCAGCCTGCTCTGGAGGAAGGCATCCTCATCCATGCCAGGGGAGTTGGAACTAAATGATACTTAAGGTTCCTTCCAGCCCAGAACATTCTATGATTCTATAATAACTTTTAACCTGACTAATTTCAAACACATCCTGTTGAACACTTATGAAAGGAATACAAACAAAAACTACACCAATAACTCAAGTGGACTAAACAGAGTGAAATTTCACACAGGTAGAGAACCTCTCTGTACAGAAGAAAGGAGCTTTTTTTTTTTCCTGTCAGCATCCATGAGAATCCTGTTTTGACCACAGATCTGCATTTGGAACCTCATTAATACGTCAGCAATGGTTAGTTACAGTGCTGAGCTAATCAGGCAGCTTCTACATATATACTTTACAGACTCATACATGAAAGTCAAATCATCATTACCAATCAAATCAATCCAAAGCCCCTTATTTTCATGCTGCTTTCTCTAACACCAAGACCAGTAGCTTTTAGCATGCACTTTAAAAATTACTAGTTTATTTTTAAGGAAAATGCTTTTAATGTAACTGGGAAAGGCGAACTTATGGGCATAGATGCACTGTACAGGCAGCTATTCTTCTACTGCTTGTTTTTTGATCCTATTTTTTGGAAATTGAAAAAGATTGAAAAGCACTTCTCAGGATATGCTTCAAATCTCAAAACATGACATAAAATCCAGGAACCCAAATTTTAACCAAGTAACATCTAGCTAACAGTTTGCTGTCTAACCCATCAGGAAAGTTTATATATCATATCCCCTTGTCAAAACTGAGTAGAAATAGGATAATATCTTGCTAATGCTAACAGCTGAGCCAACCTTTTATCTCAAGCAGATCCGGTGCACACTCAGAAAGTTCCAAACAGACTCTGCACAGAATCATTCTCCTTAAAATATCATTAATTGCCTGTTTGAACTTGAAAAGTCACAGAGAAAAAAAAAAGAGCAGAAAAAAGAATTGAGCCAAGGCTGGAGAGCTGGGTACCCAAAACTTAGTAAGTGCCAGAATACAGGAAGACTGGACAGAAATGCAGGCAATGTGCCAGAGGGAACAGGAGAGAAATTAAATCAACTTGACATTCTTTTTGCTCTCTAACTTGGTAGAGTCTATTAGTAACAGGGTAAGATTAGCACAAGAGGTTCGCACCATCATGAACAGAAACTCGTGGTACACTCCCTACCACCCACCTTTGTCCAGCAACCCATTAACATCAAGCAAGTATAATATGCTAGTAGGTTAAATTTGCTAATAAACCAGGATGTGAACATGTTATAGATACTTAGTATTCAGTTTGCTCTTTTATAAATGATTTGGTAGAGAATCAGGCCCTCCTCTCCCTCTCTAGCTGACTCTCATCTGATTCTAATTCAATTTCTCTGCCTATTGTTTATTTCACCGCTCCCCTGTGAAGTGTCAAATGCTGATGTTCCGTCAGCCTCGAACTGTCGTTTATATTTGTCATTCAGTCCTTGTTAAAAAATAAAACAGGACTGCGCCTGCCTTGGAGCGCTCTGCCTGGGAATTCCCTGTGGTAAAATTAGTCCATTTAGATGGAAAGTTTTGTGTCACTCCCCTGTCTAAATTGGCAGATCTGGCTCTTTTGCAAAAACCAATAAACTGTGAACCTTGATGCATCTGTCAATCAAACTCATCTTTCGTGAGCAAAGCCAGATGACAACAAAAGCTGGGCAGGCTCCTCTGATTGGTTCTTCTCATTTAGGCATATCAGGAGGCACCTGTCACTCCTCTGGCTCAGCATCATGCTCAGAGGGACTCCATTCCCAGAGAGATGAAGCCTTACTGGGGGCTGGGTTGGGGCTGGGATGGGAAACGAGAAAGGGGGAGTTTACCCTTCTCAGTTTCAGTACAATCTGCAGTTTGGTTCCTTCCTCATAGATCTGGTGGGAGGCAAGGAATTGGCATCACCTTTTGTTCTGGAAATGATTTTTTCACATCTTAAGCAAGCTCTTTGATTTCTTAAACTGCAGGTTTTCTGGTGGCTAAAAGGATGCAGCAGGAGCAATAAATGTGACATGCTATATCCCTGGGGCTCTGGGAGCTAAGCCACAATACCACAGAGGAGAGACAGGACATATTCCAAACCCCTTTCCAAAGCTGCTGTGCCACTGTGCCTATCTGATCACCCACTGAGGAGAAGCATAGAAGGTATTTCTACCTGTCTGCTAGGGAAGGAGGGGATTGCAAACTGTTTGCATGTCAAAGGAAGCATTTCATATAAAAGCATAAAAGAGGGAATAAAATGGCAGCAAAGATCAATAGCTCACACCACGGGACTTGAGAGGAGCTGGCACTTGGGAGCTGATGATACGCCAGGAACAATCCACAGAGAAAGCAGAACTTCATAGGACATCTCAACTTGTCCAGTTTTCACTGGAAAACTCTGAACTCTGCAGTCTGCCCAGAAAAAGGGAGCCAATTTTTTTTTTCTATTGCTTTCCAAAAACTGATTTTAAATTGTTTTTTGAAGTGTTCTCATTTGCATACTTGCTTTAGGTTACCATTGAACCAATCAAGAAACTTTTTCTTCCACAGAGTTGTTGATGGTGGATTTGCTTCTTCTATGTTGCTTTTTAGGCACCTCATCACAAATCTCATCTCAGGTACCTGTATTTTCTCTCTCTATGATGTTTTGCTCAGAACGGCTCTGCCATCATATGTCACTTACACAGTTTGAGGTACCACTGTAATTATCTTGGCAGTGCAGTAGCCAAACAGTTCTCTCAAAATCAGAATACGGTACATGACTATTTCTCACTGTTGCCTTACAAGTCTCATCAAAGTTTTCTGCTTTTGCTGCAAGAAGGATATGTGATATAAGATTGAAATCACAGCCTCCCTAAAACACTTGTGAGTTCTTTTGGTTCTACCACCCAGTGTCAATTACAGGCTCAAAAATAAAAGACAAAAAGCTTAAAAACAAACTGCAGAAAAGCTCTGTATGACATTAAAGCTCGCATCAGTATTCTTACTTACTGAGTGTTTGAGACTTGCCAAACTGAGCACACAAAGTACAGATTTTCATGTGAGATGAATCTGGTAAAACATTGACCAGGTGATACTAGTTAGCTTTCATATACACATTTACTGGACTACATATATAAAGTCAAAATACTATCTGTACATCAGTGTTTGAGATCTTGAAAAGACTACTGAAAGACTGCTTTTAGCAGGCAGGTTACAGGGTACTGAGTGAGTACACAAAGTAGCATAGCCAAGGGCTGCAGTCCTGGAAAGAAATATTATAAATTGTGACTATGAACCATATTGCTATCACCTACAGATACTGAGACAATGACTCTGCATTATGTATTGTACCCAGTAAGACATCATTCCTGTCCTGACCAACCTACTTATCATTAGACAAAAGTGAAAGGGAAAGTGATTCAGTCAGTGCTGCTCACCTGACCACTGACAACAAAGGAACAACACAGATCTCACCGGCTCTGCCAGCACACTGGATCCTCCTGCCCTTTAAGCAGATATGGATTAAAGCAATGGAAGCCATCATCAATTAGGGGTTTTTTTGTGGATTTTGTTTGGGTTTTTTTTACAGATTCTTGATAAAATAATTGAAAGAAAAGATAATGAATCTTCAACACAAGTTCTCCACCTGCTGCACAATTTTCTGGCAAAAGAATACATTCATGTAATATGTAGAATGTTTAAGCAAATGAATTTGAAAACACTGACAAAACAGAAGAGAAACTTTATAATGCTGCATTGTGGAAATAAAGTGCTAACAGAGAGGTCAGAGAAGCACACCAATAGGCCAAAGAATGGCCATAAAGCTGTTAAGTAACTTCAGTGTTTTGGGAGACATTTGGCCAAGATTCCCAAAAGCAGTTCTCTAAAATGTAGCTCATACTCAAGGATCTAACCAAACACCACAAGTTTCCCAGAATCACCAACAGCCCAGCACTTTCCTCCTTCATGAGCATCTTTTCTTTGTGGATGCACATAGAAGTGGAATTCCTCCCATGATTTATTCCATCCCAGGACTCTGCTTTGAAGGTTCACTGACTAACTGTAAGAAACTGGCCAGTATTCTGAACTGTATAATCTTTTGTTATTTGGTTTCACCTTTGTCAAAATATTCCAAAGGCTCAGTTTCTGCAATTGTGACCAGCTCTTCTGAAGGATCCAAATGTGAGCTAGGTATGTAAATACGTACAGCTCAGTATTTTTACTAGAAGACTTTGAAAAGTGTTCAGACACTCAATTGCACATTATACACTGAGTTTTAGCTTTCTTGAATATATTGTTATAGATCCTTGAAAATGTATCGATCATTTTTTTCTCTATCTACTCAGACCTTAGCTTTAATTAATTCACATATTTTTAACTTGCTCTTCTTTGAAAATTCTGGGATTTAGGTTGATTAGGAAAATTCTCACCCTGTTCTTCTACCACCTAGATTACATATTCACCATTCAATTTCTTTTTAGGTTTTGGTATAATTCAGAACAAACAAATTTGTTTAAGTTTACTCCAACTATTTAATTGTGCTCCCCCTTCTGTCTGTATCAGGTGATCATTCTCAGTAGATTTAGACACTACTGTCTGCAGCAGAAATTCTCTTGTTGCTTTGTGTTTGCACAGCAGGTAACATAGTAGGCTCCTGGCGCACTCCAGAAGTCTCAAAGAGTGCCCACAAAATAAACTCTGAACAGCAAAATATTTTGGGGAAAAGGCCACAAAATACCAGTGTTCTGAAACATCCAGGTGATGTAGAACTTTTCTTCTTCTTGGAGGCAAATTCTCTGAAATTACTGACTTCTGGGTTATAGTGCCAGATATGAAGTTCCCATCAAAAGAGGGGAGAGAGAGTAGAAATAAAACTAAAAGTAACTCAGAAGAGTCTTTGAGTCTGGAAAGTTGTCACAGTCTTTATCAATATCTCCAGTACTGTCAAATGTACCTTTCTAGTTTTGTCTTTGAGTATGGATTGACTATTTTGACTAATTATTGTTTGTTTATTCATGCATACATCTTAATTTGTATTTTGCTTGTATAATGCAACAAAATTAAAAAAAAAAAACAAACAAACAAACAAAAAAACCCCACATTTTTATTTGCTCTGAGACCTCTTTGCATTCCCAAGCTGAGCCTGAGCACAGATATCATCCATTCCCCTCAGAAGAGAGTGAGACACCAGAACATTTGAGACCCATGATGAAGAGTCTGCAGGGAAAGGAAGATGTTTCCATGGTCATATCACAAGGCTGGACCTCATCATTTTTGTGCTTCTTTCTAAGGTGACTGGAAGGCTTTTTGGAGTCTTTCCTTCTAAGTGAGTCACACATTGGCAAGGGTACTAGAGGTTTTTTTTGTCATCTCTGAACTACAAAGGTTTTAATTCAGGAAAATCAAAGTTTTGGTGTATCTCTTCCCTTGCACAACCACTCAGAACACAGAAAAGTTGAGCCTGGGTTATTTGGCTGCTTATACACAAACCATGAGGGTTTTGTGTAATATATACATATCTGTGTACGTTACCAGCAAGCATCAGGGCCCACATTAAATGGCCAACCAAAAGCCTCAGAAGGCAGCTGGAAGCTTAGACTTTGGTTTATGCTCCAGAACAGTCCCTAATTTGCCAAAACAGACACTCAGTTTGAAATACCCCATGCTGCTAACAGAGGACATACATACTGACAACAATCATACAGATGCTAGAACTTCCTTATGCTCCTTCTCTTCACATGCAAATGTTGTGATTGCAGGTCATCTCACTTTGTCCCATTAACCCTATTTCAAAGCATAGTAAATCTATAAGCCACTGATTATCTGGTTTGCTTAGCAAAGACAGAAAATATTTTTCCTGACTCTCCTTAGGCACCCAAAACTAGTGGGCAGTCTGTCTATTATGGCTTGCTCCTAAACTGATAAATCTTGGGAAAAAAAGGCAGGATTCTAGTTTTGGTTAGCAGGGACAAAATAATAACATTTTTTTCTGCCATCTATCCCCATTATATTTTTCCCCACAAATGAGCTTTTGTCAACCTCTTATTCAAATGCTGAACAAGTCACCTGAGAGACATCCAAGACTGAAGAAGCCAAAGAGAGAAGAAAATGGTCATTAGAAGGAGGAGAGGAAATAGTTTAAAACCAAAAGCACCATCCATGCCTCCCCCATGGAGGACTTCATGTCCCTTGAATAAACACAGTGCAAAAGAACTCCTTCATGCTGCTCTCTGGCCTGCCAAAGTAGCAGCCTGCTATTCACAGAAGTTTCTGCTGTGAATGCAGGCATGACTCCAGTGTTTGAAAATACATGATATGGATAGCAACCAACTTGTATATACAATCAATTATGGTTCTCAATCTGAGCAAGGAGACTTTACCTTTTTGTGCTTTCTGCACGTTTCTCAGTCCTGCAGGATGTTCATCTACATTGTGGTTAACTCACTCAGGCTCACTGGAGCACTGGTGAGTTCCTATCAAGTTCGTTAGTGCTGCAATATTGGTATGACAAGTTACCTGTGCTGTGCTAAAGACAGAGGTTGACTGTACAAATGTCAGTGAGAATCTATCAGTTCTGCTTCTCACTGAGTATCTGCTTGGCCATGAGGTTAGTCCCCTGAATTTTGTTTTACTAGCCATAAACAAAGTTGGTTAAGGACAAATTGCAATGCAGACCACTGCCATCTCCTGCTTGAATCACAAGCACACCAGAAGGCACTCAGGGATCTCTTATCTTCAGTCAACCACAATAATTCTTCCTTATAAGTCACATATGAATAAAAACCTCTTGTTTCTGATCAGACCATCTACAACTTTCTGTAAACCTCCATTACAGGTTAGTCACTACATAAATGAGGCAGAGCACTGTTATTGCTTCCTACACCAAGTATACAAGAATATTTACATAGTTTTTCAGGGCTCCAGGAAGAAATCTTAGCTACATCTTTCACTCAAAGATCCTTCCAAATTCAAATGCTTTTCATGTCTTCAGGAATTTTCTATTCCATTTAACAATTGGGACATTTTCTTACCTTTATCTGTACTCCACATGGTCTATTGCTGTGCTGCTCAGGCCATTCTTTGACCTCTGCATCCCCTGGTGTCAGAAAGACTCTTAATTGGAATTCATCAAAATGGTTCCTGAACACTCCCCAGAAGATAAGCTGCAGGCTTCCTTAGCAGAACCTGACTCTGCAGGTCACAAGAACACAAGAAAAATATGGCAATTGATTAAATTACAAAGAAGCTAATTAAAAGCTGATTAAAAATTTTCCCCAACACTTTGTATTTTGACCAGCTGAATTTGTAACCACAAAAAGTTACCAAGATTCCAGAAAAGACTAGACAGTTTTATAAATAGAAAAAAAATCCAGGGTTATGAGCACTCAACAAGCATTCTGCAGATTATGTGAGCTCACAACAAACTGTGTCTGCCCATTGCACAGTTCTACCTTCCTGTAAAGAATCTGTTGAGACTACTGCTAGAGATGGTCGACCAGACAAAACATGAGCATGTCTTACAAATCCTATTCTCCTAAATCTACAGGATTACCTTTGAAAGGGAGGAAACAGCTTGCAACTTTGGCTTACAATTCTAATCATGGAACCTGCTGCAGGAGCTGCATATTGAATAATTTAAAATAATTTTTCTTGCTGCTTTAGCTACCTGTTATATCCTGGTTAGTTCTAAATGCAACCTTCTTGGAGCTTATTTTGGTTCATTTTGTCTCCACTATTTTATACAGAGTTCGGTTTTGAATCATTGCCTCTTCAGGAGCTTTTTCATCTGTATTTCACAATGCAGAAATATTTGTATTGTTTCAGATTTTACCCTCTCTTTTCAATTATTAGGGGTAACTTCTAAATAAAAATGCTTGTATTTCTGTCTCAAAAACTCAGTGTTATAGGAGAAAATATGCCCATTTACTCCTTTAATGTGTTCTATGTCATGTTCACCTCACTGGCTCAGGACAGCCTGATCATAACCATTTTTCTCAGAAGCTTGATTTACCTTCTGTATGCACCACTGTCAATCAGCCCTCTGAAGTCAAAAGTGCTACATTCATATAAACAGAGTGCAAGTGAAACTGGAATCAGGCACTGACTTTTAAGATAGCTGTTTTCAAGTTCATTGCCACAGCTACCCCAGCGGAGACTCCTATTGCACTGTGATCATCTTGTCTGGCCTCTGATATGAGATACCCATAGGGCTGCTCTGAATTAATTCCTGCTATGGGTCCAATTGCTGGAGCTGAAGTAGAAGAATCTGTTTCTGAGGAACATTTGCTACCAACTGTAAAGGTTCAATTACTGGAAAATACACTGAACCCTAACTGTAATATTTTGACAGCTGATTACCTGCACTGTTGGAAATATGCACATTTTTTCTGGTTGAATTTACCTGGTATCAACTTATAGGTGCTGGATGTTCTCAGATACTAAACTGTGATCAAGCTATGTTGCAGAGTTCTTTGCTGCCAAACTATATGTCCTTCATTTTTGTTTGTATTTATAACCTGTAATACTACTAATGTTACTTTTAATAAGGAAAAAAAAATCCCTTTATAAATAACCTGAATTTAGACTTTGTGTCTGTGTGTGGAGTCACTCTAAATAAAAGAGACAACGCCTATGTTCTTTTCTGTACGCTTGCTCTTAGCACAGTAACTTTACATGTCTTTTTAACTGGCAGAAATCTTGGGGGGTCTACAAAAAGTGTCTCAAATCCTTTGCAGTTTTTTTACAACAGCTGCTGGCTTCCTGCATCTCCTCATCCATCCTACTTTGGTTTAGCACCCTAGAAGTTCTGATGCTCATATGCTGTCTGGCAGGATACAGGCTAGAGGTTTGACCCAACTCAGCATAAAAGCAACAGTGTAAAGACCACCATAAACAAGCAGTTGGTCTCCTCAAAGCTCAGTTGCATCATTTTTACCAGACAAGGATTATATTTGCGTTTATGTTTAATATGACTGAACAAAATAAGAGAGAGTGTGTATCTACCACACACGGTTGTGTTTTACCACCCCCAGTCTGGGGCTTGCCACTCAAATTCTAGTTCTGTCTCCAGGCTGTTTATGATAGGGGCACTCATTTTGACAGCTGGACCGATGAAACCTTGGGTCCCGAGACAAAGATGATGACTGAATGCTGGTAAGCTGAGCCACAGTGCTCCAAAACCAAGACAGGCCCCACTAGCCTGCAGCTAAAGGCTCTGGATGGCTGTTTCCAAAATGCTGCGTTCTGACTTAATGCTGCTTGTAGTGAGATGAGCAAAAAAGCTTCCGGTGACTCTTCCACACATCTCAGCATTGAGTATTTTGGTATATCACACTCACAGTGGAGAGAAGTCCTTGGGAGGAGACAGGTGAAGATGAAGTTAAGGAATCCTGTCCTCTACCCATGCATACAACCAACATTTCACAGACCTATCTCTCCCTCACCAAGTCTTTAGTACTCTTAAAGATTCCTAGAAGACACATAATTTTAAAATCCATTTAATAGTTATGCAAATACTTTTGTTGCACCCACACTGGGTTTCTTTCTGTCTTTGGTTGATTTTAACACTATCCATGTGTAAGCACATACATGTGCATGCATACCCACTCTCCTGCATTCAGAAGTTGTGAAGTCAAAAGCACTAAAATGATCATCAACATTGCTCTGACTAGAAACTGAATCCATATGCCAGAGTCATGACATTTTAATGAAAATGTAATGATGATGCAATTTTAATTATATTGGGAAGTCCTGCTTTGTCTCAATCTTGAACAATGTGAAATGATGTAACCTGGGATCATCAGTGGCATATGTGGGACCAGGCACCACTTTCTGAATCATACAGAGAGAAAACTGGGAACCCAAATCACAGAATTTGTTTTGCAAGATGCGATTCCTTCTTGAACGTCCCTGACAATGACAGATAACAATGCATCACGAGGTGCTAGACATCACTCTGTACCTACTGAAACAGTATTTGGGCACGTATCAGGGTTTTGAGGGTAAACCAGATGTGTCCCTAGCTTCCCACTCACTGAGGGAGAAATAGAGATGTAGGCATTACAGGTGGAGGCTTCTGGCTGAGCCTCAGAGACACCACAGAACAACTTTGAGATTTTATTGTTGGGACTTTTTCTTCCTTTTTTTATTTACTCCCAAGCTATGGTGCAAATTGTGGAAAAGCAGCATCATGACTCCTATTACAAGTGGCACTCCCTCTCCCCTTCTTCTTCCAATCCTTCTTGTGCATTATCCATTGCACTGAGTTGTAATGAAGAGTGCCAAAGAAGAATAGAATTTTTATTTTTTCATTTTATTTTTTAAGCAATCACCTCCTCCACCTCTCCTTTCTTCTACTCCTCCTCTTCATCCTCCCACCCACCCCCATCCTGTCCATCTCCCCTCATCCTACTCACACACCACTCCCCCCCTTTACTGGTATCCAACACTGTCAACCCAAACACATGATAAATTGCCCTGTCAACAGAATTCATTCAGGGACCAATTAATTCCACAGAAATGAACCAGGAGCCATCAGTTGCTGAAAAACTCCAAGTGCAGGGAGCGAGGAAGCTAGCTTTGTGTGTGTGCGAGAGAGAGAGAGAGAGAGAGAGAGAGAGAGAGAGGCTTGGGAAGTTAGTCTGACAGAAATTGGTCATTTAATGCTTAAGTGCACCGTAGACAGCCCTGTCATAGCAGCCAGCATGGCAAAAACTCCCCCAGTGCTTTATTTATTAATTATGTGGAGCAGCATGGGGGTCACTTCACTGTCTCGATACAGACTCATCAACTTTACTTCTTGTCACTGGAAGAGATCCCACAGCATGTGAGATAGAGGGCCAGGCCTTTTTCTGGCTCTGTCTCCTGCCATCCTGCTACAATACAGAGTAGAAGCAAGTTTGGAAGAGGGCCACTTGTGCCCTCAGTGAGAGTGGGCAGTGGCAGGTGGGGACACAAGAACAGTCAGAAGTGGGAGGCAAACCATTATCCCACTGCTACCCAGCTCTGGAGCAGAGATGGTGGGAGCCTGGAGATTTCATTTGCAAAGCTTCCTCATTATCCTCCTTCAAACTCTCCTTAGCCATGATGCCTGCAAAAATCTGACAGCAGTTAGGCTGCTGATGTATTATGAGTACTGCCTATCCTGCTGATCAATAGCATCTCATTGCTCCTTACTGTATTCCCTCAGCTGTCCGTACTGGCTGTTGCTCCTTGGCTTGTATTTGTAAGCTCTCTGAGGGCAAGACCATCCTTCTCTCACATGGAAGTACAGCACCAGGCAATGCCTGATCTCTGAGAAGTGTTCCTCAAATGGTAGTAACAGAAATAATAGTAACAAAAATTCTATCCTTTCACAGAATTACAGAAAATGAGGCTGAAGTTGACCTTAGGAGATTGACAAGACTATACCTTTGCCAAGGCAGGATCAACCACCATTAAAGTACTAAATCTTTTTGTGTGGCCTGTTTTTAAGAACAACAACAAAGGTTATAAAGCTTCCCAATACAGTCCACCCCAGCACTCCACCACCCCATTTTGCTCTTCACCCTGTTGTTTCAAATCCTTTAGGATTTGAAAACACTCAATCCCCTCATAAAAAAACATCAAGCCAGGCCCTGAAACATATCTCTACCTTTAAATAAGAGACAGAAATATGTCTCTACCACATGGTATAGATTTACAGATAATGCATGAGCTGCTCTTTCCATTTTCTTGTTTGCTTATAAAACAATGGGATGCATTCTGGTTTAATCTAACAGAACATGTATTTTCCATTTGGGCCAGTAGAACCAAATTTTCATCCTCCATTAGACAGCTTAAAAACACAAAGAAAGCCTGGGAGTGATGATACTGAACTATCATTGCAGATTTTAGACCTCTCACCAGCAGCTCTGCTCATTCAAGTACCCTACTGAAAAAGAAAAAACTCTTCCTTTACACTTGATGTCCAGTGAAGAAACTGCACTGTTGGAGATTAGCTCAGCTGGTTAGAGCAAGATGCTAATAATGCCAAGGTTGTGGCTTCAGTCTTTATATGGGCCATTCATCCTAGCATTGAACTCGATGATTATTGTGTCTCCCTTCTAAGTCAGACTATTCTGCAATATTATTTCATCTGATGCCTGATGAAAACAAAGCTACACTTCAAAGTTTTGGGTTCCTGTTCTGGATTTTCCTAACCTTTGGGAATATTCAAGAACAAGTCTTAAGTGCATTTCTTCTGCGGACATCTCTCCAAATAAAAACCTGTCTCTTCATTCTTGTCAGTGCAATAGGGACACCACAGCAAAACTCTTAAGTTGGTGAACCACTGCAGCTGTATCTTGGCAAAAAGCTGTAGCCCTTATCTCTCTCAACCCCACCATGACTCAGTTTAAAGAGGGCAGAAATCCTTGCCCAGCCTATCATGGTACACAGAGGTGAGAACACACCTAGCAGTTCCGATACACAGAGACCCTCCAGCACATTAGATGGCATATTAGGTTTAGTTAAATACCACAAACTACATAAACATGCTCTCCTAATTTGGAGCTACAGTCAGATCCTTCCAAGGCTGGGAGGACACCTTGGAGGGATATACTAGGCTGCTTCCTTGTACCCATCCTGATCCCAAAGGCAGTCTTCCAAGATTATAATTCCACAATCACCTTATAGCATCACAGGCCAGCAGATAAATAACTGTGGAATAACTGTGTCAATTTCCTTAAGAGAGGGGTGTTCTATACGAGCCAGGGAGAGAGATCTCTTATGATCTCAAGACAACAATAACTCTAAAGAGCATAACTTCAACACCAAAAGACAGGAAACAAACATCTAATCTAATGGCAATCTGTATCTACATATATATCTCTATTTACTGTCCCACTCTCTCAGTAATTACTCAGTAATGGGTAAATGTTAGTGTGTGGTGGAAGGTACAGTCTGATCAGGAGACTCAGTTGACAAAGGACAACTTAAGTCACACGGGACCCTTACAAATCCCTTCCACGACCAGCCATGGTACTCTTTCTCAATAAGGCTTTAAGTGTGCTGTTCAGCATATGTTTGTTGCTAATAACCAATGTTTTATAGAGGAATTTAGTGAAAAAAAGTTTTCTGCTCCTTAATTCCATGTAAGAAAATGAAGAGAATCTTTTATTTAATCTAATGAGTAATTAACATGGGCAAAGATAATTTTAGCTCATCTGCAGGATGTACAGTCTGCAATTATCTTTACCACTGACTCTTAGGTAACTGCCTGTGGAGAAAGTATTAGCATGCATGCAGAAACAGTAACCACTCCCTTCACTTTTTATAATAATTACTATATAGTATTAGTAAAAAAAAAAAAAGCCCAGTCATATTCCCATGGGAAAAAGACCAAACTCAATGACCTCAGGAATCTCTGCTTCACTGTGCTTCATCTAAAATGTGATGGGGAAAACAATGAATTTTAAAAGTGAAACTTCAATATACAGTTGTCCTTTGTTGGCCTTTAAAAACCTCATATTTCAGGTATTCAGAAAAGGACTCATATTACAAACTAATTCTCTCAAGTCGCAGATAATATTCGGAACGGAGCATCTGACTAACATAATTTCCAGTAGATTATAGTTTCTTTGTATTAGGAATCATGAATTCCTTAAAACCACAAGTATTGCTGATGTCACTCAGATATTGTAGTGAAACTATAACTAACAAAAAAACCAGAAAAATAATTATTATAAAATGATCCTATTTGGTACCAAAAATAAATTACCCCTTCACAGAGCAGGCATGACAGAAGAAATCAGAGAGGAAATAGTCTTGATAGCAGAAGACCTGATAAAAATCAGGTCAGAAAATTTACTTTTGTCTTGGATAGACTTTCTTATGGAGATTCTGAATGCCTTCACCATCTAGAAAGATAGGCAATAAAGATTTCATTCCATGTATGAAAAGATATTTTGGACTTTCATCTGTTTACCCCAAGAGACATCCCCTTTACAGGAGCACCCTGTATTTTGCTAGTATAAGCTTGCTTAATACTTTGGCCTCAAGGAACTCTGCTGGCCAAAGAATTCAGTTAGTGTGCCCCTGCACTGCAGCTTTGATGTGGAACTTGTTCTGCATAGTCACTTCCTCTCTGAAGCACTCATTTGTCCTCAAAGTATCTTCTGCCAGTACATGGCAACTTACTAAGCTAAAACACAACAGGTTATCAGTTCCTAGTGTGAAAATCTCAAACCACTTCACTGTCTACTGGGGAATTACACTGTGATGCAGCTGCTAATGATTTATGAGGAGGAGAGTCTGGGGGTTTCAGGGGGTACCAGCCATCATCATCCATACGTAAGCATATCAAGGACACAGACTGCAATATAACTAATACTGACAATCAGGGCAAAGAGTTCTGTGGTTCTAGGAGATCATTGTGGGCTATCATGAGCAGTACCATTGCTGATACCTTTTCTTGTAAGTACAGCCTGGCTCTGTCGGCTGTAACTTAGTCAACAGCAGAGGATGAATACTGGTATTTGGCTGATGAGCTTTCTGGTAATGGGGCTTGCTACCTGCAAGTGTCCAACAAGTCAGAAAACTGCCTTAAAAGCCCAAAAGCAAAACATCACAGGGACGACTGAAGGTTTCCATCTTGCTTTTTTCCCTTTCACCATTCAGTTATATGGCTAGTACAGGACTATTTTAAAATGAAAATTACTTTTTAGTGTAATAATTTGTCTCCTGCTGCTGACATTTAAAAGAAAATATGCAACTAAAATGTTACAAAGACATCACAATTTATAATGCTGGACTGAGTCACCCCAGCCTTGGATATGCAGAGGGTTTAATATGCAGAAAGCAATATGAACACTGTATATAGTCCCTCCTTATAAGAGAGTTGCATCTTCCCATGATACCAAAACAGCTCTTCTAATACAAAGAGTGCTGGACTCACTCCCAGAAGAAGTTGTTATTGGTAGCTTAAAGGACAGCAGAGAGATCTGACCCCATCTCATCCTTCTCAGGCCACTTTTTTCATTTTAAGCTGCTGCTCTCAGAGTGTGGGAGTCAATGCTGGGGCCCAACTACTTCAACAGACTGTTTGCAGCAGCACAGCACAAAAGATAAGACACTGCCCTTACCCTTCTGGAAATCTCAAGTTTTTGCTATCTTATAACTATTTTAGGCTGAACTGAATGTTCTTCTCACTGATACAGCTGGAAGCACTCAACACCATCCAGGTGAGTTTGCCAGTAGCTGTTCTTAAGCACATGTATTTTAACATGCCCAGTACACTAGAGAAGGCAGGATCAGGAGTGCAAGGCTGGGCTGAATCAGATGCAAAGTACCTACTGAAGCCTGTAAGGACTGAGAGCCCACACATTAGAGACATATATGTAAGAATCTGGTGTAACAAGAAGAGAGAACTCTGTCATAAAGGTGGGAGGAGCTGCTGTCATTGTGTGAGCAGAGGAACCTTGGTTTGGCCCTGGAGCTTACAATGAGTCCTTGTTTTCCAGGAGGTAAAGCCAAGCTGCCTTCACTTTCTGCATGATGAGAGTTTTCAAAGAGCACCTGAATAATTCAGGGAGGCTTTGATCTGAGTGCAGATGGACACAGGCATAAACTGTTTCCAGAGCCAGCTGGGAAGCAGTATTCCTGGCACTTCTCACCTCCTGCCACTTTCTCCTTGACATCCGATCCTAGGCCAGCAGCTCTCCCAGCTCCCATTGTAGTGGCAGCTCAGTGACATGTTTGGTGTCAGTGGAGATCCCACAGTCCCTCTCTGTGCTACTCATTTACCACCTGAGAAGCATGGTGGGGCATGAAGACTGCACACTGCTCCTCAGGTCTCCTTTCAGGGATGGATGAGATTGTCCCTGGGGAGAAAAGGTCACTACGTCCACCTCACTGCTGGGCTGAAATTGCCCCTGATCCAGAGGCAGAGGTCTCTGCAAGGGATGCTTGGGGTCTATTTTTGGGACAGTCTGAGTAGGGGAAGACCTTTTGTGTGCAGCCATGAAAGAAGGTGATGACAGGAGCTTTTACCAAGTCTCTGTGGCCTCCCTGTTATTCCCTTCCTTTTCCAGGTGATTCTGCATCTTGAGTCAGGATTTATTAAGCCTGTCAGGGTTCACCCTGACCTGAGAAAGATCATCTATGATATACATCAGTCCAACCAGGAAAAAAAAAATCTAGTCCTTTACAGTTAAAAAGCATATGCCTTTCATAGGGTATTTACAGTTTCTGGTGTCACAGTGACTAGATGCTACAGTAGTGACTTGATTTTGTTCAATTACATGGAAAACATACACTGAAAATTATTTTATTCATGTTGACCTTAAAAGAACAATTCTGGATTTATACCTGTAAGCTCATGAGGAAAAGTGAGAATCAGAGTGTGAACTGATGCATTCAGCAAGATAGAGAATTTTTTATTTGGTTTTGTTTGGTTTACAGTCACTTTCCTATGATCACTCTTTAAACATGATTGTTGTCTTTTCTCTCTATATATATATTTATACTATAAAATACTGTATGAGCCATCAAAGTTTTTCTGATTTCACTATATCTCCCTCTACTGCTTTGTGGGCCTAGACCTTCACTGTGCTAAGGAGTCAATCTGCAACTGTACTTTTCACTGAAATGTTTGTATATTCTGACATAAAAGGATGGGGACAAATAGAAAAAAAGCAAATGTTAATATAATTAGAGGGTCCCTATACTGTCCTTGTTTCATGTAAAAGCATTGCTCTGTCATATAAAGAAGACACAATATAATTCTTCCCACTCACAGTAGCTGCCTTTCTAGCAGCTTTCTAAGGGCATGTTTGAATGGATCCCATCACCACAGTTTCTCAGTTCTGCAGACACTGATCACTTTGGCTCCAAACTAATGCAGGACTTCCCAGGAATTCAAAAGCTTGCCCATTTTTCAGCTGGGGACCCAAGGCATAGGAATTAATTACTACGTGCATGGTCACACTGCAACTCATAGCTCAGCAGAGAATAGAAGTAATGTCATTTAGATGCCACTTAATGTCACTTATTATTTGATGTGCTAGACTGTTCTTCCCACAGCTGATCACTCTTTTGTATGTAAATCAGCCACTTCAGCTGAAGGAAAGGCACTGTAAACTTAGATATTGAGAAAGGTAAAGAAGCTGATGAAAAAAATGAAAACGGAGAACTATCTGGCAGGGTTTACAAAGGGGAAGATTAGGCTGTGATTAGCAGTAAAATGTTCAGAAGTTTGGAAACTTTCTTTTGTAATGCTGGTAGCTCTGCTCTCTAGAATTTTCTGTCACCTTTCAGCCAAGAAGTGACATGTATCTGTGAGTCCAGAAATGGGGTCTGTGTCCCAGGATGAACTGAATGTCCTTAGGATTAGGACTATATTTTGTTGTGTGTCATTGCTAGTGCAGTGTGCTCTGGTCCATGCTTTTTCAGGAATACCAGAAGTGATAATTTGGTGGACAGGCTAGATACAACCAGTCCTGCAGTTCCCGAGCCTTTTTTCTACTTGTGGATTTACCTGACATGGAATAACAAATTTCATAGCACAAGGGCAAGAATTGGACTCTGTGCCATAAGAAGAGAGGAAAAATTATGAGTAGGACTTAAGGGGTGAAATGAAAGAAAATAAAAAGTCCTGGAGTGCAAAGATGCAGGCAAGCTATATTATCTAGATGTGTTGTCCCAGTCAAGCCAGTGAGTCTATTCAAAGGAGTACTTTATACATACAAGGTGTTTGCAAACTCAGGCCATGATTAAAGAGCAATGACATGTAGCAGCCTATGAAGGAAAGCAGTGGGTGCTAAAATGCTTAGCTGTTTTTCTTTTGAGAAATCAAGTGTGCTTCAAAGATAACAGGCCATGAAGATTAAGCTGCTACCTCACCAAAGGAGAAAAGCAGATGGAGCCACCAGCACTGCCACAGATGAGTACACAGAGATGTTTAAAGGCTGCAGATTTTATCAGCCCCTGCTCAAGGAGGACCGTAGGTTTCAGCTGTGGAAGCAGAAGAGAGGCAAAGAAGAAAAGAAGGGGAGGAACATGAAGTAGAAGGATTTCATTAATTAAAAGAGATTAATTAGCACCATAAAAACAGGCACCATGGATTACAGCAACTGTCAGCAAAGAACAGTGACAGCTGCAGCAGAGCTGGCCAGCCACCGGCCATGTCCACACCTCAAGCCTTAAGCCAGTAAAGCCAGGCAGCTCAGGCACCCCAAAATGAGGAGTAACTCGGAGGATGGATCTCAGCTGGACAGGGGAATGAGCTGGTGCTGGGTTTTTGTACATTCCATGTCACCTTGAGCAAATCACTGATCTTGCTATGCTCCAGTTCCTGAAATAGGGAGATAATTCTTCTGAACTGCCAATTTAAATTGTAAGACCTTTGGGGCAGAGAGTAGAGCACACCTTCTATTATATTTATAAAGGATCAGTAAGCATTAAAGAAGTGTTGCAGTAAAGAGCTAGTTAGCTGGTAACCAGAGTCCAGATGCACAAAGCTAAAGTTAGAAAAAATGTTCACACACTGCCCTTCCACCCCACAATGTACCTTCCATATCAACAAAGTATATCATAATTTAGCTATGCCAGAGGTATTTTTAATTAAAAAACAGGAAGCAAATATTACTAGCTTATTTTTTGATAAATGTTTATACTTCTATTGAAAACATTTTCACTTTAACATTTTCTTCTACTTGTAAAACACCAGAATACAGAAAGGCTCTAAAATGAATATCATCTTAATTTTGCCAAAGTGAAACATTTACATGGCTATTAAAACTGCTTCATTCTGGCTTAGCCAAACTTCTCAAACTATTATGGATCACAGAATACTTTTGATTCCTAAGAAACTCAGTATTTAAAACTGCCATTATAATTACCTCCAGCTTGTTCCACTGCAGTGCCACAAGTAACACATACCGTTCACATGTGAAGCATTTTAGTATTTGCTATTCAGCATCTATCAATCCTGTAAAAACATATTTATTTAGAAGCCAAATAAACTGTGTTTGTTCAATTCTGTACATGCACAGCACTGGAAGATTTGGTCTCCACTAAAGGTCCCCCTTGTTCCTTAAAACCACAGCATGTTCTTCTATGGATGTCAGAAACAGGCTAAAATCTTGGAGGTGGGGCAGGGGGAGCTCTGGAGAAACTCCTGCTTCCAGCTTTCTAACTCTCAAAGGCACAGAAGAATCCTCGCAGGAATTTATTAGCTTCCCACTTGCCTCAGTTTCTCCACATACAAACTGAAGATATTACTTAATACAGCTTCACAATATGTTGTAGGGCAAATATATTTGTCTCTGCCTGTGGAGCAGGCAGAGGCTTGGGAGGACAAAGCAACAGAAACAATTGGTACCTCCTAATACAGAAACAAACACAGTCCCTCTTCAAAAACCTGAAAATCCTAGACAGACTTTAAGAATCTTTAAAGACAGAAAAATAAATCCCAGTAATAAGCTTGGTTTTTTCCTGTACTCTCAGCTGCCATTGCAAGTCACACACATCATCTGGACTCCAGCTTTGGGGAAAGAGAATGTGAAAACTGCAGATACATTGCTGTTCACCCTACCATTTGGATTGTAACTTGTGAGGGACCCATTCTTGTCTCTAGGCACAGGGGGAAGAACTACAATATGAAGCTGTAGATTTACTATGTGACATTGGGTGAAACATTTCTTTTTCCCTTGTCTCTGTTTCCCCATTAGCAAGAAGAAGGAAGGAGGTAAGAGACATACCTCCTGGAACCTCTGGAAGGACATAGTTCACCCTCATCCTAAGTACACAGTGTCTGCAAAGAAGATGCTTCATAAGCTGATTCTGACCTGAACTCTCTGCTATCCATGAGAGCTCCCTGTTCCTTTAGGATGCTGAAGCCAGCAGTCCTGTAAAGCTCTATACCTGCCTGCTGTGCACACAGCAGCCATCTCAGCACAGTGTCAGACTCCGGGCTGCTCCAGTCTATTTTATCACAATTTACTTGGTAACAGGTTACAAATGTGGCATCTGATGAAAATAATGAGCCTTGATGTCACTTAGTGCACAAGGCTCCCTGTGTGTGTGCAGGGAATAGCAAACAACAGCCAGCCTGGCCTCCTCACAGGTGCCAGCACAATTGGTCCCATGGCAGCATCCTCCTGCTGCGCTCTGGCTCAGCAAACCTCACCCACCAGCCACATTAAGGCACCATCAAAAACTCACTGCAGCATCAAGGTCATGCCCAAGGCAACTCAGAGCAGGACTACTCTCCACTGTGACAGGTCTATGTCCTTTGGAAACTCACCCAGGAGTTTCCAAAGGACACTCATTCAAGGATCCTAGTTATGCCCTCAGGTGCATCTGTGTCCCAATTCCAGAGGCACAGGTCAGTCAGGAGCAGAAGCCAGCCCACTGCAAGGAAATGATCCTCCTTTTCACCTTAGCATTGTTAGTATGATGGAAAAATTTTCAGTGAAGGAAAATCCCACTGAAAATCTAGAGGAAGGTTACCCAGCTCTTCTTGAGTGACTAAGAACCCCTAGTCTTAGGGGCTGGTCAAACCAAGCTGCACCAAACACTTGCTAAGTGGCTCCTACCCAAGTTCCTTTGCTCTCCCGAGTCTTGTTTTTTCAGTTGCTGAATGGAGACAAAAATGCTCCTTCCACTCCATGGGATGGCCTTGAAGGTAAATCTGATAAAGAACAACCTGGGGTATGGACAGCTGATGGGAAGGGTACAAGCAGCTGTGATACTCAGCAGAGAGAAATGCATCAGAGAAGATGAGATAACCATAGAAAAGATCATGAAACAAATGCTAAAGCAGATATAGGAATGGAAAGTAAAAAGTTAAAAAGGTAGAGGCTGTGGAACAGAGCCATGATACAGCTCTGCATTCATACTCTGAAGTTTTGCCTTTTTCTTTTCTTTTAACTTGGGATTTCCCAGAGATTTTTCAAAGTTTCTACAAAAAGCAAAAAAAAACCCCAAAAACACAAACAAACAACCCCCCCCCCCAAAAAAAAAAAAAAACCAAAAAACAAGCCACCCACAAAACCCCAAACAACACATGCCTTGAGACAGAGAAGTAGGACTCTGTATTTTGGATGCTTTGGCTAGGTATCCAGACTAATGCCTCACTGACACTCTCTGCAACAGGACAGATTTAAATACTTGAAAATCCTCTAGAGGGGTTACCTGATCTGAGGAAAGGAGACTTGTAGCCCCTAACATTTACTATAACCACTGTTAAGAGTTTCATTCCACTATATAAAAATATACCATGACTACCTACAGACTTACAGTCTTTTGGAAATAGGAGAAAATACAGAAAAAACCCAACAAAACAAACCACACCACCTTACTCTTTTTCTGTATTCAAATACCGATGTAAAAGTTGCCCAAGATGCAGAAGGATCTTGCAATACCAGTCCTGGACTAACAGGCAAGAGGTGAGAGTTGCAGTTCTCATTTTGCTCCCCTCTGTGGTTCAAAATCCAAATACGTGATTTCCTATGTGTGAGGAAACAGTCTTCCCAAATTCCAGATCATTTGGATTACAAAGCCAAATTATTAACTGGTTTGTTTTTTGGTTGTTTTTTTAACAAAAGACAAGTCCTATCAAGACAGGGGCTCTGATCTCACGAGAGCCTTTCATTGCTATTGTAATATAAACACTAACCCCACTCCTCTCATTAAAATCTCATCTTCTTCCCCACTGCTCATAGTCAGGTCACTGAACATAGCCCATGCGTAAAGGGAAATGGCAGCAGGACAAGAGAGGGTGGATGAGGACATGCTGAATACTTATGTTTGTTGAGCTGGTCACAGTGACACCTAGCTTTTTTTCCTGAGTTGACAGCATAAAGAATATGAGAAATGCAAATCATAGCTTTAAGGCGTGCATAATCTTGCCCTGAGTCTAACATAGATGTATCTGAACAAGGAAAAAGCATAATGTGTAAAAGGGCTTCTTTTTAGTCTAGCAGAGAAAAGCTTAACAAAAACCAATGGCTTAGAAGCTTGATTCAGATGAATTCAGATGAAAATACAGCCCTCTGTTTTAATTTACTGTGATTAGCCATTGAAACACAGTGTCAACTGAAATAGTGAATTCTTACTCTCTTAATGTAAACTGTACAACGTGTCTCACTCAGGAGGTCGAAGTAGATTGTTTCGGGATTCCTTCCATGTATAAATCTATTTTTTTCTATTGCCTACTAGTTCACTGCTGTCAGTCCCTCACAAGATCCTTATCATCTTTTCTCATCTTGATCAGCATGCCAACCTTTGTCACACCTACAAGTTCCTCTTTCATATGTTTATTCCTTTTTCAGATCATTAATATATTAACCAATTCTGACATTGTTACAGATTCCCTGTTTTGTTTAAGTACATCCTTCAGCAATACGAGAATTCTCACCACACCCCTTGCCAGTCTGCTTCCTAATGATTCTCGTTTGGAGAATTTTTTCTGCTATCACTTCAGTGAATGTGAGTCTCCTGAATATGTCAGCCAAGGTATTTTCTGTAAATTTCTGTCCAGAGTAATTTGGGAGTTGCCTGTCTGTGAGGAAGTCTGAGGATTCCTATTTTGCAGATGTAAAAGTATGCCACAAGAGAATTACATCCAGATGCACAAAGCCTTTAAATGTCTAATTCTCACTGAACTCTTATCCCTTATGGATAAGACCTCAAATGACTGTGGGGAGAACACTCTACTTAAAAATCTTATGTCTTAGGCAAAGTGCCTTAGCAGTACAAAAATAAACTCCCAACTCCAGAGAGCCTCCATGCACACTATATTGAAGAGTCAAGAGACAGACGCACTAAAGCCAACAGGTGAAGTAGTTACCATCCTGTTTCATCAGCTCCAGTCTCCAGTTGTGAAACCCACAGCCTGGGCCACTGGGAACAGCTCTCCAGATCAGGTGGATCAGCTACTGGGCACCTGGAAAGTCCTGGCCAGTGTGATGGTCTATATGAGCAACCGGAGCAGGGCTGCAGCCCCAGCAGCCCACATGTCAGCAGCCAGGGAGACTGGCATGCAGAGACAGCTACTGAGCAGGCTGTGTCTGAGCCTGACAGCTGGACTATCCACCTTTTACACATGTGGAAGTTGTCACTGACAACACGTAGAGGACAAAATGAGGTGATCTTTAAGATCCCTTCCAGCCCAAACCATTCTATGATACTCCTCAAAACACCTGCATAACCAAGGCCAGTTCAACTCTGCACCCAGAGAACTCTGTCTTTACATACTAGAGCCCCTAACCCCTGGGGCCTGCTGACTGCAACAGATAGAAAAGCTCTCTGCAGCAGTGTCTGCTGAAATGTTTTTTAATTATCTCTGGAAAGTATGGACTGTGTATCATCATTAACTGGACTAAACACTGACGGTCAGTGAGTCAGGTACCAGTAAACGGTGCAATTAACAGCCAGAGGAGAGAAGTGTATTCAATCTGAAAGCTTTCTTTCTCAATCCATCTCCACTCATCACCCAAAGTGCTGAGCAGTGGACTTTTACTTTCAATTACATTAATCAGGTTAATTCCAAGTTAAAGTCAACATTTTAATCAAGAGGCAGGGAAGTAGAGGGCTGAGGGGAAGAAAGGAGGGAAAAGAAGGGCAAGAGGAAGGAGGAGGAAGAAAGGAAAGAAGGTAGAGTAGAAGATGCAGAGAAAGAAAGCAGGACATTAAAGTAACAGGCACCACTGAAAAAAATAAATTAAATAAGAAATAAGCTTTTATGTCAGACCTCTAAATTAAGGGGTTAGCACTTATCTCCTATGTAACTTTGGTATACTGGGCTGTTGCAGGGGGAAATCTGACTATATCAGAGCAGCTTTGGGAATGCTGTATATTATGGCAAGGACTGTCCATAGAAATATCTCTTTTGAAGAGTCTGTAATGACCTGAGTTCACAGACCCATCACACCATGACTTCTGTTTGCCCAGGCATAACTCTCCTGCATGCCCTGTAAAGCTTAAAAACATCGCACGCCTAGAAAACCTACCAAGTGCTCCATCACAGTGAGCAGAAATTCCACCAGTACCCACAGCTGAATCAATTGCATTAGCACTACTGGGGGATCCACTATTGCAGAGATCAGGTACTAATGACTAGAGAAATATGGCATTAAGTCTTTCAAAGAAGCCTGCTCTGATGAGCCCACTATATGTCACTTTTAGAGATTTTTTTAACTAAGTGAATAGTTAGAGATGCCCAGCTTCCAATGAATTTCAAAAGGACCTAGGAGCCTAATTTCATTTAGCTCCTTTACTAATCACATTTACAGATGATCCACATTTGCAAAGGAAACAACAGAAAGGATGCTGAAAGGTTCATCTGAGTTGAATGTCCTCACTCCTGCCGGGCAAAATATAATGTGTGTGGCCTAAGAAGCAGAGATTTAAGAATTTTGGTTTTGGCCCAGCACACCCTGTGTCTTTCACAGTCACATTAGTTTACAGAGGAAGTTCAAGGTGCAGCTCCTGTTCTACAGAGCCCTACTGAATCCTGCTGGAGGAGCAGTCTCACCGGCTGTGTGTTTCATGACAATCTCCTGGACAGTGAACCTACAAGTGCTTAGACTGAATCACAGAAGGCACTAATTTTGAGCCTGAGCAAACTCTGTTAATCCTTGGCTCACAGCACAATGCCAGTTTTTTCTCTTGAAGGCTTGAACAAAAATCAGAGGGAGATTCAGTGCATGGGAAAACAAAAGCTGCAGGAAAACAAACTTTCTGTAGGAAGGAAGCATATGATAGAACAGATGGACTACCAGGAACACTTATTTACCTCCTGATTCTAATACAAACTTCTCCCATGACCTTGGGTGAATAATTTCTCTCAGCTACATTTTAACCATGCAATGGAGCAGCAGTGCTGCTGCTGTTACCTTTCCAAAGCATTTTGACACAAAAGCTGTAATTTAGCATTATTATTGTTATTACATTTTATTATTAACAGCAATTTTTAATTTCAACCCTCTCAGGACCATGTCACACCTTTAAACCAGCTGGATTGTATCTTTAAAATCTCTAAAAAAATCAGAATAATCATACATTAGGAATTCAGAGCAACAAAACAGTGCAAAGGGATTGAGAAGGACCCAAGGGAAAGATATATGTAAAGTGAGGAAAAGCTCACAATGTGAAGATGCCTGCGTGTGTTACCTTTGAAAACTCAAGCTTAGGGGTCTTTGAAACAGCAGCAGGCATTGTGGTTCTGTTCCCATGCTTGTGAGGTTTGATAGCATAATAAGATCCATGTGTCCCAAGTGAGCAGAATGGTACCTGCTTTTGGAAGGGAGCAAGAGACAATGAAACATTGTCATCTGTTCCCAAAAGCCATCAGGAGCAGAGCTCCAGGACTTTCTCCCCAGCAGGAGCTCAGTTCCAGCACTTCTGAATTTAAATTTTAAAAAGTTACTTGCTGTTTCACTTGAATAAGAAAACAAATGATGCAAAAATAGAAAGACTGGAGTAAATAAAAGAAGAGCAAGCAATTAATTAGTGGATCTGAACAAGAATGCCCTGCCGTGCTAATTCTTCCTCCAGCATTCCCCACTCCTGCTCAGACCCACGCTGCTGCAGCAGAGGCCCCTGTGCTGCCTGCTCCCCTCACCTCAGCTCACCAGTTCAGCTCTGAAGCACAGCTGGAGCTGAAATATCCCCCTGTGCCACCTTAACCAGCACTCTTGAACACCAGTCTCCCTAGAAACATCTCATTCTTTTCCCTCCCTCTTCTCACCATCACAGCCAGAAAGCACAACAGGTTTCAGCAGTGACAGGAAAACACCTCTGTCCCCTAGGAGTAGGAAGAAAGGTAGGAATGTGATGATTTAGCAGATTGGTTTGGGATCCCAACAGATTGGGTACTGATAAGGAAAGATGCTGCCAGATCAGTGAAAACAGCAAATACCCTTTGTCTGGAGGCAACCTCCTGAATCTGAGAATCAATGCCAAAATCAGCCAGGGCCACCAGAAGCGTGAATTTTGTCACAGGAGAGCTGTAGCTCAGGATACATGGTTTTGCTCCTGAAGGCGCTACTGAACTGTTCATAACCACGGCTCAGTCACTCTGCCACACCTATGACCCTTCCTAGGCTGCTTCTCATGGAGCAACTCTGCAAAGAAGGATTTAAACCCTGATAAATACATGGTTGGCAAAACCACACCTGAAGATACAATAATAATAACAAAAAGTGGAGTTACAGCCATAACTTGTTTCACTTGGATTCACTAGGAAAGTACAGAGCTCAGTGAAGCTTTTCTGTTGTGACTGCAAAACTGGTACATCATCCTGGTGTTTCTATATCATTAAAATCTCTGCATGTACATATGGCTTTACCACATGCCTGCAGATAGCCCAGTTCTTGGCAGACTGATTCTATAGACTACTGAAATGCTACTAAGAATAGGGCACCTTCCTGAATAAAAAATAACCCACATAATGAGTACTAAGGAGCTCTTGCATCCATTTCCATCTAGTAGGACAACCCATCACACTCTAAAGTGCAGTTAAGGAAATCAAAACACAGAACAGTTGAGAGTGATTTTCAAAAAAAGGCTCAACTCTTATGATCTCTTCTTTCTGTTCAGTAGTCCTATCCCTCAGGACCCTCAAAACAAGGTTAGGCTGCTGTGTTCACTAACCTAATTCACTGCCAACTGTGTTGAATTTCACATTCCCCACTATGGCCTTCCTGGGGCTCAAACCTTCATCTTTTGCCCTGCACATACACCTAGTGACTTACACACCTATCTTACTGTGTGCTTTGAAATTGGATCCACGTTGCTATGATGCCTGCTGATTCCTCTCATCCTGAGGCTCTGGGAAGTGATGTGGAGTGGAAAGCAGAATTAGTGGTCCTGAACCCATTGGCAGAGCTCCCATTTCAATGTAGTCAAGGAAAAACTGTAAATCATAGCTCCTAGAGATAGAAGATGTCTGGGAGGTCACATTCTCCTCCGAACACAACTGCACCTGCTGAAGGCTTCAGAGTCCTCAAAACCCTGCTCTTCTCAGTGGTGTGAGAAGTTCTAGGGAGAAAAAAAAGGAGAATCTCTTGTTCCATTCCCTTTTCCTTGCCCAGAGCCTCTTGTTGAAGGATGGGATATTGATTCTTCTCCCTCCAGCCTCTCCAGCAGTACAAGGCCTTGGCCGAATGGCATCGGACTCAATCATAATTGCATTTGCATAATACATTTTACCTTTCTCTCCTCCGCTGTAGTTTTCTGAACTTGCCAAGTTGCAAGCTGACCCTGTGAGCCAAGGCGTGATTAACTGAGAAATTCACAGCAGCACTACTTTAATCAAAGGGGACAGAGGTTACAACAGCTCAATATTAGCGATAACCAGCCTTTGATCCACAGAGCTAGGCCAAGCCTGGCAGGCAAGCTGTGAGGAAATGCATCGTCAGGGCTTTTGTGGGGAAATAATACCTTATTAACCCCTTCATTTAACCTGCTGTGGGTGAGCAGAGAGAATCACCAGAAAAAAACTCCCTTCCAGATTCTTAATTACAGCCCACAAAGCTGCCGCTTCTTAAAACTATACCTAAAGGTGTTAAATTCCACAAAAGAAACACCTTCATCTCACATGACCAGTAGACTGACTTGTAAGGGTGATGACAGCTTCTAAATGCTCCTGCTTCTACTCTAGACTGACCACTGATGCCAACCCCAGTGACGGGCTGACATGGACACAGCCCAGGCTATCAGCTTTTAGCAATTCCCTACAGGTCCACACACATCGGCAGCATTTCCAAGTCCACTCCCCACTGCTGCAAAGCCCTGGCCAAGTCACTCAACCCTCCCTTTCCCTTGCTTCTCCTCTTTTGCCTGAAAAAATGCCATTTCTTAACATGGAGTTCCAATAGGATCTAACATAATGTAGCTAATCAAATCAAAACTTAACATGGGCTTCATCAAATAATTGGAGATCATTCTCGCAATCAGGTTACACCAAAGATAATAAGAAGTCTAAACAATCAGAGAAGTACAATTTGATAATAAATGTGTTAAAATCAATATCCAGTCTAGAAACAGAAAACAGACTCAAAATTCCAGGGGAGAGGAAAGTCTCAGTAATGGTAACTACATAGAAATTGGAAATTCTCATTTTCTGAAAAACTTCCAATTTTGAAGTTTGTTTAGCATGGGGCTGGAAATAATCCACACAAAAAGAAATCTATAATAGAATTAATTTCCTGGCAAAAACAAATCTGGATCAATCAAAATGTTTTATTTCAATAAAAAATTTTGAAAATTAATTTTCTCATTAAAAACCCTTATGAATATTACAGAATCAAGCATACTTTTGAAAAAAAGTAATTTCAAAATGAAAAGCACCTTTTGCTTTCAAAGGAATGAAATGGAAGATGACAATGCTACCAACAGACTTCTGTCAAAAACTTTTGTGAAACAAAGTATCAATGAAACTGACATTTCAGAGATAAGTTTCTCTTTTTAGTTAAACAGTCTTCTCTGGTGGGAAATTCTCTTTTGGAACCAATCGATTGCCTTAATTATCTTTTTTTTTAGAGGACACTGAAAAAGGAAGTGCCACCTTCCTGAAGGCTTTTTATTCACCCACTCTTATCATCTTCCCTCAAATGAAGACTTGGCCAGAGAACCAGGAAGAAGTCTCACCTCTGCTGCACAGACCAAAAGGACACCAAGTTTTCCAACCATGACTTTGGCCCAACCTTTAAGTGAGGGAAAAGCCCCGCTTAAATGGGGCCAGCAAGGGTGAAGAAATTAGCTCATATACTCCCAATGCAATGCATTCTGCCACTGAAAATCACACTTTCCAGTACAGTCACATTACAATTTTGAGTCATGACTTTGAAAAAAAAAATTACTTGGTTCCATTTTTGAAAGATCATCTCTAGACACCTCCAGGAGTCCTCATTTTTGAAAAGCAAGGCTCTGAGAACCATCATCTTTCCCAGACTGTTATTGTGACTTGAAACAGCTGCAGGCAATTGTTTTGTTTAACAGGTGTCTAAAGTCCAGCAGAACCTCTGCAAAGGCACACCTCAGCTGGAGGAAGTCAACTCTCATCCTGTGGATCACAGTTCTACAGGTCTCAGCTCCTTCCACAGCACTTTCTCCTCATCACTTCTTAATGGACCATCCTCTGCTATTCCCACCATGTCTATTTACCTTCTTTCTCTTCAATGCATTGGTTGTGTGTCTTATTCACCCTTGCATTAAATATCTCTAGAAATATGGAAGGAAGCAACAGGAAATCCCATGCTGACAAAAGGAAAGGCACTTCAGCAAAGGCATGATATTTACCAAAAGCCTGCACTGGAGTTTCTAACCTCTCCCCTGTACCTCAGTGAAACAAACAAATATCAGTTACCTATAGCATGAACTAACCCTCTGACCTTGAAAGTGCAGGATGCAGCCCACTGATAGAGGATGACAACAGATATCACACCAAGCCCACTCAGCACATTGACCTCTGCTTCCTTATCTGTTAGCAGGAGGCTGTGACCACTTCCCTCCCCCATCCTTCTCTACCCCCCTGCACATCCAATCATTAATTGATCCCTGATCATCTCACAAGTATATTTCCTCTTTCCCCAGGGCAGGTCCACCCGTTTTTCCCTGTTTTCTGCCATTAACATGGGTCTCACATCACCATGCACAGCGGCACACGCACAGCTCCAAACACCTCAGGGCAGGCACATCATTTCCAATTGTGAGCAAATGCTGTTGGTTTTCATTAATCTGCAGACACTATATTTGCCAATTTCTCCAACTTTTCTTTCTCACTCTCTCTTTCTGCTCCAAGGCAGGTGAGTGCATCAATTTTCTTCTCATCTGTGGCAGTTAAATTAAATGGAATCGGCCTGATTGCTGAAAATCAAAGAGAAGGCTGATAAAGCAATTAAATCCCTCTAATTCCTCCCCTTGAAAAGGTGCAGCTTGGCTCAGAAGCTAATTAACTTCATAATGAAAATCCTTCTTCACCTTTTTAGGCTTTCTTTCATTCTTGTTTTTGGTAGAGGTGGTAGGTTGCCTATAGAAGAGGGATGTTACAGTGATAAGCATGGCTTCCTTGAACATGGCAGACAACCGGGTGCATGCATCACATCAGAGTCTTTCCAAGGGCCTAATGTGAGCCAATTTTGCTATGTAGGAGCAGAATGTGCTGTGGTGTTTGCTCTGCAGTTGTACAAAAGCTCTCAGGATAGCCTGTTTGTCACTAGCTTTCAGGTTTACCCTGTGCCCAGCCCACGAAGACTATCAAAGACTAATCCATTTGTAACAGCTTCAGCTACAGCAATTCCAAGTTGCATCTCTGGGAGTCATTCAATTTCTCATATGACAAACAGCAGCTTCACATTAGACAATTAATCTTAATTGTTACAGTCATAAAAGATAGGTAGGCATGGAACTTTAGAACTCTGCACTCCATCTTCCTTACTCCACCTCTACTTAGTATTTGGATGTTTGCTCCTTCCCACTTTCATTTTGTTGGGAGTTGGAAGGCTCTCTCAGATTTTAACAGGTATCTTTCAATTCTCTTACAAGTAAGAGAATTGTCAGCCCATGGTGTGCTCTGTTTTTCTCTGAGCATGCTCTTTCTGGTACCAAAGTATCCCACATTATTCTACATCCAGTCACAATCCAGACTGTGAGTGGGATCAAACTCCTGGTGCTCCAGGACAATGCACCCTAGTTGTGAAGCTCATACGAGTGATGCATTTCAATTTGCATCTCCCAGGACCTATACAGAGGAGCACTGCTGAAGCAGTATTCTGGCATGCTGATTCTCTAGGCGAAGCCCGGTCCTTCACCACACCTTAGTCCCTTTAATTTGTCAACAGGGGATTCAATAACTTCAATGAAAAGTTGTGGACAAATCTTATTCAGTATGGTGCCACTTTATATAAAAAATATTACAAATGTACTATAATACAAATATACAAGGGGAAGACAACTGGTGTTCATGACGTATCTCTGTACACACTGGCATATAACTTTCTACCAGGCAAACCTGTATCAATGTTTCTGCTTTCCAGCATTATTCCTGCTATTAGAAATCTGTGCTCCAGGTTAAATTTACATTCTCTTTTGTTATAAAATCAGCTTCATTTTTCCAGGTTAAATAACTTCACTAACTCTTGCCAATTTTTGCCAAATATATAAATAATGTATTCTGTACATTACCATTCACCAAAACGTTGCCAAATATGAAAGGAAGTATATTCTACTAATATTAATGGCAATATCATATCACTCCTGGGAAAAGTTAATTTTGCTGTTACTTTTCTCTTTTGTTCAGAACTGAAGAGGGAATTTTGCTTCCTAAAAATAATTGACTGACCTGTCTCTGATGAAACTTTGCCACGGGGTTTTTAATTACTACAAATGTCCTGATCAATGCTGCTGTACTGCATTAAAATAGTGTAGAATGCCCAGCAAAGCCTTGAGACCATCTTTTGTCTATACTGAAAAGTCTCCTTTTGGCATTGTAATTGGGAACATCTGATTTATAGGACAGAAATGTTTTAAAGCATAGACTTTAGACTAATACTAGTTTTTACCTAGCGTGCTATTTGCCAGGACCTCACAACATTGTATAAAGAAATATTTTGTCCACCCCCTGCTAACTCCTCAGTGCTCTCTTTACTCCCTGGAGGAAGCATTTCTGAATGGACTCAAGCTAAATCCCAGTAGAACTTCCATCCCATCCTGCTTGGTTTGTGAGGTATAACCAGATCACATCCCAAGGAGGTGTGGCCTCAAGCTGTTGGCATCCGTGTGTTAGCCTCTCTTTGACAAATGGCTTATTTTTGCTGCAGCAGTAAATCTGACAGCCATTGTTTACTCCTCTGTCTGTGCACTCATCAGCAGGAATGTGCACAGCTCTGCAAAGCCCAAGCCCCTGGCTAACAAATGGCTGTGCACTCCAATTGTGTTCATGCTCCACCATGGAAATCCCTGTTTGCAGGCACTGGAAGATATGCAGAGGGAGCCTCTGACCCTATGCCCAACAACTGAGGGTAGAAACTTGGGTTCACAAAGCCCAATTCATCAAGTAGTGCATCATCCACTACCTATCATCCAGTCAAGGGAGCAAACCTTTTCAGCTGGATCCACGTTAGACCCCGTGTTTTACTGACAGCCAGGATTTTGCTTTTATAATGTCCCAGAGATTCTCTTTTACCTAAAGGAAATCATCACATGTATTGCATGTTTGGTTATCAGCAATGCTAATATTGCTAAAGAGTGAATACCTTGTGATTGCCAGTACCACTTTACTCCAGGGTTCTCAAAATATGTGAGCAATACCAGCCCTTTGGCATCCCTGTAAGGTCACCCACTATGAGTTGCCCTTCGTGCAAATAAAGGAGGCATAAACACACAGTAATTTGTCGAGGTCACATAGGAAACTAGTGCCAAAGTAAGGATTCAGGTATCTTGAATCTAAGCTTTTGTGCTAGTGAGAAGATAAAATAGTTACACATTTAGTCCACCACAAGTTGAGCAGGCATGGAAGACAGAGGAACCTTAAGTAGTTATTCTGTAGTGAGGCTGCTGAAAGGAGAGGATAATAGACCCATCTACAAGCACATGTGTGCATCTCTATCTGATGCACAGGTTTACTTGTTCTATATATGAGACTTTGCAACCATTTTCCCTAGAAAATCTACCACTGACTTTGACCGTAGAGGACCAGATCTTCTGTTTATCACCAGAAAAAAAACATATGGTGTGCTTTAGAAAGAGCTGCATGTCACCAAATATATACTGAATGTTTATTTCCATCTACTTGTAATTTTTTCCTTCCTTATTAACAAGGCACCCTTTAGGTTCATCTAAAGCTCCAGGGTTCTTTTTTGGGCTACTCTGATCAAAGAAGCATGTAAGAAAGTACACTGTCAATCACCTGCCTGTGAACTGCAGGAATTTGTCACACCAAGGGGAGATGTGCAACATAATGAGACCTTTGCACACCCTTCAGAACTGGTAAGCAAAAGGCTTATGAAAGCATGCTCACTCGAATACACATACACAGCTGAGAGGCATAAATACAACATTGGCTGCATAAAGACTGGCACAGGCAGAAGCATCCTTAAAACCCAATACATTAAACACAGAAACAAGACATGAACACACAGATGGATACACACAGGTAAACAGGAACACAAACTCAACCCATATGAACAAAAACTCTCACAGCATGGAAGACACAGAAATGAAAAGTGCCTGCATTCACACACACACAACCGCAGTCACATCCAGACAGTACCCCACACAAAGACTAAAGAAGTCACAACACAGCACAGGAGGAAATGCACAGGCACTTGCACTATTTAGCAATAAAGGTCTTTTACATCCTTCCTTTCACCTCTGTAGGGAGCAGTACACGGGTTGTAGGACCCAGGCTATGCTGAAGGAAGAAGAGTGACATCATTCAGCTTGGGCATCCTTAGCCAGGGCAGAGAGCACCGAGGGTATCACAGCCTAGGTTAGGCATTAGGGAACATGCCTGGGATGACTGAGCAGGAGAAGGTTTGTATTTCAATAAACCTGGGGCTGTAACAATCTCTGAACTGAAGAGCTTAAAGCCTTGTTAAAAGCAATGGTGCAGCATTCTAACCGGAGGGGCCGTGTTGTCATACAAATGAGATGAGTTTATTTTCTGAGCCGTACCATTTGTTCTGACAGGCAGGGCGGCTGTAAAAGCTGGCGAGGGCACAGCAGGGGTCCCGGCTCTGCGCACAGCGAGAGACCGAGGAGAGGAGAGGCAGAGCTGCACCAGAGTTTGGACCCAGACCAAGTCCCTGCCTCTACCTTCTGTAAGCAACAGCCTTGCAAAGAGACTGAGGGATGAACCAGCCGGCTGTAATACTGTGGAACAAATGTATTCTAATGAGAGGTGCCTGGCAGCCCCAAGGGCACTCTACACACGCCCATCTCCTCCTGCCCTCACCACCTCCTGCCTGGCTGCTCCACACTGCCCAGATCTGGTTTCCAACAGCCAAAGATGCTGCACGGGGCACTGGGACACACAGTGAGGAGCGCACTCAACTCAAGTGCTCTCCTGTGTTGCTCCAGGCCAAATTGTTATGAAATGTTTACCAGGGTGTCACCTGTGTCTCCCTGCTGGAATGAGACAAGGAAATCTCCTGGATGCTGTCTGTGTCATCTGGGCTGTTGGTGATCCTGTAGTGTTTCCTGCATCCATTGGCTGTCTCTCCATGAAGGTGTCAGAAGGCCCCTTCCACTTCAGGCGGAGAAAAAGCTTTGCAAAGAGCAACAGTAACTTTATCCCTGTTTCTCTAATAGGGAAAATAAACTGCATAAAGCAAGGTGACTACTTTGAAAACTGACAATGAGACAAAGTCAGGTGTCTTTTAGTAAAATACTAGAGAATATAGATTCTTTACTCTGGGAATCCATCAACCTGGCAGCAGTGGGGCTGGTACAGGGTACACCAGAGAAACTGCCAACAGAGACCTGGAAAACACAGGCACAAGCATTCCAGAGCAGTTGCTATAGCCCAGAAATCAACAGCAGACAGGGATTGCGGTTTCACTTGCAGGATGCCATTTGTATTGAAACTATCGATATTAACCCCTTGATAGGTACCAGGCACGTTTTATCACTTCCCCTCTGACCAGCTTGCCAAGTTTCTATAGCAAAGCTTCTCCTTACAATGGCAAAAGAATGCCATTTTCTTTTGGCTGCTGGGGCACCATGACAACCAAACTGTGGCCACTTTCTCCTAGTCACCAGCAACAGATACAGGGAAAGACAGGGAAGCCAGCCATCATGGTTTGGGGGGTTTTTTATCACCAAAGTGACAGTTTGCTAGTTAAGAACAGTGCCCTCCAGTTTCATTGATCCAGAGCTTAGTCCATCCTCTGCCACTGTTAGAAAAGTGTTTGCTCTATTGTCATGTGTACAGGCCAAAAACTACACTCAGCTTCCAGCTCTTTATTTTTTGCACTTCCTCAGTTAGGCTGCAGAAATTGGGAACTTCTGTTCACTGACATTAGCGGCCGATAATAAAAAGCAAAAGATTACCTATCCCATCACCAGTTCCAAGAGGCATTTAGCCACCCACAGGAAGAAGCAGGCAACTGGAGATCAGGGATGATATTTCCTCTTTAATGTATATTTTCTCTGAACTCTTTTAAATGGGTTGGGAACCTCTCAAGGACAGAATTTTTAAGTTCTGCCTGCACAAAAAGATCCAAATATTTTCTAGGTGTATATAATAAGAGCAAAGAGACTGCACTAAACTCAGCACTGTGAGGATAACTTGTCTGTTAGAAGTAGCGTGGTAGGGATAATACCCTGGAGAATCACCATGAGGTGAGGAAGCACCTCATCCAAACAACTCTAGACTTCTGTGGTCAGACTAGGAATATCCATGAAGCCAAAGGCAGGTAGGCATGCCTTTTTGGTTCCTGTAGGAGTCTCATACCAAACTTTCAGAGTCTGCTTTTAATAACCTCATTAAATAGCAACAATTAGGCTTTCTGACATTAACCCTTTTAACTAACTCCCTAGCATCTAAAATGTGAATTAAAGCAAGCAAAACAAATGTAAGAAATGCTTCTTACTCCTATTTGTATAATTTTCCATGCATCTTCTGCTGTACCAATATATGTAGTTGTGGCACATAGGAACACAGTTTAGTGGTGAACTTGCCAGTGCCAGGTCAATGGTTGGATTCAATAATCTTGGAAATCTCCAACCTAGACAAATTCCATGTTTCTACATAGCAGACTTCCCAGTTCTCTTCCAATGAGGAGTTAATACAGCCCTAGCTCTACATTCTTTGTGCAGTGATAGTAGCATCATCCTGATCAGTGGCTTGGATCAGGTCTACTTAATGGAAGAATAAGTGAACTGACCATTTGGTTGCACTCAGTTGAGTTCAAAGGAGGGGAAGGTTTTGGATCATTTCCTCATTATCAGTCCCTGGCTGCTCCACCTCCTCAGTGTGCCAACATAACTTATTCCAAGGCTTGCTGGGGTAGGGGATAGAAAGGGAGTACAAGGCAGACAGCCAGAGGATGGTCTCAGTCCTAAGGTGTTAGAGTGTGACAGCCTTGTTTGGCCAATACCCTAGAAAATGAATTCAAGATGTTCAGGCTAACAGCATCCAGTTCAACTCTGACACTCTATACATTGGGTACAGTGGGGGTATAACATGCACTCATCTCCTGGATACACAGCAGTGCCTTTAATTCCTGCCCAATACTGGCCAAAGGTCATATGTACTTCAGACCCCAAAGCTGTGGCTGGGCTGAGACAGAACTAGAGCTCAGATAATATTTTACATATCTCTGACACTAACATATGACTCTTAACAGTCCTGTTAACATTGAACACCTGCAACATCAAGTGGGAGAGCATCTTATTTCCAGGAGCAACCCCTGCCAATCCTCACATACTCTTGGGCTCTATTTTCAAAGAGAGATAAATGGTGCTTTTAATTAGCACCTTCCATTTTCATTTGAGCCTCAGGGTTTTTGGAGCTGGTCCCAAGAGGGAGACCAGGAATCTGAGGAAAATCAATCTTAATTCAAACCAGTAATAAAAAGCAGAACACTTGCTTCAGAGGGCTTGCAAAGAATCTCTTCAGCATAAACTCTCCTTTCATAACCTTTGGCCTTCTAATGCAGTGAGGAAGAGACTCTAAGAAGTGCTTTCAGTCTTGTTTCATTCTACTTTCTTAACATTTCCCATCTGAACTGGTAAAAAAAGAGAGCAGGAGCCCATAATGGCTACATCTGGGCAGTGAAAACTTCGTAAGGAAACCTGAAAAAGTGAAATAATAGTCCAGAGGCCTCTAATCAAACCAGCAGCTGAGCTATCTGTGATGCTGTTTCCCAAGACAATGATGGAAATACTGTATTCTTCATTGTCTGACCATTGTCCAGGAAAAGTAAAGAGAGAGCTGGAGATCATGTAGCTTAAGCAACCTAAACATGGCTTTGGAAGAAAATAACACAAATGAGGTTTCATGAGGCTTATCAGAATAATCTAAACAGCTTTCCACTTGTGTAGGGCCAAATACCCAAAGGTCACAGTACACCAGCAGGTAAACTACTCCACAGACATGCTCTTCTCCTGCCTCTTCCACCAATGCAGAATCTTAGCCCATTATGCCATTCACTGTCTAACACTGCAGTCATTTCACTATGCAATGCTGCCATTTCCATTTTACATGTGAAGAACTGAGGCTCAGAGAGACTCATCACAGCAGGTTTCTGCCACATAAAAAACAGCTATAGTTTCATCTATGTAGGCCCTCTATAGATAATCAAGAGACCATTAATACATCCAAGTGACTGTGTAATCACAGATGGTAACTACTGTGTAGGTAAGTATCTTAGAAGGAGCTGACTCCCAGATATTTAAAGCAAGGTGAGACAAACCCTACCTTAAGTGGTTTTCTCAGAATTACATAGGAAGTCTGTGCTCAAGTAAAGAATTACTTCTCCTTACCTGAAGACATCCTGGCCACATAAAGCATGCTTTGTCCAGCACACATGTAAGGTGCCAGGAGTTACACACTTTTAGTCCCTGCATTCTGATTCCATCTTTCTGGATTTTACTAATCAGATAGACCTGCCCAATATCCTCAGCAGTGCCTTCCTCAGCCAGACTACTTGAACCTGTCCAGACTATTACTGGACATGCCTGCAACATCCCTCTGCCATCTTTCCCACAGTGCCTTCCAGGTGCAAGAAGCAGACACAGCCAAACTCTCTATGTCCAGTCTTCTTGATGCCAAGGGAGGTGAATAAGTAAAATCATGCCATTTCACAGTGAGTAAAACCCCTGCTTAGCCATCTCACATGAATTTTAGTCTATAAATAGTACAAGATGAAAGCCATCAGAAGAGACTAAGAGGCTTCCCAGAAGCCCACTAGTTAAGATCTCCTTGTTAAACTGAATGTCTCTATTAGGTCAACTGTGCAACAAATACCACCAAAAAGTAAGTTACAAATCTCAGAAGGAATGTTTATTCTCTGATGTAACACTGGCATCAATGTACCAGGGAAAGCCAGACCTGGGGAGCAAAGCTATTACTAAGACAATAAAGGAAATTTCCAGACTGATCCTATTCCAGCAGATTCAGAGCTCTGCAGCTGGGAAGGAGCACTCAGACAAGAGGTAGGGCTGTAGATCTGATTGCTCAGACAAGAAGGGAGGATGGAGGTGGTATCATTACCCATGCTGAAAATACAAAAGGTCCCCAGATACAGAGGAGTTCAGACACTCTGAACTTGTTGATCAACAGTGAAAAAAAAGAGGATGCCAATGAGACCTCATCCTGGAACCTTTCCCAAGCACTAGCCCTGAGCAGCCACAAGCTCCCATGCTGCTGGCTCCAGAGCCCACTTAGGGTGCCAGAATCTGGGCTGTGCAACCTGCCACATGCTTGCAGAAACCTGCTTCCCTAATTTAATGTAAGCTTGTAGAGTTTTGTTTCTGGAACCCATCCTGAGCAGCAGTGAGAAACTGCAGTGGGGCTGGTCCCAGGCTCTGCAACAGTACTGTCTCACTCCACGTTCTAGCATGACCATACACCAGCAGCATCCTGGTTCTTGAGCCCACTGTGGAAGCACAGTCAGAATGCTTGACTTAAATTTCCACCAGTTCTTTAACCTTGCACACTATTGTACACACCGCATGCAGCAAAGCCACTTAAAATAAATGAGGAGGGAAAAAAAGAAGGTGGGGGGAGGGGGGGGGGAGACCACATGACATAGTTCAACATCCTAGACAGGAGAGAGGACATTTTTTTCCCAAGCCATTCTCTATAGTCTTTACAGTTTCCTGCTGTTGTGGCCTTTGGGAGAAGGCTGAGGGCAGCTATAGCCAACACAGCTTGAGTGCTTCAGAAACCAAGTGTTAGGGTTGGTTGTAGTTGCTGACAGGGAGGTAAAAGTGTACACTTCAGCTGAGAGGTATTTGAGGGAGACAGACTACTAAGGATGCAGCTACACTATGGAATATGACAGTGGCCTGGCTAGAGAGATCTCCACAGCTACAAAGTACATGCAATGCCAGCTCAGCAGACAACAGAAGACTCCCTTGGTAAGAGGTAAAGCACCACAACTACAGCTCCTGCGTGGCCACTGGCCTCATCACAGGCACAAGAAGCCTCATCAGGCTTCCCAGAAAACATGGGAATAGGGCAGTGCTGAGAACCAGCCACCCTTGCCCCATAAAGCTAGCCAAACAATTTCCTGACTGCCGATTAGGTCTCAAAATTTGTGCTTCTTCTGCAAAGTCATATTTCCATTTTGGTAAATTTTCCTTAGTCAGAAGGGACAGGGAACTCTTCATCTAAATTAGAACCAGGGTGAAAACTGGACTGAAAGCAGCATATCACTGCAGAGTATTTCCACTTCATCTTATTTCAAGAAAATTACACAATCAAAAACACCTAGCAGAAGAAGCCAAGCCAAAGCTAGCAAAACACAGAGGCTGCTCCAGGTGATTAATCCAGGATTAGGGTGGTGGGCTGCAACCAGAAAGGTTTACAGCTACCTTTACACTTCCATCCTGAGTTTCAGCTAAGGCAGCTTGGATGCTGCCCAGGATCAACGCCTATTCTCTCTCCGTCTATCTCCCTCTTTCCCCTCCTTTTTTCTTTCTCTCTCAGTAAATCCCAGAGGGCACATTTCCGTGCCAGAATAAGCGTCTTTGTGAGGAGCGAAGGGAATGCACAGAGCCGCTAATGAGAACAAAACTGGAAAGCAAAACCTCAAGCTGGGGAGAGCCTTCCTTCCGCCCTCCTCCGCAGCGCCGCGGCACCCTCGGCGACTCTGCCGGGGGAGGAGGGCTCGGGGCTGGGTGCCCTGACCTCTCTGGCTCTCCTACCCGTCTGCTCTAACTTCCCTGCTTTTTTAAGGCAGGCTGCAGAAAAGGCAGCAGAACAGCCTTTATCATGCAAATAACAAGAGTAAATGGGCAAATTCCCCGGTGGGCACTTGAGTGAAATGCAGAGCTTCTGGCAGCGAGGAGAGGGGGTTGGGGAGGGGGTGCTTTATTTGCAGGTCTCTGTTCTAATTTAACTGCAATGGCAGCTAAAGGAGACACCAGGGACCTGCTCTCATCCTCGGCACTTCCCGTCGCCTGCCAGGGCCACAAGCAGGGAGCGCGAAAGGAGGAAGGATGGTGAGTGACATCGCGGCAGAGCCGCGGTGAGGCTCCAGCACCGAGGTCTGCGGCGCTCCGAAGACGGGATTATGCCCTTACTGCTGGGCACCTCCCCACTCCCGAGGGAATCCTGGAAAAAGATCAGGGAGGAGCGTGAGCCAGGGCTCTGGAGGGAGATGCATTTGATCCGCTCCCTCCCGAGGCTCCAGGGAGTGCCAGCTTCATCCCGTCCTTGGGAGACTTGCGCGCAGGCTGTCTGCCGAACATCCCCGTCAGCATTGCACCCCTGCGGGGAGAGGGCTGCGAGAAGTGCAGGGACGGATCAGGAGCTGCCTCCTCATGGCAACAAATCCCGTCAGCTACAGGATCAGCGTTCACTGCCGGCACGATCCCGCAGGAACGCAGATCGCAGGCTGGGTCCAATCCAGACAAGCAGCCAGCCCGAACACAGGATGACAGAAGAAATGGACCTGGCATTCAGGGACCATACACCTGATAACCCACAATGTGAGCTTACAGGTTCACAGGAGTGAGAACTGTGTATTGAATCACTACTTTTGGGCAGAGACCAGAGCAGACTGACAGACCCAGACCACTTTGTACCATACTTTCTTCTGTAAAATGGGAATAGTACCCCTTACGTGAACAGACACAGCCTCATGAACAGGGTGGGTAGTGAAACCTGTGCCAGTTACACAAAAAAACCCAACCAACCAACCAAACCCTTGGGAGAACACCAGAGTACTCAGAACAGTGATGGGGAGACATATACTGCAAGATGAATGCCAATCAAAAACAGCTGATATAGTCAGAGCCAGAGGGAAGAGATAGTGTTAGGAAAACCCACAATTCCAAATACTTCCTGCAGCTTAAAAACAAGCCCTACCATGACTGGATTTGAAACCTAAATCATCCTCAGTTATTTTCAAAGGATGTTTGGGAGCTATCCAACCCATCAACTGCAAAGCCCAGCTCATGAGAAGCATCCCCACTTTTCCAAAAGCTGTTGATGTCTTTTCCCATCCCACTCTTCATCACAGTCTGCTCCACTCAAATCAAGGATCAAGACATTTTGCTCCAGTTCTCAGTGTGAACCCCACAGCTGCATGGGGATGGCGGGAAGAAATGCTCCTTTGTCCTTCAGATAATGTGAGAAACTGAGATGGGCAGAAGCTAAGTGATTGAGCCAAGAAAATGCAACACATCAGTAGCAGAGCCAAAGTTATAAAGTGTATTTTCCTGCATGAAGCCACCCGTTATGATCCAAGCTACAAAGCTCTTCTTTCTTAAGCTCTGAGACCTAACCTTGCCCCTTCTCTCCCTATATCCAAAAAGTTAAAACAGTGGAGCCACCTGTCCTGCACTGTTCTCCACAGTTCCAGAACTGGCTCACTCGGGAGCAGGCAAGGATGCCCAGCTGGCTGTCTCTGAGCAGCTCCAGCAAGGCTGAGGGTCCCGCTCGCTGGCCTCAGGGAGCGCGGGGGACAAGGCGGCAGCCACGACTCATTTGGCATTCCGAGAGGCTGGTGCGCAGCATCCCCATGCCGGCAGGGGGTAAATGAGAGCTCAGACATGAGTTATTGGAGCACTTATGTTCCCAGATTCTCCAAAACGTTGGGAAAAGGACAAACTGTTTAGTTGTAAAGAGCCTGGGGGGTGTGAACGGGGAGGGGGGGAAGGGAGAAGGAGGGAGCTGTGTCAAACTAGTTTGCAGAGACTTTGAAATTGAACTCATAAGACAGGGAGGGAGACGGGGGAAACCAACCTCCAAGGCTTACCCTGGAAGCCCACAAGCCTCCAATATGGATTCTGACAGCAAACTTGGGGCTTACCTAGCACCCCTCACCATCAGTCAGTAGGATCCAGTAAGGCTGGAACAACACACTCCACAGTCAACGGCTGCTACATGGCTGCCTGCTGGGCTGCATTGTTTGGGAAGCAGTTTCAGTTGTTCAGGAGAAGAAAATAGGAAAGCTGAGCAGAAGCTGCAGCACTAATTTATGTCAGAAAGGGATGGTTTGTAGGTACCACAAATATTAGAGGCACCCCAAGCTTTTGATAAACATGAGCCACATCTAGACTTAACTACAATAAGTCTCAATCAAACAAGAGGTCTTTAACTAATTGGTACTAATTGGTCAAAAACAAACTAGTTGAACAGTGTGGAGGTCCCAGCCACAGCTGCATGAAATAATGTCCAGGAGAAATAGAGTGAAACTGAGGACTCAGTACACACAGATGTGCACAGGACATCTCAGAAGAAATTCAGACCTAGTTCAATTTCCATAGCTGAATCGTCCAGTAGTTAGAGATATACATCAATAGGTTAGAAGCATCCAACTTTCCCATAAAAGAGCTATAAACTCCCCAGCAGCTACCACTCTTCACCACCCCAAGTATAGTGCAAATCAGATTCAGATCAACTACTGGACCGATCAACACAGTGCAATGAGCAGAACCAGCCTGCCATTTCTCTACTGAACAGGGCTCAGAAAAGAATACAAAAAAAAGGGGAAGAGGTATTAGAGGAAACTTGCGTAAATTATGATAAATTTCTTGTGGTCTTCAGACTTTTTGTTTACATTGTTATGCTGAAACATGTATCTTGCCATGATGAAATTTCTCTGGCAGCATACTTCACAGGTAACACATTTTCCCAAGTCTTATTGACCAATTCTTTGGATTCAGTGGGGATTCTGGTGAGTGCCTTTTTTTTTTTTTCATTCTGCACTACAAGCAATGAGGATGCTGATGTTGTGCTAGGAAAAATGTTGTATCAAAAAGTACATATTTGGCTCCATTTGACTCCTCATTCTTGCCAGGAAACAGCCTCAGCATGGTACTGCCACATCATATTACTTCCATCCTATTGAGGATTATATCCTAGTCACTGAAGCAGCATCTTTCAAAGGTTGCCTCTTCTGTGTTGTCCTTAGAACATGCAAAAGAAGATCCCCATCACAGACTGAATACATGAAGGCACACTGGATGTGCCTGAAGGAACTGCCCTGATCACTGACTACCAGGCAAACTTGCAGTCCTCAAGCATTTTGCAAGACCACACCCCGGCTGAAAAAACATTCAAAGTGAAGGTCCAGCCTTCTCACAACTTTAGGAAAAGCTAGGTTGAAGAAAGCAATTTCTCAGTCAGAATACTGTAGTATACAGTACTCATGCCAGATACTACCACATTCTTGGTGGCAAAGTCATCTGCCATGGGAACTCAGTCATCGCTGTCATGATGCCCTTTTCAAGATACCCCTTCTCAGAAGTACCACACTGATAACAGCACAGGAGAACCAAGTTTCATCTGGTATGTTTCCTATGACTTTGTTCCTGGGCCCTTTGAAGAATCCAGTTAAACAATTTGTTCTCTTGGTTCCACACTCATTTCACTTATGATTGTAGATTAGTTTTGAATACACTTCCTAAAAATCTGCTACTATCCCCACCTGGCTGACTTATCTCTTTTCCTCTTGGCACCATTCTCCTTATATTTTCATATATTTTTTTCTCCACAGGTTTTCTCTCAAATTCTCCCTGCTAAATCCCCTGGTTTCATCTCTTAGATGGTCTTAAAAATAGCACATCCTGATTTCTTTTGCCCTAGCCCTCCCTTCCCCATTTCACCACCACCCCCCACTTCCATCTCCCAAGAACACTCCCCTGGCCGCACCTCCAAAACCTCCTCTTCTCACACATGTACCCCACCCTGCTTGCTCATTCATTTTCCATCTGCATCTCTCTCCTCCTGGATTCTTCTCTAAGTCTCGGTGATAAAAGTGCCAGATTGGAGTTGCTGTGTAAAGAGGGTTCATTTGCCATTTGCCACCATATGGGCCCAAAAGCAAAATCGTCAGCTAAGCGATTAAATCAAGTATGTCGAACAAAATGTTATGAACTGACATTATGGGTATATAATTTTATGCCATTTGTTGCCATCTGTTTATCTAAACAGCCCCCATTCCACACAAACACACAGAAGTCTCTGCCACGCTCACAAGGCTTCAGTGCAGGGGTCACAGTGCCTCCCTTTTCCTCCTTTCCTCTTTCTCTTATTCTGTCCTTCCATTCTCTCTCTCTGCATTCACTGTGGACTTGGAGCCTGGCCATAGACAAATCTTCCACTGTACTTCAGCATAGATTTAAAGGAAACCACCTCACAATAATCAAGGAATTTGCCTTAGAGAATAAGGTGTGCTCTCTTGCCTAAAGACTCTTGCCAAGTTCATTTCTATACAAGAAAATGAAGAAAGTGTCCAACCAGAAATGGGAAAGAAGAGAAAGAGATAAGGGAACAAGTGGTGGTTGGCAAATGGGTGTTATTTGTTGATCCTCATCTGGGACAGAGAAGGGAAAAGATAAGAATAGGCTCTTATCTCTTCCTTGTTCAGAAGAGCTTTTTCTCTGCTTCATTTTACATTTTACTGTGTCTCAAAGTGGATCACAGTCGATTTCAAGGTTAGGTGGTGGTTGTGACAGACTGCATACTGACCTGGTGACCCTGTAGCCATCCTGCTCTCTGTAAGAATGTGAAGGCACCTACTACTCTAGAAAATGCTTAACAAGCATAGCAGAGGATGAAACCATAAGCAGCTCCCCATCCTATGGGTTGGATTTATTCCTCAGTTTTAAGATGGTTCCGAGGAGACTAGAGATAGGTATCAAAGAGACTGTATGGACAGAAAAACTGTTTCTTTCAAAAGGAGAGAAGCTACTTGTTCCACCAAGAACAGCCAGAAGATACAACATGATAGTCTATCTCAAGTCCTCAGAAACAGAAATCACCCATTTGCACCACTTTTTGGACCCAAGTTTCCATCATCTACATTACTGCTCATGCAGATGATGAAGTGGGCCTTTCTTATGACCCCCAAGAAGATAGGGCATAACTACGTCTGAGCTGAGTACATCTCAACATATCAAGTCTGTTCTCGAGGGCTACTCATGAGTTTAAGAGAGTTGGCAACCAAGGAAGGAAAATATCTTCAACCAATTAGCAGTGTGTCTGGTTAATGATTTTAAAGAATTTTAATGCTACCTTTATTTCATTAATTGTTCTGACAGGGTGTCCTTCCTTTCCAGATGTCCTTAGTCTTTGAGGGAAGTAGCATATCAGTAATTGTCCCTGTAGTTCTGAATGTGACAAGGTGGGTGGGAACATTTAGCTTTCTTCCTACCTGAACAAAACCCAACTCACTGTATACCCTGTAAAGAGAGCCAGCTCCTCTCTGTGAATCCCTCTTTCTCTTTCACATAATTTCAATCAGTTTGAGGTTCTTTGGGGGAGAGTGTTGAAGAGGAAAATGGAAATTTCTCACCATTTAAGTCTCCCATCCTCATTCATGGGGCTACTGAACTGAGCATATGTATCTCAGCATGGTGTAAATGGGAAGGTATTATGACTCTGTTACTAATGAAAAACAGTGACCAGACATTTTTCAAGTGTCTGGAGCACAGGTTTTGCTCAGAAGCCAGCACTTGGCCTCAAAAGCGTATGTATTTCCCAGGCAGTGGGTAGGTTTAGCTACAAAATTATTTGGCCAAGAAGCATCCCTTTATCTTGGTTTTGTTCACCACTGACAGTTCTATATTTAACACCCCCAGGCCATCTGACCACTGTATGCTGGAGCCACGCTGGCACACAGCTCAGATCTGCAGCCGCATGCTGGAACCTGGAAAGCACTGCTGCTTCTCCCCAGGGAAACTTTGCAGGCACAGGGAAACCTAAACACCTACTTTAAAAAGCTCAAGAGATTCCTACAGTTCCAGTAGATTTTGGATAAGGCCCTAAGTGCTGGCAGTTCACAAATGATTACACAGCAAGGCCATACTAATAAACAGGAGCTCCCTCCTTTCCAAGGCCATTGCTGATCTTCAGCTAAGGAAGTACAAACACACAGCACTACCAAAGAGGTTCTCAGCACTTGGCAGCAGCAAGTGCTCTATGTTGAGCTGCCCTGCTGGAAGCACAGTGCACTGCTCAGTTCAGGCCAGCTCTTGTCTGAAAGCAGGCAGCTGTCTGCCTAGCTGTTAATGCAGCTTTGCACTGTGTGTGCATGCCTTCTATTTCCTTCCTGCTAGGACAGCAACAGTGTAACACCTCGAAGACCCCTGCAGAGCCTCAGCTAGTCCAGAGACAGCAACTCACCTGCTTAGAAGAGCAACCTGGCGTAAGCACAGCCCACCTGTCCTCTGGGTACTGTACCAGCTTCCCATCTGCTCCCAAGTGCATCTGAAGGTGGCCATTTTAATCTAATAAACATTTGATTACTCCTATTCTAACAGGCCTCCTCTCTGCCAGCACACCCGCAATACTGCCTTCATCAGACAGGCCCCTTCTTACAGCTTTTGTGTCTGCTGGGTATGGCTGTCACCAGAGTTGTAGTAGGCAGCTGGTGCAGGCAGCCAGATCGCTCTTTGCCCCAGATCTTGATTTCCAGAGAAGGGAAGAAGGACAGAAAGCAGTGAATGGCAAAGTAGCTGGTCACCACTGCTTCCCAGTACAAGAAGCAAGGGTTTTGCTGTGCTGTATTAGGCATAGCCATTCTGCTGCTGCAATGAGCTCTATCACTCCTGCTTTTCTGCAAGTGATGCCCAGCCTTCCACCCAAAGCCAGGTTTCAGGCTACCTCTTGTAGCACAAAACCACTGTGTGATTCTGGATCTGCCCTTACAGCAGATAAAGCAGTCACCAGCAACAGGCAGGGACAGGAGGGTACCACCAGAGCCATCCAGATTCCTCCAAGGTGGTATGGAAACAATGACATTTAAGATGAATTCTTTACCAGCTTCAGAACAATTGAGATATTTGATACTCTTCAGCTGGATATATGAGCTTAAGCCAATATTATCAAAACCACCATAAATAACTCCTTTTAAAGGCCAAAATAAAAGAAGGGGGGAAAGTGAAGGCAGGATCACATAGAAAAATCACAAATTGGGAAGAATACAATTTCCAATATTCATTACAACAAGAACAAAGAAAAGAGCACATGATAATGTACAGAAAAGTACGGTCTTGGATATTACACAGCAAATATATAACTGGAGAGTCAGGAAGCCAAACTGCCAAAGAAGAGTCAAAGATGCATTACAAGGAGTCAGAATGAACACAGTAGATAATACAAGTGGAAAAGCTGTGCTGTCTCAGATTCTGTGACTGCTAAACCAAAAACTAAAATAGACTATGAATCATAATGTAAACAGAAGAATCATCAGAATGAGGAAACTTCTTGACTTTTGTGGGACAAGGATAAAGAATCTCTTACTACTATAGAGACCTAAAAGGTAACTAACAATGTAAAAAGAAACATATTTTATTGTCTACAAGAAGAAAAGTATTGGAGAAAGAAAAAGATTTGACAATTTACAGTAGATGCATCAGCAGTATTCAAAAAACAGTGCTCTCACTTGTGCAGACTGCACACTCCTTTAGAGAAATGCTGTTTCTGCAAACTGCCATTTGGGCTGTTACTAGAACAACAAACTGTTGATGGTATGGATACAGATGGCATTTTAAGCTGGGGTAAAACGGCAGAAGAAAATGATCAAAGGCTCAAGGCGATTGTGAAGAGAGCAAAAGCTGCTGGGCTGAATGAGCATGAAATATGTAAATCCCATTTAAGAGAGACAACATACCCTCCAGCAAAAGCAGAAAAGCATGCAGGTAGATCATGATAAAGTTGAAATCACCATCAATATTCATCCTTCAGCATACAAAGGGGTGCCAACAAAGGGTAAACTGCAGGGAATACATGCCCAAATGAGCTGTATGAACCAGCACCCAACAGCACCACTCTGCAGAACTGTCCAAAGAACATAAGATGATAATCTCAATAAAATAGCATGAAAATAAAAGCACTAAAGGCAATACCCCTGTAGGTGTTAGGACAGTAAGCACAGAATTAATCTGTCAGTGACAGCTTCAAAGAGGGTAGTGACATTGACATTTTACAGCATAACACTTAATATTGAAAAGAGCAGCATATGCCTCTTTGGCACAACAAAAATTAGATGGATGCAAAAAGATGATGATGGGACAAGGTACACTTTTTCTTTTTTAACCTTTTTTATTTTTTAATACGTGTTCTCTGAAGTAACCAATAATTCCATTTTGCCATTGCCCCGACAAACGCCTTAAAATAAAGACATACTTTCAAATGAAGCAGTATAGCAGTGTTGGCTCTGCTGGCCACCGAGCCAGTTGCCAGGGCATTTAACAGAAGTCCAGAGCCTAATGGTGTGTGTATCAGCCTCATTTTAAAATTAATAACTTTGTCTCAAATTCTAGACAAGGATGTCCTAGAGGAAAGACCGCATTTTGACTGAGATTGTGCATTAACACAAAGTTTGGGAATGGATGCTTCCAACCACGTGCACAGTTTAAGGTAAAGCACTTCTGTCACTAGAGGGGCTTCTCTAAAATTGGTGCCCAAGATACTGTGCTGTCTTTATGCTACCAGAATTGTATTGTTCATTTGGGAGCTGAGAAATCTTAAAGGCATCTCTAAATTATTTTATATAGGCCACAGGTGAGCAGAATTCCTGTGGGGAAAAAAAGAAAATGCTATGACAAGCAGTAATGTGGAAGATACAGAATATATAACCATCTTGTAAAAAGCATCGTATGTTTGAAGCCAAACATTTCCTCTTCCCCCACTTAGTTTTATGAGAATGTACTAAAGCTAAACACTCATGTCATAAGTAATTTTTCTAATCCTGGTGTACCTGATATAGTAACACCCAACAGGTAGCTGGCACTCACTGACAAGGGATTACAAGAATTCAAGCACTAGTAAGTAAAGTACCAGGCAAGTACACAGCGCATAGCTCTCAGCAAGTCCAGTCCAAGGATGCTGGTAAACACCAACCCAATCAACAAGCTGTAAAAGAGTGAAGTGACAGATGACTGGTAAACACTCATTTTACCTCTTGACATTTTTTTCACAAAAAAAAGCCTTAAGAAAAGGAATGATGAAACTGATAGTACAGGACCTCAGAATCACAGATGTGTGAAATATATACATAATTAATCTGAATCCCAGTATAATTTCCATAGAGATGGTTTTCATTAAATTAAATTTTTTACAATTTCAAAGCAATTGCAATAATAATTTCAGTCAAAATGTGAACAACAGCTTTTGCTAAGATGTTGATAGTATTGGCAATGCATTGTGAAAGGCATTGAGTTTGTTCAGCAAGCAGTTGAAAAATCAGTGAATGGGAAGTCTGATTGACACTATCAGATGTCTTCTTCAGACAAACAGCAGATCACAATGAATACCAGCTTATACTCAGTGGATTTTAGGATTCTACTCCAGGCCAACAAATAAGGACAACTTCTCTTCATTATTAGCTATTTCAGGTCTTTGGAGAAAGCCCAGTTAACAGTAAAGCACTGATCGCATACTTCAAGGGAATTTTCCCCAGACAGAGCATTTTATCAGATCTCTGGGACTAGGCTATCTTTAATTTTTCTTCTATACATTACTGTGCTAGGAAACTCATGGCCATGGCCCTACAAATCAATTACTCTTCCAGGGCAGTGTAGGTGAGAATTGGGAAAGCAACAACTGACAACTCACCAAAGGCTTCTGTTCTATACACAGCATCCAAATTAATCCTATTCACTTGTAGAGGCCAAAATTCCTTTCTCCAAATTTCTCCACTTCTTTCTGACATGAGGTGACTCATACACCTCCACTTTACTGATTATGGCCTAACTATCAAAATGCTGCAAGTCACATCATAAATATTTCAAGTGAAATGCAAGCAAAATATCAACCACTTCCCAGGACCAGGGTAAGAGCTAAACAACTTGTGAGCTCTGGAATTCTACAGAGAAGGATGGATGAGCAGATAGTAAAATCATCAGATGCAGTAAATGTCCTATCTTACTCAATACAGCCTCAGTGTTGTGTACATCCCACCTTTACCAGGAAATACAGGCAGAATCTTTTGGATCTGAGAACATGAACCATTTGTGAATATGTACATGGATACCCTGGACTAAACTCTTACCGGCATTTCAAAACCAAGCAAATAGTTGGTAGCTCTAAAAGTCTTGCTTCTACTTCAAGCCTAGCGATAACTGCAGGGACTAAAACTCAGATCCCCAGTTGTAAGTTGGCATCAGATTAGACTGAAATGAGATGAAGCCAGGAGCTAAGCTTAGAAACCAGGGAACAAATCATCTGCCGCTGTGCAACAGACAAACTGTTACAAGTCTTCAAAAAACAAGTTTGAGACATGTCTGCCCATTCCAGAACTGAGTAGAGCCCAGAAAAATGAGGAAGAACTGCATGGTGAATCTAGATCTTTTTCATCCCTTGGCCTCTCTTGTAAAACAATACAGGGCAGAGGACACATTGCAACAGATGAGCATTTTATTTTATTTGACTGCAAATATTACTTTCAGTCTGCTTCCTGCACATTGGACTACAGTTCCGTCCCTCAAATCACTCCCGATTTCAACAAGAGTTGCTTACAGCCCTATTCTTCCTTCTGTGGCACTGGCAGACATTGGGAAAATGATGCTGAAAAGAACTATACATTAGCCTTCTCATCAGTGCTATGGGAGTAGAACAAAGAGCTTGGATTGACATCTCACAGAAAGCAGGGGTCCTCTGTTCACACAGTAGCAACTGAAAAATACTTGCTGCATGTAGAGACAACAAAATAAGGGAAATCAAGTCAGTACCCAGATGATGCCTAGCAACTGGTACTTACAGGATTAGGCCTTAACACAGCAAGAGTAAATAGATCTAGAAAAATCTCTAGAGATGTGAGCTGCAAGCAAGACATCTTGCAGTGCCTTTCAAAGATGAAGGCTTGCTCTTCCAGCTTAGCAGAAGAAAGAATCCTACCCCTTAGCCCTCCTCCAGATAAGCAAGCATGTCCATTGTTGCTTTACAGATGTCAAATGAATCTCATGCTTTTGTCCCTCTCTCTTTACAGTAGTAACAGAATTACACCCTAGTCAGACAGGAACCCTAAGTGGAAGGAGAAAGGGTCTAGTGGGACAGATGGATGAGCAGAGATGTAATTCCAGAGGAAAGTTGCTGTCATCCCATTAAAGATGAGGTTAAAGGTAGCTGCAATGAAAGAGTGGGAGATATTTCACTGGGGGAAATGGAGTGGCACTGAGCTTTGAAATTGCACTGCATGAGAATATTAATAAAAAAGTTAATGACGCAATGTGCTTTTTGCTCTACATTAATTACACTTTTACATTCCAGTTTTTAATGCATTTTACACAAGACTTTATTTTACATTCCAGGAAGGGGAAAATATAATTGCCGCTTTAATTTCTATAGCCAAACCCTGATAAGATCACAGCTGTGAAAATCTCATAAAAAGCTTTAAATTAAGTTAAAAAAACAGTTCCCTTCCCTCCTCCCCTTACTTCTCTTCCTCCATGAGGTGCTACCAGTAGAGATGGCAAAAGTGTTGCTTCAAGGCAGTATTGTTCCCTGGCATGGAGAACTTTTCTGAAGGCAGCACCAGCTTACAAGGCCTGCACCATACAACACCATGTAGGCTGCTGGGGCTCACCTACCTCAATCTACTGTCAGTGGGAATAAACCCTCTGCCAAGACCATTTGGGTGTTCAGGGCCCTAGCTGTAACACACATAGCTCTGGTTACTACCAAAGGTACAGTCACAATGCTGAGGCTGCACATGCACAGACAAGACCAAAGAGATCACACTGCTACAAACTGTGAACTGAAACTTGGTGAAATAACTAGTTTACATGAGATAAATGAGAAATTAATGACAGGAATTGCAAATTATTGTTTGAATCCTGTCAGAGATGATGCCTGTCACTGCAGAAATAGATCAAATAAGCTATTGTGAAAGTGAAGTAGCCTGATACACCTTCCTTCTTCCTTTGCAAGGGACATGTTCTGGGTCTGTCCACAGTGTGTCTTTGCAGACAGCCACCCCTGTCTGTCAAGTCCTAAGGAATCACTCCACATATGCCCCTGCCTTGGACCCTGACTTTTCTTTCACTCAGAAATCCTCACAGACCTTAAGATCCGTTACAGGCATTGCACAAAATCAGAGTAGGACTACATTCCTATATCACAACCATCCATTTCCTTTAGGAATATGAAGAGAGGCCAATTCATCACTGCACCTACAGCTCCTAGAGCAGCTAAAGCAACACAGCCACACTGTGTGTGCATGGCACTCATACTGTGTTGGGACAGTGGTTTTATGGTACAGCATATGCAAGTCTGTACATGCTCAAAGCAGTCTGCAGATATTCTCCTACCAGGAAACTGATTTGGTTATGGAAATGAGTTGAGACTTCACTTGCAGCTGGACAAAACCAAAGGGAAATCAGACCTTTGTTTATTCTTAACAGCAGTCACAAACAACTTGAAATATTCAAGCAGACTCTTTCATCGGTTTCCTCTTTTTTATTCATGCTGTGGATCCTGCCACATTACTTTGACACTCCACATCCTCATCCCAGGAACTCCAGGGTAAGCCAGTGACTTTGTCATATACAAAAAGGTATGTCTTCCAATGTAATGTCAGTGTTCCTAAACTTATGGATCCCCATCTTAAGATTCTTAACATAAGCTTATCATAAAGGTGAGAGATTAGATAATCCATCCTCCTGCCCTTGAAAGGATCACTTATACAAGAATCTTGCTTGGTATATATCCGTATATGGGCTAGAGTCACTTCTGTTAGAAGCCTGTGACCTTGCTGAACCACTTCTCCTTGGACTCTGACTTCTTTCAGAATGCCAAAACTTGATATCCCTGTTTTTTCTTTCCCGAATTCAAGCCCAATCCTACTAGTCTCTGTATTTCTATCCACCATTGCCACCTATGTCTGTTCCTATGATTTCATTGGAGAAAGAGACAATCTCGCCCGTAAGTTTCTGCAGTGAAAGGGAGTATTCAGAATACCCCATTCCAAAACCCCATGCAGACTGGACAACAGAGCTAAAGAAAGGTTCACCTCTTCATCAAGGTTTTGTTGATCCTTTTGAGCTCCTTCTCCTGCCTAGGTTTCTAATTTACACCTCTGTAAACAAAAGCAGAATCTATCAGTCACATGCATATTATTTTCCTTGATTGTTCCCCACATGCAAAAAGCAAAAGAGGAATGTGTTTTCACATGTGAAAGAGAGGGAGTGAAGAAATAGGAAAGACTGAGAGAAAAGAGAGAGAGGCTCTAAAACCTCATTTTCCTGGTAATTTACTCTTCTATTCAGCTGAGTCCTGCTGCTCGTAAGCCTATTCCTGTTACAATATTAGATATAAACAAGTAAACTGTGTAATGGATCACATTAAGCAGGCCCTGCATCTTGAGGCAGGATTTAATTTGCATGGCAGATTATCTTGTCTGCAGTAGGAGAGGCACCCTGGGGCACTGACTGCATTAATAGGATCTAGTTTCTTAAAATCCATTAAGTCAATTGAGTGGACCAGTCTATAATCTCATTTCAAATCCAGCGTGAAAATGCTTAAACACTAGCCCTACGACACTGACAGCAGAGAAGTGACTAAAGGGACACTGGAGACTGCACTCTGCCATATTGCCTGCCTGCTGGGAGTAGGCAAGAGAAGGGAAATGGGTAGGGCTCATTCTCTTTTAGCAAACTCTATTCAGAAAGATGCTGACAGCAGGAGTGAGGTGAGGAGTCAGAAACTATGAAATGGGGAAGAGTAGAGTTTCTCCCAAGTAATGACAGTGAGTTGTTAAACAATGTCAATTGGCTGATGATGTTTGGGTTCCTTATTCCTCTGACACAGTCAGAGATATGAGACTGTGAAGAGAACATGCTTTTACAGGGGTGTTCTACTATGAGTCACGAGAATTGGGATTTTCAAAATACCCAGAAAAATAGAGTGAGTCTGAGAAATCTGGTGTTGCAGTTAAAAGACAGGACTAGAATATGAGAACATCAAAGCTGTGGAATCCTAGGCTTGTGAGCCCTCTGCTCTAGACTGCCACCCGCAGGCAATGTTCTTGAACTCAGGTATATTTGCACCAGGTTATTCTTGGCCTAGCTGATCTGAGTAAATTTTTCCCATTTGCTCCATGGGAGAAAATTAGATAACGGCTCAATTTATCTTAACCCTGTGCACAGAGTCCCCTAGGTAATAATTTTTGGTTTGGATATATACAAGCTATTTAACATAAAGGGTTTCCAGTCTGCGATCTGGGTACCTTGACCACATTACATTACACTGTAACCACAAATAGCAACAATAGTAGTAGAGGAGCCATAAATCCAGATGTATTGAAACTAGACAGATAGAAACTCAAAAGGAAGAAAAAAGACATAATAACATAACCAAAAAACTGAAAGAATAAGAAACCTCCAGGACCAGGTAGCACTTATGCAAATACTCTAAAGAAATCAAAGTTCATGTAAGTTACTAACAAAATCATTCAATTTATCATTAAAAACAGCCACTCCCCCATCAGGCTGGAGTGGAGCCAAAACTCTGCACTTCTTTTAAAAGAGGTGCTAAGGGCAATCATGGGAATTATAGACCTCAGTGAGCCTTACGCCAGTACCAGGAAAAATAGCTGAGAAAATCATTAAAGACAGAGTTATAAAGCACCAGGCTAGGTGAGTGTAATGTGGCAAAGAAGCAGCTCAGCTTCTCCAAGCTGACTTTCTGACCTGCTAGTGCTCCTTGGAAATGTCAGCAGCTCTGAAGAAGCAATGATAAGTAGGAGTCACCTAGCTATTAAGGATTTAACAAAAAACACATTCAAAACTTTCAGGGCTCCACTCCTGCTAATATGCGTAAGCCCTAAGGGTGGGATTTTACAGCACACCACTGATTTAAAAAAAAAAAAAATTATAAAAAGTTGTACTAAGTTCTTGTTAAGAATCCCATTCCTCTAACTGGGGCAGTGCCTCTAGAAGGCATCAAACTCATGGTTTAGTGTTTAAAACAGGCCTTTCCCACACAGGTGAGCTGTGGCAATAGGTTCCAGCAAGCTGCTGCAGTGCCTGGTTCCTGGGCCACAGGCAGAACCACGTGCCCAGTATCTGCAGTGGACGTCAAACAACCATACCAGGTATGTCCTCACTGCTGAAGCATGTTTGGAACAGGCCACTGCTGAAAGGCCTGCAGCAGTACTGTTCAAGGGGCTACTACTGAAGAGTGGCAGAACACTGCCCAGAGTCATTCCAAGCTGCTGCGAGTGAGGCCACCTCATGAGACCACAGGATACAAGAGGTCAGATGAAATTTCATCAGGTTTTTAAGCATTTAGGCAAAACAAAAGTGGCATCTGTAAGGGAAACCTGCTCCAAAGTCAACAAATCACCCACTCTCAGTCTCACAGTTGTGTGGCTTTGTTCTGATGTATTTATAGTGTCTTGGATCTAGTTGATTTACATGTTTCCACTTCTTAATCCTTCCCAGCTGGAGTCTCCCAGTTTGCCATGCCTGGCAGCACTCGCACTGGTACAGGTCTCAGCACTGGTTCCTCCCCTGCCAACACACAGCTTCTCCTTCTTAGCTTTCAAATGCTGCCAAGACTTGCTGCCCAAGGCAATTGTGTCAGGGGAGCCCAAGGGACTGATATTAATCCAGTGGTGAATATCAGTCATAATGAGTCCAATATACTCTCCATTTCAAGAAATTTCTTAGCTCTGATTTCTAGACAGTATATATAAGACAGCTCACTATATACCATCCTGTTCTTATTCCCTTCCTTAAATATTCACTTTGTAGGGAGAGGAGATTGCATGGAAGATGGAGATTTGGTTAGTACGGTGCACCAGATTTTATATTCTAAGCACTGGACTGTCGCACATAATTTTTCCCAGAATTGCAGAGGCACAAGCACAGCTCCACTCTCTTTCTTCAGAGCTGTGTACTCTTGAGTGCCACCCTCCCCAAATGGACACCAACATTCACACAGCAGTCCCTGCTCAAGCTCAACATTTTCACAGCAGTCCTTACCCAAACAGCTGAACATAACCTCCAGGGTCACGACTGATAATGGCAGTCACACTTCTTTGAACTCTAAAATTGCAACAGGCAGTGCCACAGGACCCCTGATGGGGTAGGTGCCCATGGACAAGCATCCCTTCCACAGACAAGTCAGTGTAAGAAGGAGGAGAACTTTTGCCTGGGGTGAACAACTGCTATATGTCCTGGCCAGATACAGAAGGAAATCTTCAGCTCATGGGGTTTTATTGCTGGTTTTGGGCCATTCCCTGCTGCCCCTAATGGAGGCTTGTGGCTTAAAGACACAACCAACACTGTCACCTTTTCTTAAAAATATACCATGACACTGGTGAACTGCAGCTTGCAGAGCAAACCGCATCATCCTGAGCATTCCCAATTGATCACGTGATGTCCTGCATCATCACAGACCAACACTATTTTCTACCTTGAAGGAAAGAGAACCATCGGCTGTTTGCAAACCACAGCATCATCTAACTCTTGCACACAAACCACAGATCAAAGGTCTCCACTTTCTAAACCACAGGGGCTCCCAGAAGCAGATGTCTAGCAGAATACTTTCTGCTAGACACCAAGACTGTGCAGTCTCTGCAGTGTGTGGTAGAAGGGAAAACATTTCTCTTTAGATACCCTACATACATATCCAAAAGATACAAAAACACCCAGTCACCCACACCTGCCTGTAGGAGGCACAGCAAAAACTGAGGAGAGCAGGTGGAGACTGTTACACAGAGCTAGCGATACACAGCTCCAGTGTGGAGCACTGGCTTAAAAATTGGGTACACACAGCACAACAAGGAGGAGAAATGGGCTTCTGTACCTTGAAATTACAGCAGGATACACCAGGAATCAATTTGACCCCTACTCTTCTGCTCTTCAGCTTCCACGTTACAATGAAGCAGCTCATCTCTACCTTGAACATATATGAAAGATTGAATGGGTACCCTTCCTGAAGCCATTGGTATCTGCTCAAGCCTGACAAAATATTGAAACAACAATTCCAAGAAGCACAAACTACCCCATTCATCTCCCTGAGTGGCTCACTTGCCTCCTGATGACAATCTGCTAAATATCTTCAGTTAATTAGTCCGCTGTTCTTTGAAGCAAGTAAAAATGCAATGTGACTATTGTGCTAGGGCTATTTTTATATAAGCTACTCAAAAGAGACAGTTCATTTTGCTGAAAAGATCTGACAGTTTTGTGGGATGCCTCAACTTATCTTTCCCTCATCAAGAATGACTCAGATTCAACAGGCCCAAAAAAACACCAAGACAGACAAACCAACGGAAATCACAAGGTTCTTCAAGGTGCCCTCCAGAGCCCACAGCATGACTCAGTGGATGCTGCAGGCTTCTGGTGTGCTTCAAAAAAGGGTCTGCTAGCACTTGGGTGGGAGAAAGGTCATGAATTGCACTTATCTGAGGATGTGGGGGAAACACACAGTTTTAGGAGACTAACATGAACATTAGCAAGGTCTCTGGCTTGAAGTATTGAGGAAGAGAGATTAAAGCAAGGTCAGTCTCTCTTGTCAATTTAAGTGTGTATATATCTATCTAAACAGAAAAAATTACAATAAAGGATAAGCACAAGAATTTAAAAATGTTTGAAAATAAATCAAATATGTCAGCACAACAACTTTATCCAGGATTGGCAATATGATACAAGTGTGCAGTGAAAAATGTGAGAATAGACAGTAGGATTTGGCATTCATGGTGGGAGCTTTATTTAACATTAAAAGAAAGATGGTTTTCCATGAGCCTCACCAAGTCAAAGATGAAAGACAACATCCAATAACAAATTCATTAATTTTTCTTATCAAATATGCTGAGCCAAGACATATTCTGCAACTGGGAAAAACTAGGACCTGCCATCTCTTGGAGTATCACTGTACACTGGGTGAGCTGCAGACAAATCACTAAAGCCTGACAAGGGTGTATCTGCTGAAAACTAATGACTGAATGATCAGAAACGCAATCCTCTCTTTGGCAGCCTGTTGTACTGCCAAAAAACTGATATGAAAGCTGAAGTGTATGGGCCACATGTGGACCCTTGGTAGGTCCACAGAATTTAACAGCTTTATCAGAAATGGCTTTTGACCCACATGTCTGTGACAGCCAAAAGTAGGCATGTCCTACAATAAACTGGCTTAAACACTGAGCAAAGAGCATCTAGAGTGCCTGCAACTTAAATAAAACATGAAGAATATCAGCTTCAGTGAGTGCAAAAGAAAGACCTCAGCCAGAAGGAGAAAGGAAAAGTGTTAGGAAAAGTAACTTGCAAGCCTTCATCTTCTGGATGGCGGCCACCATCTGGTTTAACCACAGCATTGGTTCTTTCCAATTCTATGCTACAGCATTAGTGTAACAGAGTTGCTGGCTCCCATTTATATATTTCTTTGCATCCTATCACACAGAGTACAGCCTCCATATTCCCCAAGCATATGGAAAGCTAACTTTACATAATGAAAATTTTATTTTAAAAAGAGAATTCTGCTTGAACCTTCTCTTTCCATGCAAAGTGGCCTAAATAGATAGCATAAAAGCAACCTAGAGACTGGTTTTATTAGCTTTGTAATGCAGGCATTTTTGCATGTACTAACCTCTCTATGTACTCCCAAGCTCAAGCAATGGAGTCTAAGAGAACATCCTGTTGTAGACTAAGATATGCTCATCCAAGAGCACCAGCTTTTCTGAGCCTGTATCTAGGAAACATAAAGGGCCCATTTGCACTAAGGGATCCAGGCACCAGGCTATAAGCTGAGGAAGATGAAAGCAAACATTTGTTAGCAGCTGGTGAGGGAACCCCACTCATTCCTTCCCCTAGGAGCTGTGTCTACCTTCCTATTCTATGGTCTCTACAACATGAAGCCTTCACTCTTCCCTTCCCCAGACTTATAGACCCTGGGGGTCCCAGCTTCACAGGGAAAAGGACTCTCGAGATGTAGCAAGACAGCAGCTGAAGGTGGTTAAGCTGTTTGTCTTCTCAGTGCTGCAATAATTTCCCAAATGATTTCTGAACTCAGAAGAAATTACAAGGATGGAGGGGAGGAGGGAAATTAGAGGAAACTACGACTTCATCATTCAACAAGAGTTTGTGAGAGAGCAAGTTATGTTGGGGGACCACCAAACGCGATGTCTTTCATTGCCCCACCTCCCACAATGCAAAGGTACAGTGTTACCTCTTCTCCCACCCCCCCACATCTCATCTACCCCCAGACAAAGTATTCCCCAGCTCACCATATAATGCAGTTTTTCATGGCATGCCTGCTTATCAGGACTCTGAAACTATGTGAGACATGCATGCAGACAATGGGCCTGTCTCTCAGCCACTGAGGGCTCTGAAGGGATCCCTTTCAGCGCTCACAGATTGCTCTGTGTTCCCTTAATTGACAGACCCGGCCAAGTCTGACAGCAGTGGCGTGCAGCTGGTGCAGGCTGCTCTGTCTCAGGTAGGCCACCTTTCAGCAGGGAAATTGCTTTTGATTGGCTTTATTGGAAGTAGCTTCTCCTATTCTGCTGGCAAAAATACTCTTTGTATTTAATGGCTGACAGTTTAGGACCAAATTCTCTTTCCCAGACGGTTACTTCTTTTCCCCATAGGCCTAAAAAAGCTATCTTGAACAGGACTGGACCTCAGCCATGAGGTACAACCCTACTTGGTCAGAACTGCTAAAGCCCTAAGATTTTCTGGAGCCAAGTTTCTTTTATCTCTCAAACCTCCAAGATTTGTCTATGGCCTGAAAAAAATAGATCACAAAGCAAGATCAAAAGAGCTGACAAAGAGGAAATTTTTGACTTCAGTGCATGCTCTAGACCTTCTGAGGGTCTAGGTTGCCACTTTCAAGAAGGCCTGCAGGAGTTGGCGAAGGATAGACATCAAGTTCCACTCAGACTATTTTCAGCCTTGGGTATATGTGACACCAATTATTTACAAAAAGTCATGAGTGTGCAAAATGAGCATTTTTTGGGAAGGTAGGGGGGAAGAGTAGAGAAATAAATTTTTAAAAGAGAGCAATGAGACTGGTATGTTCTCGTTTAAGTTGTTAGCCTGAACCTGGGTATCCTGTCCTTCACTCTCTGGTATGCTAGATGAGGCTGTACAGACTAAGCCCATACTTCATGGGCTGCCAAATGCAGTCCTAGTTCTTTTCTGCATTCAAGGAGAACTGAATTAGGCTTCAGCTTTATCAAAGGAAAGTGTAAAATTAATCTCCAATGCCTTCCATAGCTTTTTCTTTTCCAAAGTTCTGTTGGTCTTAATACATTAATTTTTAAAAATTATTTATATTTTTTAATATATTTGCACTCAGCTTTGCATTTTATTGTAGCACTTCTGACAGGCTTTGCTTAGCAACAGATAGAATCAGGTTCGATCTTTAGGGGTCCTTAGTAAAGACCACTTTGAGAACCTACTCAGCAACCTGGGAAAATTAAACTACTTTGGCACCCAATGAGCTATGGCTCTCCAGAAATGATTACTTCAATGACCTAACCAATCAGTTCTTCAATGAAAGAAGAAAGAAAATTAAAGAAAAAACATGAATTCAAATAATTATCAACTGCACCTTTCCCAAAGTACAGCAAGAAGAATTTAAAGCTCTCCTCTCAGATTTCCTGGTGCAGAACAGCTGGGACAGTGAGCAGCTTCCTTCTCCCTGCAGCAATGTACAACCTAGCATGCCTGTGCCAAGTCTGTTCCTGTTCTTCAGGGCTCCATTCTTCCGTCTCCTTCTAGGAAACACTTCTTCTCCTCAGGTATCAAACTACTAGAAATGGGCTCTCTCAGGCCCTGCCTGTTCAAGAGATGGAGGGGCTCCAGAGGAAGGTACAGGTGCTATGGCAGTAGACTCCTCCTTGCTTAAGAGTCATTTCCCGCTTTTGCCAGCTGTTCCAACTCAGCTGAAGCCTCTACAAGTAGTGAGCACAGGTGAGGACTGAGGGGACTGACACCCACCATCAAATACCATGATTGCAGGTTTATTAGCATCACCCGGTCCAGTTCTTAGCCTAAACACCAAAGCAAAAGGGAAGCTTGTTATGTTATCAAAGCACTGAGCCAGATGTGGGGAATCTGCATTCTCTTTTAAAGGTGCCTTAAGATGCTCTAACTTTCCTTTCAAAAATTCCAGACATTTCCCTGGAAAGTACAGACAACGTTTTCTACAGCACTTAAAGTTTCTGGTGCTGCTTCTCAGCTATGTAGGTTATTTCAAAACAGTGGTATTTAATCCTTTATATATTATTGATACAGAAAGAATGGACATTTCTTGCAGAAAGCCCAGAGATTAACTATAAGAAATATCACCATGTTATGCAAAACATCATCACAAGTTGTTCCTACAAATATTACCTCTCAACACCTAGCACTACAGGATCTGGGCATTTTCTATGTGACACCAGTGAAATCCTTCTCTCTCTCTCTTCTGCATACATCTCTGTAGGAGATATTACTTCTTATTGCTTACTGATTTGTATTATGCTAGTCATACTTCCCTGTGTTTAATGTTATCTGAAGTGGTTGCTTATACAGAAGGTGATATAGTATCATAGGGAAATATTTTTCACAGAAGACTGTATTGTAGGATTTCCTAAAAATGCTCAGAAACTGAATTTGTTTGCTTCCTGAAGTCTGTTCTCCTTTCCAAGGAAAGATCTGCTGCATCCCACCTCTACCATGTTATGTTCCTATAAGCTGCAATATACTAGTTGCCAGCTGAAAAATCTGACCTTTAAAGTAGGTAAATCTTATACCTGAGGAACAAGTCACTGTGACTGAGATCCTCTTGTCTGAAGTCAGTGTCAATTAGATGCTGACAGGGCAGGCTACAGGCTCTATTGCACACTGTAAAAGCACAGGGCGAATGGTAGGGTTCCCACCCTAACCTCCAGGGAATTTACTTCTGCATGCGCTACACAATACAGAAGGACACAGTTTCTACTAGGCATAAACTGTTGAGTCTGATTTTCCATTGCTTCAAGCAGAGAAGAATTTAGACTTTTTGCTAGGTGCACTGACATGCAATTGGCTAGGACAGACAACACAGATATACCTACACTATTACAGACATTATCCTGATCCTTAACATCACCCCTTTGGCAACCACAGGCTTATATTTTGATTTATAACCTGGTGATCTTTTCCAGGGTTTATAACTCTTTCAGTACATGACAACACATTCTGTCCAGCTAGGGCCCTTTCTCTAGGGTTATTGGGACAAACTAAAAAAAGAGTGGCCAGAGAAGCACTGAGAAACACACAACGGTGACACAAATTCCCATTGAAGAGGGGTCAATCTGCAAGGCTTTTTTTCTCCATGTGAGAGCTCTTTCCTGGGAAAGTCTCCAAGCCAAAGAGGAGAGGCCCATAGGGAGGGAAGACTAAGAGTCCCTGAGGGCAGCCAGCAAAAAAGGTTTTTGACTCTGCTAGACAACACCTGGATAAATAGGAAACACTGTTGTCCCCTGATGCTACCTGGGTTAGGGAGGTGACCAACCACTAAGGGTCTGAAAGGCCTTCAAGTTACTGTACTGGAAAGTCTGACATTTTCACCATGACCACTCCAGTAGGAGTCTGGAGTAACTATTCAAGGTACTAGAACATCTCAAGTTACTTTGCTCATAGCCTGATGTAAGGTTTTGCTTAGCCCAGGCAGGGGCAAGAGGTCCAGGGGACATGGCTCATGAGCAGAGGCTCTGGGCCTCTCCCAGTCACTGGGAGCAGGGAAAGGAAAGGCTAAGAAGGAGCAGAGGGGTGGCAGGGAAGAGAGATGTTACAGGGCTACATGTAATGACTGCCATGGGGACAAGCACATAGTCAGGACTCGCAAGCAGCCCTTAAAAGGTAACGTCAGTCATTTTCACTGGTGGGGGAGGCGAGGAGGAGGACCAGGAGAGTAGCTCAGCTGCAGCAAAGCCACACAAAGTTGGTCTGTTCGGCCGCCTTTGTGACACTGTTGTATTTATTGAAGGCAGCAGCAGTTTGTTCTGTCCTTTCAGTTACTGTACGGGACCCGATCAGGGTGCAGATGGGACTACAAAGCAGCCCTTGTTGTCAGTAATGTGACTCACATGTCAGGCTCTTATTTGCTGTCAGTGGCTTTATTAAAGTCTACAGTTTCAGACCCTAGACCCTTGCCTATTGTATCCCTTGGCCCCAGAGATTCTCTTAGGGAGCGCTCACAATTACCAACTCTCTCACAAGAGCACACAAACACACTGAGCTGGCAGAGCAACCACGTACTCAGCCTGATGCCCAGGCTAAAGCCAAGCTGGGGCACTTCTCATCTTTAAAGCAAACACATGTGCAGAGGCAGACAGGACAGAGAAGAGGCCATGTCTGGCACAGGATCTCTCCATCTGAGATCATCTGGCAATATATACATTTTACTGACATACATCTATTTATGTGTTCTGCACATAGATATATAGTAATATTTGCACTCATGCTCACAATATGCATCCATGGCTATGCTCTCCCTATGTTTACATACACATTCACATCTGTGCTTCACTCATGTTTGTTTGTGCAATCACACTTGTGCACCAATATCAATACAAAGATGGGCTGAACCTTTGCACACCACACAGAGTCATGTCAACAAGTCCTCCCACAGGTACTCACAGCCTCAGTGTCACACAGGCAGGTTCACTTTGTCTCACCACTGCATTCTCACACTCAGCTACACAACCCACAGATCATAGTCTCAACCCTTATGTATACATTCTCACAGACTCAGCATGCACTAGTGTGGCTGCACAGTCACTGCTCCACACAGATAAGAATTTCCACAAAGGAACTCACATCCCTTCACTTTGAGTAGAACAAAATTCCAGTTTCAGAAAATCGACTGAAGTTAAAGGCTTATTTCCTAGGCAAGTATTCCTGAAAGGCTCAGGCTCTGACTTTACTGTACACTAGCATTGCTGAGAATAGAATTCTCACTTCCTTCTGACACAAAGTTATCCTTCAATGTCATGGTTGCTCCTTACTACCAAAGGATTCTCTTTTTAACCTTAAACTAGAAAGCTGGATACTTGCTTTGCAGGATACCTGCCCTGCTGCAGTGCACAAAGTCTGTCCCCCTGAATCAGCCACCTACAGAAGAAACCATGAAACAGGCTATTGAGATAACTAAAAACTGTTAGAGTAAGAATGGAATTTAAAAAAGGACATAAGCAGCCAAGAAAAGATGTTTCATAAAGAGAAAAACACAACAAACCAGAGTTTGAGAATGAGAATGCAAATGCTATGATAACAAAGAAGACTGGGTTGAACATCCTGTGGTGTCAGTGAGAGTCCTTGCACAGATTTCTCAGTTGGATTGGACATGGTGTCTCACTGTTTCTGTTCAAAAGTAACTTCAATAGCAACGAAATAACCATCACAGATACACATGCTATGCACACCAAATCAGAAAAGTCATATAAGCCCAAGCTTATTCTCATTTCTGTTCAAAAAGACCCTATACCTGTGCATAGCATTAAGAGCAAGCAAACTTCAATGAGAACCAATTCCATGATTCCCTGCATAAGCCCTTATATTATAAAATGACTATGAGCTAAATACACTTTTCTCCAGGTCACAGAACAGTTCTACTGAGTCCTCATTGAGTGACTTAGGCATAAAACCAGCCTCCATTCCACACAAGCCTCAATTTCACATAACCATGACAAAACTCATGGGCTCTGATCTGCAATGGCAAACCTGACCATCTGTGGGCTTTACGGATCTTGGACACCACACAAAGATCGTGATGTTGGAGCATTGGATTCTCCACACTCCAGCACAAACCACATTAGCCAGCCACTTAAGCAACTCTGAATGAGTCACTAGCTTTGGTACTTTTTAGTGCCTGCTGTTAAAATTCTGGGTTGTTTGTGTATTGGTGTGTGCTGGTACATATAGCTGTCTTAAAGAGAGGTGAATCTGTGTGATCAGGTGATATCAGAAGTGCCTGAGACATGAACCACAGAATATGCTGAGTTGGAAGGGACCCACAAGGATCCCTATTAGCCCTGCACAGGTCATCCCCAAGAGTCACACCATGTGCCTGAAAGCATTGCCCAAACACTCCTTGAACTCTGGCTGGCTGGTGCAGTGACCACTTCCATGGGGAGCCTGTTATAGTGCCTGACCACCCTCCTCTGGGTAAAAATCCTTCTGATATCCAGCCTAACTCTCCCCTGATTCAGCTTCATGCTGTTTCCTTAAGTCCTGTCACTGGTCACAAGAGTGAAGAGATCAATACCTGCCCCTCCACTTCCCCTTACAAGGCTGTTGGAGACTACAATGAGATCTTCCCTCAATCTCCTCTTCTCCAGGCTGATCAAACCAAATGGCCTTAGCTGTTCCTCACACATTGTCCCTTACAGACCCTTCACCATTTTCATGGGCCTCCTCTGGACACTCTCTTGATTGCTTAATTTATTTTTATACTGTGGTTCCCAAAGCTGCCCTGAGGACTTGAGGTGAGGCTGCTCCAGTGCAGAGCAGAGGGGACAATCCCCTCCCTCGCCCAGCTGGCAATGCTGTGCCTGATGCCCCCCAGGACACGGTTGGTCCTCGTGGCTGCTGGGCACTGCTGACTCACGTTTGACTTGCCATTGACCAGGACCACGAGGTCCCTTTGCAGAGTGCTGTTCTCCAGCCTCTCCTTCCCCAGCCTGTACACACAGCCAAGGTTGCCCTGTCCTAGGTGCAGAATCTGGCACTTGTTACACCTCATAAAACTGGTGATTGCCCCGTCAGTGATTGTTGAGGTCTCTCTGAAGGTCCTCTCTGCCCTCAAGGGAGTCAACAGTTCCTCCCATTTTAGTGTTGTTGGCAAACTTACTTAGTATTCCTTCAAGTCCTATGTCCAAGTTGTAGACTAAGATGTTGAAGAGCACAGGGCCTGAGAGAGAGCCCTGTGGAACCCCACTAGTGACAGGTCACCAGCCTAATGTCACCCCATTAACTATAATTCTGTGCCCAACCTAGCACATAAAATGATTTTTCAGCTGTATGCTGGACATTCTTTCCAGAAGGATACTTAAAATTGGTCCATTAATACTGCAATTGTCATTATTGTTTCAATTTCAATCTCATAAAAGAAATCCTTTTAATACAGAAGTCACATAAGGTATTTCAAACCAAAATACCTTGTATTTACAACTCTGGAAATAGATACGAAGAAAACAAGTCCAGAAGAACACATATTGATTAGTAAGGACTCTGGATCCACACAGATTTATTTCTGCAATTTATTTTATATGTCTAGGCAATTATTTTGAAATCAAACTAAACACATTTTAAAAAAAATCTTTTCAGGATTGGAGGCAATAAATATATACTAGGGACCTGATTTTTCAGAAAAGGTCTGCTTCTTAAAGATTCCAAATCTGAGTTTCTAAACAATACAAATCTTGTTCCAGAAATAAACCCTGAAATAGGAAATACAGAGATAACAGAACTGCACCAAAACACAAGAACAACTTCTGAGTGCTACAAGCCTATTTTCACCATTTAATATCATGTAGAGTGAACCACACATTACATCATTATAAAACACAGGATACTTTAAATCATCTAAATAAAGAAATGCATCTATATATTTGACTCATATGTGTACTTACTTAATTTCATTCTGACAATACAAAGGCTGGTATTTCTGCTTCTTTCTGGAATTTGCATACTTCACAACAGCCCCACTTGTCACAGGAAAAGCTGCATGGTAGTGAGTCTGGACTTGTAGGAATGTCTCTATATTTGAGACAGCATTAAGAAAAATGCTTTTAGATGAAAAATGTTTGTAACAGGAGATCAAGACTTATTTTGCAATAACTGCAAAATATCAACTAAAGTAATACAGATGTACAATTGCACTTTTCCTATTAGAGGGTCTCAATCTGCTTTACACATTGTTATTGTTCAACATTTGTTGCATGAGGTGGTAGCCCCAGTGAACTTGGTCAGTATCTCACGAAGATGGGCATAACAACCATGCTTCCCCTACACTCTATATCCCAGAGGCTGTAATCTGATCATGCTGGAAGCTGCTTAAAAACTGTAGTATATTTAAACATAGTAGATCCTGAGATGCTATGTGTTTACTGGCATGCTTTTATCCCAAATTAAATAATATGATTATAGGTTTCTTTGGAAGGGTCTTTTAAGATCACTTTGACCCTACTTAGTTGACTTTCATAGTAGTTTGGTTTTCAATTTCAATTTCTGCTCTTAACTTGCAGATTTTATTCAGGTAATACCAGATTATCAGAGAAGCTAAAAACAGAGTATGAAGGCAGAGTCTCTAGATGATACAAGTCAGATACAACTATGCAGTCCACATAACCACTGGGTTTTATAATCATCATGTCTCTGACCGGGAAACTTGCTGCACCTTTCTGCTATGCTATTGCATACTTCACCTTCCCAGCCTACCTGTTAGAAGAGCTGCCCTCCTTCCTACCCTACTTCTCCACTGATTTTTCTTTCTTTCACGCAGCAAACAGAAGCTGTTTGTATTCCCTCTCAACGACCTTCACTGCTACCTGTACTCAGTATCTTTTGTTTTAGTCAAGAAAAGAGAGCCCCACTGCTTAACCACCTCTATTCCCACACCCTCTGTTAATTGGTGGATCTCAAAATCTGCATCCTTGTGCCCCTCACAGGTTTTATGAAGGAATAGAGCTCCTTCTAGATGCCCCTTCCTTGTTTCATTGGTCTTCATCACCAGTCCACCTGCAAGATCCTTTATAATGACATTTTCAAAAAAACATTCATCCTATTTGTTTATGCCACTGCTATTACTTCAGACAATCTCCATGCATTCCCTAAGCCATCTCTCATTCTCATCACCTGTTGTCTTTTATATTACTGTTCCTCTCTGAATCTATAGAGCAAAGACTGCCTCTTCTTCTCTGTTTTCAGCAGCTATTCAAGCAAAACACCAAGAGCTTAGGGAATCACCTTAGAAATAAGGATCTTACCATTGGTTTCTAACTCTGCTCTTTCACTTGGTAACCCTTTGCCTCCTTCTCTAGTAATGGTTCTGCTTACCTCCAGAAGCATGTGTCACACATGCAAAGCACAATGAATTAAAGATCAGGTCCCACAGGTCTGACCCAGTTTACACACAAGTAAAATTCCCACTACTGACAGAACACTCCAGTGTGTGATTTAACCCCAACAATTACACTCAGATTATTACTCAAGAGAATCAAGTTGCTTATTTGGATTCTTACACCTCCACTATCACCATGTAGTCAAACCAGAGCAGCAGACTATAGATGCAGGTGTACCTCAAAACACCTTGGGGTAACTATCTGACCATCTCTGGTGGTAAATGAGCAAAACACTAAAGGTCATCAGTCTGTTACAATCGCTACTAAAAAGCTCCCTCCATCTTCTAGCTCAGAATTAAAATTTCCAAGACTGAACACTGGCAGCTGACAACACATCCTCAGTATGGCATTGTATCAGCTGCATTAAATTGTGTTTGTGGAAGTGCAAGAACTGCAGGATATTGAAGTGACTGGGAAAATGTAACAGCATTTCCCCTAATTCAGGCACATGGCCCAGTCCTGTAGCTATTTCGCCTTAAGGGTTTTTATCTACTGACATAGTTTAAAACTGTGCTGGCTCTCTCTTCAACTTTCTAGCTGCTGGCCCTGCTTGCTAGATAAATAGCTATGCTCATATAGAAAAACCTGCGCTAATAAAAACATAGACAGCCAGAAATCTGCTGCCAACAAGCAAAATATCCTATATTTCACTACTCTGCCATGGGAGAGTCATATCTCACTGAACAAATATTCATTCCTAAACACTGTGCTAATGCCTAAAAGAGTCTCCAACATATCTTGGAAAATTTATGGAAAAACAAGGCAGTCCAAGCTTCAGATTCTCTGTGCTTGGTTTTGCCTCTCCTCTTTCCTCTCCATACACTTGAGACCATTTGAAGAGAAGATTATTTTGGATTTTTCCATATGGTTTTGAACTTTAACTCTTCCCTCTCTACAAATAGGTCAAGTGGATCTGTGCTTTGGCCTGGGTTTGTTGTTGTTGTTGTTTTTTATTGTTATTTTTTGTTGAGGGTTTTTTATTTGTTTGTTTTGTTGGATTGTGGTTTTTTTTAGCCGAGTTGAAGCAGAACGATTGGCTTCTCTGCTGTCAATTATAATGATTTGACCATGTCACAATCTTCTGTTTTAGATTGCTAGAGTTCTAAAGCATGGAATCATCTTTTGTTTGTTCTGCATTCCTATGTTGTCTAGCATAGCAACGCCTTCATAGGTAATACAGATCCTTGGCATTCCAGCAATACAAATATATACTAGCAAATGAGGCTTGCAGCAGTAAATGTGTGATTTCCCTGATTTAAGTCAGCCAAATCAGAACTAAGTTGTCTACAAGTCATGCTCAGACCTAAAGCTCTCTAGAACTGTATTTTGTGACTGCCAGGCCCTTAAGCACAAGCACATCCCCCCAGTATAAATGAATACTTGGAAACAATTCAACTTCTGGATTGTCAAGGATTACAAGGCTACCTCTATCAAATAAATAAAGGACCCATACTCTTACACAATTTTTATAGCTTGGGTAAAGCAAAAACTTCTTCTTTAGAATGACTAAGTTGCAAGGCAACTATCTTCCTAAATTCCTTTTGTGATTCATAACAAATGGGGAATTCTTCCCTCCTTGCTCACAAAAACATTTGTGTGGTGCTATTGCAAACTCTTAAGCAACTTCCACCTTCTAGGCCAACAGAAGCTACATTTCTTAAGAAGAGTGTCACAGTCATATATTTGCATATGCTCTCATAATTCAGGATGGCTGGGTGCTTTGAGATCCTTCAAAATGGCAGGCACGATTGGTAACATAATTAGTTATTATATGACAGCATTTTTGGAAAGATACTCACTCAAACATTGCTTGTTTGGGCTTCATTATCAGGAAAGCACAAGCAAAGAAAGCAAGCGTTACCATTTTATCACTTTCAAAACTCAAGCTCATGGCTGTGTAGATTTTTGGTAGGTGTCATTATAGTAAATAAAAAATTAGGGGGAAGAAAAGTATGAACAGGATTGCTTGGTATCTAAGAGAAAGGAAGGAATATTACACTGCCAGGAGAAGAAAAGGACACGCACTGCTTACCTGTACCTGCCTCAGCTCCTCACTGGGGTCCTACTCATCTGAACTTGGCAGTCAGGGACAGCAGTATAACACAGCTTCTTTGGAACTCGTCCTCAGCTCAACTCAGCCTCTGTATGCAGCTGACATTTATATAATTTGGGCAACATTAAGAAGGTTGATTCTAGCTTCATTGGCTATATAAATAACTGTATATATATGTAGTGCATAGTAAATAGGATAGATACCAATATTGGACACATTTAAAGTAGTATCAAAACTCACTGGGAAAAAATCAAAAAGTTATTTTTCATGACTGAGGTTTTCTAGTTGGAGTTACAGACGAAAATCAAGTTCTCTTCCAGTTCTAAACATAATTCCACTAAGAAACATGTTTCACATCAACAAACGCTAATAGAAAATGTTCCCCACTGCTCACATGAAACTGTTATGCAGATGAAACATGTTTCCTGCCAGTAACAATGAGTTACCTGCAGTTAAAACAGCAGCTAATCAGCTTTATTTCACCATTAACGTGAAATGAACATGATGCTAAGTCTACAAAATGCTGGCTCAAAGCAGCCATGGTCTAAGTTGGCTATACCAAGTGAGAGGTCCTTACCATGTTTTCTAAGCACTGCATAAGCACAACTCTTTAAGACTGCTCTGTTACACTAAGGCATCACTGTTGGAAGATGCTTACTCATAGAATCAGGTAGAAAAAGAACTATCTGTGGTTTTCACTTGCCCTCCAACTTAAAATTAATTTTCTTTTATTTTACCTTCAAGTAATACCAGCTGCTCACAGGGCTGCCCTATCCAGAATATGCTGGTGACCAACAGCCTCTCCCACTCAATCCTGACTGCCTACCTGAAAACAAAGTGGAAGTCATTTCACTCCCCAAAAGTGAACAAGCAAATTAATGTCCAATTCAGTTTCTTAATTCAGCATTTTGATTCAAATTCATGTACATCAGGTGGCATTTTTCAAGAAAGATTACATTTAACCACAAAAATTCACAGTAGGCATCTTCTGTAAAATCTAACTCCAGTGTCGCAAGTTCCTTCCTTTGGCCATTCATGTCACAAATGTAATTAGCAGCACTGGAACAGGTCATGATCTGAAAAGCCAGTTCCACTATATTCAATACTGAATTAAAAATAGGGAGACTTGCAGTTGTTCCTTCAACTCCTCCAAGCACCATGACTCCCACCATGTTCTCCAGCTGCTATTCCCATGTGCTAGCTCACGCCATCTGGCCAGAATACAACATACATAAGCCTAGAGAGGCACAGGATATAGCCAACAGCACACACTGTTTATAGACCATTCTTGATTTTTAGGCAGGAATGCTCTACACGCACTGTTATAAAAGCACAAGGAACCTTCTAGCCTCAAAGCAGCATTAGGTACCTTCTACTGCAAAGAGCTGCATGTAGCAGACCAGAACTGTCAGCTAGCATAAATCAGCCTCAGCTCCCCTTGAATACATAGAAATTAAATTATTTATTCACCATTCAAGGTGTGAAATCACTCATTTTTGGAAAACAAAGTTTTCAGTTCTCTGTAACCAAATCACTGAATAAACAGATTATCCATACCAGAGCACTCTGGTGTCAGTAGACTTAAATGTCTTATTCCTAATTTTGAAGAAAGAAAAAATATTTGATCTGTAGCAAAGACTGGTGTTTTATGTTAGGAGCAAAGTTAAATAGATATGGACAGAGAGCTGAATATTTGCTGAATTCTGCAAAATCAAATAAAACTAGAACAAGTAGATTCAAGTCCAGTGACAATGAGAGTATAGTGTATAACGCTGATAGGCTGGGATTTGAGTTATGTTTAGGCACAGCAGGATCTGACAAAAAAACAAATTTACTACTGACCACTGTCAGACCTGTAGAGAAAAGCCAAAGCCTGACACCACTAGATGAGAACACCAAATTCTGGGTTTCTAAGCTGTCATCAAAAATAGGATTAGAGTTGCGGATAGAGTCTGGAACAAGAGAGATTAGAGGGGCAAATTAATTGTCTAAATCTTTAAGACTCACAAAACTGGATGAAAGTTAATGTTGCTATAGCCAAATATTTATTCTTTATTTTTCACTGATAGAAAGAATCTGGGTAGAGGTCAAATTAGGGTTAGGATTACAATTAGGCTCTAGCTTAGCATTCCAGAAATGAGGCTCTGCTAAATAATTTTTGTTGCTCAATTCTGCCAAACCTGCTCAGGGATAAGTAGATTAAAATGTATCATTTTTAATTGTCAGACAGAATGGGGTTACTGAGCCATGATCAACGCTGGAGCCGGAATGGCATCATTGCTTGAGGTAAGATAAGTGGTAAAATCAGTATCAGCATATTTAAACATCTTCTGATTAAATTTTGGACATAGCTGGATTTCTAGGCCATCACTCATGCCAGGAATGAAGTGAGGACTAAAACTAAGTTTTAACATACAGTTCTCTGCAGTCAGATTTACTGATGAATTCTGTCCAGCTTAAGACAGGATTGCAGCCTGCCGCAGTGGATTTGAATTTTGTGTAGTTAATGGTCACAGATCAACAGGTTCTTTAGCCATAAATGATACAGCAAGTGGTTCACATTTAGGACTTGGGACAGGAGGCCCTACAGCCTATCTCCACTGCAGAACTCTTCCAGTACCTCAGTGTTAAGATAAGAGGCTGATAGCCGCAAACATGTTTGATTTCTCAGCAGCACTGTGTCCTTGTGTTACAATGATCAGTGAGATTAGCGCTTAGCTTTGTGGCAGGATTCACAGTGGGAGGTTTTTGTGCTTATTTGTCTGGTCCTTGAAGAAAAGTTATGGGTAGAATGTCAGAATGTTTAAATACGTTATGCTGAATTATTAGGGAGCCATGGATACCTTAGGTCTGGACTACCCTAGCATTAGAGATGGCATTAGGGTTTGGATCTAGAGTTGAATGCCATGCAGAGACAAGTTTATTGCTACACTTCTCTAGCTTTATAGATAAAAAAGAAGAACCAATCTACACAAATTCATATACCTCATCCCTAATTTTCAGATGCAACTGAATTCCCCCACTATCATAAAGTTATTTAGGTTGGAGAAGACTTTCAAGATCATCAAGTCCTGCCTACTCTTTTAGTGTTTGGGAAAGTTTCAAAGAGGACTTTAGACAGGCACCTGTGCAAAACAAGCCTTGTGACAGGAGCATCAGTGGTCTACTGCTTCAATACATTTAGCCTAAGAAACTGAGTGGTGGTGTCAGAAGATTTGACTATTTAAGCCTATTTCCAAGCCATGAGGACTGTGAAAGCAGGTTTCACATGGATTACTGCTTGGTACAGGGTGTTAGGCACTGGACAGGAAAATATTAAATTCTGCCCTGTCTGCTGTAGCAATTTCATAGTGAAATACAGAAATCTGCCTTAAAAACATAAACAAAACAAAAAAACTGCCTTTTTCTGCTCCCACTGCTAATCATTTTATCATGCTGCTAAAATTTCTACCATTTTCTTTGGAGATGCATTTCTGTTTACCCATTTCATCTCCACCTTCACAATCACTTGACAAAGCCACTGCTCTTTAAAATAAACGCATATGTTTGTGCCTCTATATTCTGTCCTTCAGTGTACAGTTGTTGCATTTGACGCTTTGTGAAGGTCTTGTGAAGGTTTCACACATTTCACTCTGATGAGGATTAGGGGACAGATCCATCAGGGACCGGTAACAGCCTGGTTTACCACTAGTGTACACCTTGTCTTGTTGAGACATAGAACTCATTTTTATCTTACAGCCTAAGCTTTATTGGTTTTCAGGTTAGGTTTTTCTTCCTGAGCAACTTGGAAGCGACGCAGTATATTATGGGACCGCAAGTTAGTGCACGTTTAGGGTCTGGGCCGAGAGTACGCGCTCCTTCGGCTGAGCCGCGCTAGGCACAGCGTAGCGGGCTGTGGGCGAGAAACCCCGATGGGCAGCGGGCTGCCTGCCTCCGAGCGGACAGCGTGCCCACCGGCCGCACTCCAAGGATCCATCCGTCTGTCCATCCATCCNGGCCCGCCGCCCCACCCGCCGCCGGGGGGTGATGCTCTCCCTGCCCCCAGGAGCCCTGCTCAGAAAGGACCGCGGTACCCCCCAGCTGCCTGCAGCTCCCCCGCCCCTCGCACTGCTAAAATAGCAAGTTTGTATGCAAACCCCAGCTGGCCCCATTTCACCAGATGCACGTTCATTTCTATTCCTTTTCATTCTTCACAGAACATGTTATAATCTTTGATCATCATTTGTTTAAATTGTATAAGTAATCTGCCCGGTTTTAATAGGATTTTTCTATGAATCGGCAACAAACCATGAAATGTGATATTTTCACCATGACCGACCCAGGAAATTAGTCAACTTTGTCCTTGATTTACATGGGACCTGGCCAACTCCTCACGCATCGCAGTGGCAGCCGCTCACTGCCTGCTCCCCCTACATTTCATATTGCAATTCTTTTCTCTCTTTCATCCTCTTTATAAGCAGGGTTATATATACCACAGATTGCCATCCATAAACAGGGCCTGAATTTAGCAATGCCTCCATGGCTGCCTAAGTAGCCCAGGTTAACAAGCAAGGCCCCACAAAATAGAGGTTGGAAAAAAGCACCAGAGACTTATTATTATTAAATGCAATACATGGGAGATCTTATTTTCAGCCTCTGATTCTGATCCTTTTGAGGGCAGTAATGCCATTTTTTCAAGTTTTCCATAGCAAGTATAAGAACAAGCTTCCTCAAAAGAAAACTGAGATTCTCAGTTACAATAATTCATCCTAGTAGCTGGGGCTTAGAGGAAAAAATAATTGCTGCAGTACTCAAAATAAAATGGCCAGACTTAGAAGTGTTGAGACATTCTAGCAGAAGATACAAAAATAGCTGTTTGAACCAATCTATCCATCCATCCATTTCACTTCATTTTAAATAATGTGCAATTTCTATCCTAGCCTATATGAAAATCACTTTTATTTCATTATAATTTCAGGGTTTTGACTTGTTTTTTCATCCCATTGTTTGACAGTGGGCACCCATGCAAGCTTTTGACAGAAAGTGAAGTTGCAAGGCAGTCATTTGGCACCAAGACTGTAATGCAAAAACACCCAGCATGATCCTTTCTTGGGTAAGAAGTTCCTCAGCTTGGGCACACAAGTTCCATCCTCCCCATGAGAACAGATTTTCAGTTCCTGTTTAATTCTGTTCTGCTGGAGATGATGGCTGTATGGAGAAAGATGATATTCCAAATGCTCAAGCCTCATGAGCAACTTCCAGAGATTGTGAAGATACTGGAAGGCAGAGTGGACAAATACAGCATAGTCTGCAAGAGCCTGCTGCTAGCTATTTAAATAGGTGAAAGAAAGAAGAAAGCAGTCCTTCAGCTGCATCCCCCAGCAGCCACAGGACAGACAGCACAGCTGTATTGGGAGAACATGGGGACACATTGCTCCTTAGGCTTAGTAGTGCTCATTCTCTGCGATCCCACCCCAACAGGCATCCAGTGTGCACAGGCAAATGCTAAGAATGTCAATAGCTGCAACAGGTAAACATCACCACATTGCAGAGCACACCACAATTATATTCAGTTTTATTCTGTCTCCCCACACAAGCACAGTCTTTGTATGCATATTTGCCCAGTGCTGTGTCTCTAAGCCATTATGGCAGGTATACCTGTGGTCTGGTAGGTAGCTCATGCAGCTCTAAGGGAGACAGGTTTCTGGGCCACAATTTTTTCCTAAGCCACCTTCTGATATCAAATCATCTATTTCCCCCCACTGTCTATTTCAGGTTAAATTCTCTTGCAGGCAGGAGCTGTCTCTCACTGCATGCATGTTTGTTACACAGCAGGATAAGGACTGGCCATCAGCTGACTCTTAGGGTGCTCCTCTTGCCCCTGAGCTTTTCTTGTCTCACCTGAAAAAGCCATCATATTCCTCATCATCAAACTAAACCAGGAGAGCCGCTGCCCCTTCCTTCTCTTGCTTGGCCTCAGCCCTTCAGGGCAGCTAGATTCTCTGTCCTGGAGGCATTTACGCCCAACTTTCCAATCCAGGCCTCCCTGCCCCCACATCCCGTGCACTCCCCAGTACGTCACCCCTCTCAACTCCCCAGCCTGTGAACAGCCCCTAAGGTTAGGTTTTATATTTCTTACCCACTGGCCCCTCCACTCCCACCAAGTCAAACTTCAACCAAACAAAAAAGAAAACAGAGGGAGAGAAAGGAAGAAAGAAAGGCCCCAAGAGGCTCCCGGTTGTTCCAATCAGGTCACTGTTTCCATACCAATTAGGACAGATGCAAAGCACATTATTAAAAATAGGTCTGCAGACCCATCTATGTTGATTATTGTCCTCCGTTTCCGTCCCCAGCCAACTCCGTTAATTAATAAAGAAACTGCCAGAGAAGGGGGGGGGGGGGAA